>CP092866.1:110624226-110746407 GCA_030710605.1 Cordylochernes scorpioides | reverse complement strand
ACTCTAGCATGCCAATGGGCAGGCCACAAGCCCAAAGTGGGTGTAAAATCACCAACTTCAGGCAGAACACAAGCTTCACCACGAGCCCTGAACTTTTCTCAAGCTGACCCTAAGATTCTACAATAATAATTATATATTTTTAAATTATTTGTTTTAATTCAATATTTTCTTATCTTTATTTTTAGGTAAATTTTTATTTAATAGTTTTTAAATTTAATTTATTTTTATTATTTTTTAAAGATACTTTTTTTTTTTTTTCACTGAGAGAGAAGGGTGATAATGGCCTGGGGGGGGGGGGAGGGATGAGTCCAGCAACATTGGGGGGGCAAGGAAGCGGGATATTAATTTTAGTGGGGAGTACAAATAACTTGGTTTTCAGAATCACGATCAACATATCATCATTTTCTGCATATTAATTCATATAAAGTTCAACTTGCATAATAATTGTGCCAGTCGCTTTTTGTGTCATTGGTTAGTAGTGCCAGCTCACATAGAATTATTTTCTTCTTATTAATGTATATATTTAAAAAAAACTTAGTTTCAATTTTTAAAATATTATTGTAATATATATAGGTAACTACTCGTTTTTAGAAGGTCATTAATGTTAAGAAGAGTATGTATTTCTCTAAAACGAGAGCTGATAGAGCAAAATGGACAAAATTTCTGGTAAGCACATCAGAATCACAAAGAAACATGTCTCAAATCTTTGGCAATAAAATATGTGTTGGCCTGTGCTATTCTTCATGACACTATTGTTACACATTCTATATGGAAGCTTCATTTATTTTATAATTCTCTATATATATATATATATTAATTAAAATAATTAATAACTAAAAATTTATTTTAAAAAAAGCTTTTATGAAATTAGATGTATCTCTGAGTGAAAACAAAAGTGGCGGGAATGATCATCATGAATTTTGAACTCAATGTGATTTAATATGTAGCAACTGATTAGCGATTTTTATAAATGTTTACTATATTTTTACCTCTTCTCTCAATATGATCGTCCCCTGCCGCTTTTATTTTCACTCAGGGATACATCTAATTGCTCAATGACAGAAGATAAAATATTTTATTTGTTCCTTTCTAATGCATTTGAATCAAAGCTTTTTTTAAATGTATTTTTTATTTATTAATTATTTAGTTAGTTTTTAGTCATGAATTTACAAAACTTACAAGTAGAACTTGTAGAATCAAAAGTTCACTGAGGATTAGGCCTTAAGTAGACAGAAGGCTGCTCGCGGCGGATTGGTCAATTTCTAGTAAGGGACATAACACAAGACTTAAAAAGAAATTTGTTCATTCCTGGCCATTCCAACCACCCAGAAGTCTGAAAATTTGTACACTTGCATTGTTCATTGGTCTGAGTGAGTGTTAATAGTTTCATACTTCGATGTGATCTGGAAGTTTATCAAAATTAATTTACAAAATCTTTTATCTTGTTGCTATTTGGTATTGAAAATTTATGAAGGGACGGTATTTTGAATATTTTTATGGCCTGGCTATCCTTTTTCTTAGTCTGCACGAAGCCAACTTTTGAAACTGTTTGCCACAATACCTATTATAGTGTTGTTAGGACATCTCGTGACCATAGTATGCCAAAATCACCCAGAACCCCACCTAACCTAACCATGTCCCACCTTTGTGCATCTAAGCTGCAAACCTCTAGTGATTTTGAGGTGTAGGGATGGAGCCTGAGGCCACCTTCGGCCTTGACAACAACAAGCCAGAGTCCAAGATTGACTCAGACACCCCTTCCCTGTAGTCAAGCCACCTGACCTGTGGTGCTTGACTTGACTCCACCAGTACCAAGGCAGACTCCAGCATGCCTATGGGCAAGCCACAGGTTTAGGTGAAGGTTCTCAGGCAGAACACCACCTTCACCACGAGCCTTGAATCTTTCCCAAGCTGACCCCAAGATGCCAAGATCCAACAATATAAATTATATTTTTAAATTATTTTTTAATTCAATATTTTATATATTTTTTGTAAATTTTTGTTTAATAATTTTATATTTAATTTAATTTTATTATTTTTAAATATACTTTTTAATTTTTTTTTTTTCACTGAGAGAGAAGAGTGATGATAGCCTTGGGGGGTGAGTCTAGCAACACTGGGGCAAGGAAGTGGGATATTGACAAACAGTTAGAGTTTAAGTTTCTTTTCCTGAGAAGCTGAGGACTGGGAGTTGCTGAGGGCTCAGGCCGCTGACTGCGGCCTTAGCCGCCCTTTTTGAATCCTGGACTTGGGTGGCTGGATGTCGAGGTAGGTGGGGAGATATGGGATTTTGGCATAATAGGCCTTTTGTGTAAAGTTTAAATTTATATATATTAAACTCCTCCCTATTTTAACCTTATATAGTTTTTTAACCTTTTTTAAAATCTTATATATGCGTGATCATATTTAAGTTTTTTTTTTGTTTTATCTGTCCTCTGATGTACATTGAAAGTTTATTTTATTAGACAAAAATAAAATATGTAAGCCAAAAATGATTGGTTAATTTTCCTCCCAACATTTATTGCTAGCGGCACAGCTTTAGTTCTCTATATGGGCCATAGATGAATAAATTTGTGGTCTGCTTTTCTGCAGCCACTGGCGCCCGAATATTTGGACATGTAGAGATCTGGAAATAGTTTATTTAAAGTTAACAGGAAAGAAAAACGTATAAAATCATCCCAATTTTAACAGTGTCAAGGTTGTGCATTGAATAGTGTAGTCTAATATAATTTATTCACAAAGTTGATGCGAAAGAGAGAGAGAGAGAGAGAGAGAGAGAGAGAGAGAAAGGGAATAATTATAACAACATATATTCAATTAATATATATGGTAATTTAAACCAACAACCCCATGAATCATCATATGTAATGTAATTTGTACAAACTGAGGATAATAAATAAACTCTGTAATAGATTAAGAGTTGAGCTAGAGAGATAGAAGCCACAAAGCAACATCTAAAGATAGATTGGAAGCTGTCAGGACGGCGCCAGTAGAATGTCACCAGACGACCCCCTCTCACATCTGGTGACATGCAAAACCCCCTTTCTCAGAAACGGTATATAAAGCCCCGTCCTAGCTAAAAATAAAGTTACTTCACCATGTGCATGAGCCCGCGTCGGTTGTACCCCAGGTCCATCTCATCCATCATGTAGACCAGTAAGAAACTTCTATCTCCCCATCTTTCGCTCCTAGCTCAACTTTTATCTGTTCACGGAACTTTCTTAGTGCAACTGTGTCTTCGTTTTTTTTTTGTGTATGGACATTCCCAAGCTTTCCACTCTGCCTCGACCACGACTGCCTGTACTTTGTGAGAACTTTTAAAGGTCTTCCAAGGTGCAGAGAGGTACTGGAAAACTCCACATCCTGACTGTTCCTCTCGGTCAACACAGTATAGCGAGAGTCAACACTTCATAATCACATATATATATATATACACACTTAAAAAAAAGCCTTTGAAGACTATTGCTGATGGCCTAAATCATGCATGTCAAACTCAAATCCTAACACGGGCCAAATAAAAAAGTAATAAGATTATGTGGGCCGCAAAAAAAAATAAAACAAGTAATTAAATTTTTATAGTAACATTTATGTAGGTTTATTAAAAAAAAATACTAATAAGAAAAAAGAAAGTAAAGTTAATATTTTCTCCCTGATATTTGGCATCTCTTTTCTGCTACCATCTTTCCTACTTCGGGGGAAATCTTGTTCGCAGTGATTAATTTAAAAACTGACCCAAGGTGAACGTAAGTAATTCTCGATCTGTGATTGGAGACATATTTCCTTTCATAAGTGAAAATAACTGCTCGCACCGATAAGTACTTCCAAACATGGACATAATTTCATATGCTAATTTTCGAGTGTTTTCAAATCTGGCTGGCAAATATTTGTAAAATTCAGAAACGCCAACTTCAATGAATTTTGCCTTTAAATCTGAATCGCACTGGATATCTATTACCTCCATTTGCATATGATTAGGTACTGATTCTATATTTATCGAGAAAATCGAAGAAAACAAAGTAAACTTGCCTTCCAAAGATTTGAAATCAGAAAACCTTGTTTCAAATTCATTTCTAAGACTTAATTTTTCCCGCATATTTTAATACGATGCAGTTTCACCTAAAATTGATTTGTACATGTTGCATGTCGGAAAGTGCATTAAATCTTCGTTTTTCAACTGCTTTTCCCAAAGAACTAGATTACATTTGAATGCATTAACTTGGTCACACATGTTGGTAATGATCTGATCCTTTCCTTGCAGTTTCAAATTTAAATCCGACAAGTGTTTTTGTTCGCCAACTTCTTCTGGCTGGTTTTCCTATGTTCACTCTTCACCCAGAGGTATAGTCAGCGCAGAGGTCTTCTCCTAAAATGTAGCGGGCTTTCCAAGCTCTAACTAAGTGAAAGCACTAGTCTCACCAAAGCTCAAATCAACTCACATTTTATTTCCAAGCACACTATATATACAATAAAATACACACACGTGACCAGGCACTCCTGGTCAAATATAATATAAACATTTACACAGAGTAATAATAAAAATAAACTCTAACATTCCTCCCCGAGTTGATGGGTCACATCAAGTTCCGGAGGGGCCACCGGAAGCAGCACCAGCTTCACCAAGGGTCTTCGGAGCACTCCAACCGATGTCCGCACCGAAACAACCCGCACCAGGCCGTCCTTCCCAGGATGTGTCTCCACCACTCTGCCCATAAGCCACCCTGCAGGGGGCATTCTTTCCTCTTTTATCAATACTAACGTATTGATGTCGACATTGGGAGAGATGGTCTTCCACTTATTGCGCTGTTGCAAGTTATTCAAGTAGTCCTTTGACCATCTTTTCCACAGATGTTGCAAGACCCTCTGAACCAACTGCCATCTTGTTAGGAGATGATTCTTTACCAATAATAGGTCATCTTCCGGGACACAAGAGGATGGCTCAGCAAGCAAGAAATGGGCGGGAGTTAATACCCCTTGATCATTAGGATCATTACTCATTGGGGACAAAGGTCTCGAATTCAAACAAGACTCGATTTGAACTAGAACGGTCAGCAGTTCTTCATATGTCAACAAATTGTTCCCAATAATTCGCCTCATATGATATTTCAAAGCCTTGACCCCAGCCTCCCAAAGACCACCAAAATGGGGGGCTCCTGAAGGGTTGAACTTCCACTCATTTCCATCATTAGCTAACACGGCAGCTAGTTCTTTTAATTGATTTTGAGCCAGATAGAAACATGAACGTAACTGTCGTGCAGCTCCCACAAAATTTGTTCCTTGATCACTATATAGCCGAGTGCAATGTCCTCTTCGCGCTACAAATCGCTTAAAGGCCGACATGAAGGTGGGTGTAGAGGCATCGGTGACCAATTCAAGGTGTACTGCTCGGGTCACAAAGCACACAAATAGACAGAGGTAGCCCTTTTCAGTCTATCGGCCTCTACCCTTGGACAATCGAAGGTTCACAGGTCCAGCATAATCTATACCATTGATTAAAAAGGGTTTACCCGGTGTTAATCTCTCCTTGGGTAAATCGCTCATTAGCTGGCCTTGAGTGACGCGATTGTATCGACAACATGTCACGCACTCTCGAATGCATCTCTTCACCTGATCTTTTGCTCTCAGCATCCAATACTTCTGTCTCAATGTGGACAGCATCAGGCGCACACTTCCGTGCAAAGTCTGCATATGAACCGCTTGAACAATCATCTGAGCCACCTTTCCTGATGAAGGCAATAGCGCAGGATGTTTTTGTTCATATGTCATAGATGGAGCCCATCTTAATCTACCGCCGACTCTAAGGATTCCTTGATCGTCGAGGAACGGTGTTAAACCATAAATCTTGCCCGTGCGCTTCACTGATCCTAAAGTGGTCAAACTTCTTATTTCTTCCCTGAAATGCTGACACTGAATTGCTTGAAGTATTCTCCTATGAGCATTTCTCAGTTCGGCTGTGGTTAAGTGCGACTGATATCGCTCCGCACTGTAGCGGCAGTTATAGCAAAAACGCAATATCCAGGCCACTTTTCGGATATACCCATTAAAGGTTGAGCTCATCTCTCCGATAGCCACCAAGAAAGGTATTTCACTGAGGGCATGAACACTCAGGAGCTCAATTTGACCTTGGTGCTCAAACACAGGAGGCATTCTAGGCCATTCTGTTGATTCCGCTGATAACCAGGTAGGTCCTGTCCACCAGATGGAAGACTGTTTCAGCTCGGACCCCAGAATTCCTCGCGAGGCAATATACGCTAGATTATCTCTTGTAGGAACATAGCGCCACTCCCTGACTTGTGGACAACTTTGAATCTCCGCCACACGATTGCCGATGAAAGTGGGGAGATTTCTAGACACAGTTCTTAACCAACTCAAGACTATGGTAGAATCGGACCAACAGGTAGCACTCTCCATTTTGATATTCAATTATTCCATTATATATTTCATTAGTCTGGTCAGTAGAAGAGCTGCGCACAATTCTAAGCGTGGAATTGACATCTTCCGAATGGGAGCCAACTTAGTCTTTGATGCCAACAGTTTTACACTGACACCATCATCAGTGAGAATTCTTATGTAAACGGCTGCCGCATAGGCGTTTTCAGAGGCATCACCGAATCCATGCAATTGTACTCCCTGGGTATTCCTTCCAAGACCCAACGATCGGGGTATTCTCAAACTTCCTATGAAATTCAATTCCTTTCTAAAATTAGTCCATGTTTCAATCAATGATTCATTCATCGGATCATCCCAATGTAATCCCGTTATCCACAACCTTTGAACCATTATTTTTCCTGTTACAAGGACAGGTGCCAACCATCCCAAGGGATCATATAACTTGGCGATAAAGGAAAGCATTTCGCGTTTGGTAATCACCGATGTCTTTTCCAACGACTGAACGTCATTAAAGAAACAGTCTTCACTTTGGATCCATCCCAAACCCAATGTCCTTATAACCTTGGATTGTTCAAACGTAATCTTTTGTGCGCAATGTTCTTTCGCAATGTTGCCCAAAATCGTCAGATCATTTGACAATCACTTCTTCAAGGTGAATCCTCCACATCTGGTCAACTCGATGAGTTCATCCCGCAACGCCATTCCATCTCTTAGATCATCTGCACCGGTAATAATGTCATTCACATAAGTATCCTTTATGATTACTCTAGAGGCTCTAGGATACTTAGCCCCTTAATCCTCTACCAATTTTAATAGGTTTCTCATTGCCAAAAAGGGTGCTGCAGCAGTGCCATAGGCAACAGTATTAAGTCTATAAGCCATTAATTTATCTTCCGATCTTCGCCTCCATATAATTCTCTGCCTTTCTGCATCGCTAGGACGGACCAAAATCTGTCTATACATCTTTTCTATATCTGACATAATAAATATTCTGTGTCTTCGACAATTCATCATGATAGACAATATATCTCTCTAATTAAATAAATTAAAATCCTCTGCAGTAACTTGATAAAGAAAGAAAAATCAAAGATAAGGAGGATAAGTTTCTTTTATGAACAAATGATCAAGCTTTCGGGCACAAAGTCGCCCTTCTACAGGAATAAAATTATACAAAATCAAGATTCGTCTATATATATACAAATATTTAGCATAAATAATAAATAAATATTAGAAAATAGAGAGATAACATTTAAGTTTTATGTCTGATGTACGAATCAGGTAAATCAAGTGAGAGTCTCGTGTCTCGAGTGTAAGGCCTTAACAAATTATTATTTTTTTTTTTTTAAGAGAAAAAATTTATATTTTATGTATGATATACAAAATAAATAATAAGAGAAATGTGAATATGCTAATATTTGGTATAATCTGCTAGTTAAAAATCAATAAGTTGTTGTATTAACAGCTTATGAAAATATTTCGTTATAAAGATCCGGAATATCAATGTGCCTATTGATGCTATTATATTTCAGAGATAGTAGCGCCTCTACAAGCGTTCACATTTTTCTAACATTCAACATAAATATAAGAGATTGGTTGTAGAGGCGCTACTATCTCTGAAATATAATAGCATCAATAGGCACATTGATATTCCGGATCTTTATAACGAAATATTTTCATAAGCTGTTAATACAACAACTTATTGATTTTTAACTAGCAGATTATACCAAATATTAGCATATTCACATTTCTCTTATTATTTATTTTGTATATCATACATAAAATATAAATTTTTTCTCTTAAAAAAAAAAATAATAATAATAATTTGTTAAGGCCTTACACTCGAGACACGAGACTCTCACTTGATTTACCTGATTCGTACATCAGACATAAAACTTAAATGTTATCTCTCTATTTTCTAATATTTATTTATTATTTATGCTAAATATTTGTATATATATAGACGAATCTTGATTTTGTATAATTTTATTCCTGTAGAAGGGCGACTTTGTGCCCGAAAGCTTGATCATTTGTTCATAAAAGAAACTTATCCTCCTTATCTTTGATTTTTCTTTCTTTATCAAATATATCTCTCTGTAGCTTTGGACCAGTGTAAAGTCTATCATTAAATGAAAATCCATTCTTGGTTTTAGCGGAGGCGTCAAACACCACTCTAAATTTCCTTCCATCAGGTTGGCCTCCAAGGACGGCATGATGAGGCAGGTAGCAATGTCCCACTTGATCACCAACTGGGATCTCGGTCAGCTGGGTCATGTGTCCCAATCCTTTATTTTCTTCCATAAACTTATAATAATCCGTTCCCAGTTGATCATTTAGAGCTAGGCGCCTTTCCAGGGCCATCTGCCGTCTGACACATAAGTCCAGGGAATTTCCGAAGCAATCCTGCATCCCAACCCGTGGATCAAAGGGCAAGGGAACTATATATCTCCCATTGGTGTCACGTCGAACACTATTTTTGTACAGGTCCTCACAAAACTCATCTTGGGGAGTTATTTTGTTGGCAACCCGAACCTCTTCAACTTCCCAGAATCTTTTTAAGATAGTTTCTAAATTATCCTCATACTGCACACGGGTGGTAAATACCCGCGTATTGCCGACATCGCTTCCTGACAATCCTCTTGATATAAGGCAATAAGAAAAATTAAGATAGAGGGGAAAAGGGGGAGAGTGAAGAGTTAGAGCTCCTGAGAAATTAGCAAAATCTAGTCTTTCAAGATTTAGTGGAAGGAATTTTCCAACCATCCAACTGAAGCACCCCAAATTAAGATATAAGTAACCTTTCATAATATATATATATATTTTAAACAGGTTATATTTATGTATATTCGCCCAATTTGTTCTTATTTCCCGTTTTATTTATTTATTTTTTATCTTTGTGTGACCGTTTCAAGAGATGAATAAATATTATGTATTCTGATCCGCAATTTTTGGTTGTCAATTTTTTTTTTAACCCCAGTGCGCGCAGGATATATGCAAATTATATTATTTTATATAGCACGATGTATATTTCGTGAAATCCCTGAGAACGAAAGAGCCTTCATGGATTTCGGGACGAAAGCGTCTGAAATCAGCTCATCAATGACGCCTTCAACGTGGGCCGACCAATTCCAAATTAGGCCACGAAAAGTTCACGGTAAAATAACACCCTGCTACTTATGTTTGTTGTGCCCAATAAATAGCTTCAGAAGTCTATATGCATCTCTATCACAGCAGTCACAATATCCTCTACTTCCCAGAAGCCCAACCCCTCCTCTACGTAGTGGGCGGGAGAAGCAGCACAAGTAAGGGACTGCCCTGTAGTATGGTGTCGTGAGCCCCGAGCCGCTATGGTAACCGTGAACTGGGACTCTGAAATATGGCCGACTAACGGGGAAATGGCACCTCCCTTTTCATGGAGCAACAATATCCTCTTAGATAAATAAAATTGCTATAAATTATGAAATAAGAATATAAACAGTGTAGCAATACGTTTCTTAATTTGTGCAAAGTGCAGGCTTTAGGATATTTAAAATCCTTCTACAGGCATAGCTGTTAGTTTAGTTCCTTCAACTTATAACTATGCCTATGAAAGTATTTATAAAGATCCGAAAGCTTGCACTTTACACGAATAAAGAAACGTATTGTTATTGTTTATATTATTAAAATTATTTCTATCTTGGATATTTCTACATTGAAAGAATTACTCATCTTTTGAGACTAACCCCAATGTGACGCAAATGTTGGTACCTTCATGACATTGGAAGTTCTGTTCGGACAGGGAATGAGTTGTCAGTTGCAAGCTATGATAATTATATGGAACGTTTCTATTGATAATGACATGTGCAATATGACATTACAGGTTTGCTCTTTTAACATTTTCTTGACCACCCTTGCAACATGTGGCATGTGCTGGAAAATCACTTTGTCATATACTTTTATGTATTTTGATATCTCCCTGATCCATTCCTCGCCAACTTCCTGATCTCTACATATTTATCTCACAGATCATTCCATCTCCCATAGTGCCCCGTTATCTAAAAAGGAGCAGTGCTACCAGACCTAAACTTTAAATGCATTTGAAACTTCGCCGTTGCCGGTTCAAAGTCTGGATAAAAAAGGATGAGAATTAGCAGTAACAATCTCTCTGAAAATTTGTGCTCAGCTGGTCTGAATGATTGTAGACTGTAAGGGCTCCTGATCCAGGGATACAAGATGAGCAGCGTTTGTACTCCATGTTAGGAGCGGCTGCACATGGCGTCGGTTCCTCATGTCAGAGGCGGCCTGCTACTGAGTAGAGCTGCCAGTCTTAATTACAAAGGCAGAGGCATTCTACTTCACTCAGTCATGATGGTTTTCAACTCTACAAGCTTTATGCCATAATATGATTGAATGGTGATAAGAAAAAGGAAGATAAATATATTTGAAGAAATAATTAGATGCTCATTTACTCCCGTGACACCCGCTTTCATTGTTGTCACAAATATTCTATTTCAGATAATGAGAGCTCTCCAAATATATAGATTAACATTTATTTATTATTTTCCAAGGGAGTTAATAATTTAATTCCGCATGAATGCCAAGTTATAAATAAGGGACTCGGTGACATAAGAAGGGAGCTTAAAGAAAGACATTTACCTAAATGTTAACTAGACATGGTAAGGGCTCCAGGTGATATCTAGATACATAACACAGAGGGGGTTAGATGTATACTATACTATCTCACTCCGTCATGTATTGCTACACCCCTGACCCCAACTTCCCAATTCCGACAGCTCGCTGTAGAGTTTCTATTGACAACAAAGTAGAATTAGTGGACTAGAGACTGAAAACAGCACTGTTGGACACCGACAACGCTGAAAGCCGGACTTACGTCTACACGCGAGGCCTCCCGTCGGAGTTTTGCGCCAGAGCCAACAGCCTAGTAATCAGTACCTAGTCCTAGGTCAGTGGAGCGAGCAAGCTATCGGAGGGGAAGTTGAGTATCATTCCACGCCATGTGAATACACAGGGTTAAAGTAGTAGGGTCCCCACCCCCCATCCCAGCGTGGAATGACCAATGACCAAAGCGGGATAGTCTAGGGCGGCTAATCGCGCAGAGGCCACCACAGGGGTGTAAGCACTAAACACCGACCCGCTGTCAATGTCCCAGTACTGTCTAGTCACTATCTAGATCCTGCAACAATGGCATTAGTAGAGCCGGATCTCACGGAAGTCACACTGCGGGTCTCTCCATCTGGAACGTCTGTTACACACAGCCACCTAGAATTCAGACTTTACGTTCAACAGATTGCTATTGTTACCCAGTCCCTTTTTTATCCTTGGCATTCAAGCGGTTTGTAAGTTTTTTATTCAACCAGATTCTTGTTAATTTGATTTAGAAAAATTTAAAGTTCACAATAAGAGATTTAAATTAACACAAATAACTAAAGACATTTTTGATGTTACCAACCAATTAATGGAGCAGTTCTTACAGCAACACAAGACACCAAATTCCTCCAAGAACCCCAAGAAATCTTACAACCTCTAGTTTCAATTCGCATTTCTTCAAGGTAAATATATGAAACTAGGTCGCAGTGGTAGAGCCTGCTCCACGCTGAGGGCGCGAACAGCGCCAACAGCGTTCGTGAATGGCTTTTCTTAATTATAAATGAATTGTTCAAATATCAGGGAACAGGTTATATCGATGTTTAGTTGATTTCTGTTCCACTAGATGGCGCTCTGCCATCTAAAAAGCATATGTGCTTTTGGTCAGGATATGCCTTCTTTATTTTTAATATATGGAACTATGTCACGGATATCGTTAAAAACATGTAAAATGGTTTCCAATATATCTGTGGCTGAAACAACTATACTTTATTCAAAGGTAACTGTATAGGTGCAAGGTAATAATATCAAATCCAAATAAATAAATACTTTATGACGTTTCTTCAACAGTGTTGTTACCAACATCAGACAAAAGTACTGAATCTGTCTGTTATAGGATGTTAAAAAATTAATTAAACAAATTAGAACTTAGAATTAAATATTTACAAAAACATGTTATATATTTATAATTGTATGTAATTCTGCTGTCCTCAAAGCTTATGTCCATAGATAATCGAAAATACCCATTCCAAGAGTCTAGCAACAGTATCACTATAAAAGGAAGATCGAAAAATGCAATATAACAGCGGCATGGTAGATTAAACTGGTAAAACCGCTGGAAGGGTTCACCACTAATGAGCCAGGCTCTCCTATTAATTTTTCAATTTAAGTAAGGGTAGTAGAAATTTTTTATTTTTAAAAAGAATCATACCTGTCTATAATAGTTTTGAATTTTAAACACACGTTTTATTCGATAGAGTCCATAAAACTTATATAGACAAAGTGGAAAATGTAAGAGAGTTAAATGATTTAGATCAGCGAACAATCGATGTCTCACTTCTGTAAAGTTAAGTATGGTTTAGTTGAGATATCTTCTGTGTGGATATATCTGATATAAATTCCTACCTGATTTCTTCAAAATCATTGATTTAAACCCGAATTGAACGTAATTGTTTTTAACTTGTAAATTCTTGTTGGGATCTTATATATGCATATAATAATCTGGCTTTTATTGATTTATCAAGAAAATGGGTTGGCGAAATATCAGGGAACAGGTTAAATTGTTCCACTAGATGGCGCTCTGCCATCTAAAAATCACATGTGCTCGTGGTCAGGATATGCCTTCATTATTTTTTATATCAACATCTGA
Source organism: Cordylochernes scorpioides (assembly GCA_030710605.1). Taxonomy (NCBI): domain Eukaryota; kingdom Metazoa; phylum Arthropoda; class Arachnida; order Pseudoscorpiones; family Chernetidae; genus Cordylochernes; species Cordylochernes scorpioides. Next base: position 110,733,290 of record CP092866.1, on the reverse strand, counting down.
CCTTTTTTTCTATTGTTTTTTTCATATTATAAACTATTGAGTTTCTTCCTGAATTTCTTAGGATTCCAACCTGGAATATCTTAATTTCTTCTTATCACCATTATAGATTAGATCAAGATCAGCAGAATTATACAGGTTCCATATTTGTTTTGTATGAATAGTTTCTGTTTCCCATGATACTTAATTCTTCCACGTTTTCTTTTTAAATATTTCCTCATGTTTTAGATTTGTTGTCGTTGAGAATCTGATCTTCTAAATTTCAACAAAATATCACAGATAATCTCATAATTTCTCAATTATTTATTCTTTAAAACTTGATACTTTGAGAAAAGGTTTCATTTCAATTGTGCAAAATAAATAATTTTGACCTAATATTTCAACTTGGCAAATTTTAGAATATATATTTAAAGAAAATAAAATATGATTAATAGTTTTAAATTGTATATTTTTACGTTTTCTTTTAAAATATTTCCTTATGTTTTAGATTTGTTGTTGTGAAGAATCTGATTTTCTAAATAGGTAAATTTCAACAAAATATCACAGATAATCTCATAAATCATCAATTTTTCTTCTTCTTTTAAACTTGGTACTTTGAATAAAGATTTCTTTTGTAATAAATACAAATTTTTGAACTCTAATATTTCGATTAGACAAATTTTCAAATATATTTAGAGAAAAAAAAAGAGATAAAAATTTGATTAACTTCAATAGTTAGAAATTGTATTTTTTCTTTACTAAAAACTCCCATTGTTGTTATTCCAAACCTTTAAATAAAATAAAGGCATGGTTAAAAATGGTTCTAAATATCTCCATATTATTCTTTTTACATGGATATTAAGAATTTGCCTATTTCAGTAACGTCATTTTCCTCTAAGATTTCTACGTTAATGGTCAATTTTAAAGATATCCACCAAATCTGCTTTTAAGATCTTTTGTCCCTGACGAGCACTTTTTTTTTGTGGGGGCTCAAAAATCATAAACTTTGGTCAGTATATATATATTATATATATATATATATATGTTATATATATTAAAATATTATTTCATTTGAAAAAAAAAAAAAAAAATATATATATATATATATATAGCTCGTAAAACCATATTCTCTCTTAAGATCTTCGGTATTTTTAAATATTTCAAATATCAAATTATCTGTTTAATTTACATGGAATCATATAAAGTCTATGAAAGAAATGATTTTCCATAAGATTTTGTCAAGGCAAATACAAATGTTGCATTTTACTTCTACATAGATATAGGTATGCCTATAATTCATGAGCAGACTTATAACATCAGTTTTTATATCTTGAAAATTAGCTTCAATATTTTTAACGCCTTGTCAAATGCTTTATTTTTATTTGTTTCTCCTGACGAAGACAAAAGATTTTTGGCGAAAGGTTGAGAAAAAAAAAGTCTAACTGGCCGAAGTGTCTATTTTTACAGAAATATGAATGCCGGCCAGGCAACCTCGATCTTCAGAACCTTCAATATTTGCTTCAGACACTGTATACCATAAGTATTAGGACCACTATAGGTGTTGAATGGGTAGATCTGATAGTGTATGGGTTAGGATTGAAATTAAAATGAAAGAAAAACTGAATAAGGGTTGTTATGTCTAGGTTGGATTATTTTGTATCAAAATATTTATATTTTCAGAACAGTTTATTAATTTTCGTATTTTTATATAATTATATATCTTGCTACTCTGTGTACCTTCTGCTTATCTTGTATTTTATAAATTTTGGTTTGTATCCGTGCCTCATTGGTTAGCAGCCCCGGAAATAAGGATATTTCCTTTCCCTATCCGTGCCTCAAATACGAGATTGAATCGCAATGAGAACAGATGCACCATACAATGGATCAAGGGCCACAGTGGGATCGTGGGTAATGACGTTGCGGACACACTCACAAAGCGGTGTGCTGAGTCTGCTAACCCAAGCTGTTATAAACTCGCTCCTTTGTCGTTTGTAAAATCGGCAATCTTACGGACGGGCACGTGAGGCACGGGAGAACAGATTCCTCTCTCTAGCTTCTTCTATCCACACCCGCTTTGGCCTTACTCTAATGAGTCTTACAGACAAAAGGTATGCGTATATCGTCCCTAGCGAGCACATTGTGGTTGGCCTGCTATCGGGACACACGTGGACGGACAGTTTTGCCCACAGGATAGGCGTTATTGACGATCCTTTCTGCCCTTACTGCGACGCTGACAGGGAAGAAACTCTGTTACACATCGTGCTTGAGTGCAGCAGCCTTAATGTCCTTAGATTCCGCCTTCTTTCCACCTGTTCAGAAGAATTGGGGTACACGCCGCGGTCACTCATAGACCTTATTTTCAACAGGAGCACTTGGCGAGCCTGCCTGGAGTTCCTAAAGGCCTCTAATAGACTTAAGCCACGCCTCAGCCGGGAGGATTCCGACCACCTGAGTGACTTAGACTCCTCGCCTCATGGTTAACACCGGACATTAGCGGCCGCTCGTAGACGCAACTCTGGCATGTGCCGGTGTTTAGGAACGGTTTCGCGACCTAGCCTGCGTATGTTATCGCCCCTGACGCTGTTTCTGTAACCCCAGGACAGAGGGAAAATGGTTTGGCGATTCGAAGGCGCGGGCTGATCGAGAAATCGACTTACGCAACGACCCATATGAACGCGCTATGCAATCTCTGGAGTAATTTTGTGGTTGGTTGTCTTAGTACTGGTACCCTCTCTAGTAATAATTGATATAAGACCTCAATTTCGAAATTTTTATATATATTACTGAAGGTTTTTCTTTTTAATTAACAATTTTTTCCTATCCTTTCCCATCAGTTGCTGAATCATTCCCGCTTTCTCTAATATTTCTATCTAAACAACACTTGTCTCTCTTTAATATTTCCTGGCCTGGGGAATCTAACATTTTCTGAAAAACCTTGGTTGCGTGCAGCACCTTGGTACTTTGATATGCATTGCGGCTTGTCCGCTTGCTACATTTTTTTGGGCTCAAAAATCATACACTTTGGCCCCTCCAACAGTGCAATGTATATAGTGCTTTGTATATATTCCGCTTCATGCGTCCATTGGGGATCAAAAATCATCCATTTTGGTTAGCAGCCCCGTAAATAAAGATACTTCCGTTCCTAAAAAAAAGTCGTCATGAGTCATCCTGAAGTTTGTCTTTCTTAATTTTTATGTGACAATATGAATGGTCCTGTCCAAGGTGTTGCTTTTAACTCAACAGACTTTTCGCTAGGCCCCACATTGAGCGCTGCGAGCTTAAAACTTTAGTTGAAAAAGCACATGTGTCTGATGTAACATGTGTGATCAGTTGTTACTCACAGGCTGGTAGTCCGTATGGACTTATTCAGAGCAGAGAGGTCCGTAGATTCAGCAAGATGCTAATTCAGCAGGTCCCTTATATCAGATGTAGGATAGAAGAAGTTTCCCTTGGGATAAGTCCTTAACATCAAGGTTTCCTAGAGTGATTATATTAAACAATACCACAGGTTTCTGGAGTTGACTTCTTTTTATTTTATTAACGTAGTCTAAAGGTTCGGGCATCTCTGCCTTTCTACAAGAGAAAATAAATAAACGAATAAAACGCCGCCTGATTCTAAACTATTACAAACATTTTTTTGTGATTTTTGTTGTCGTTTATTTATTTGTGTTTTCCTGTAGAAGGGCAGAGATGCCCGGAAGCTTGAGACTACGTTAATAAAATGAAAAGAAATCATCCCCAGAAACCTGTGGTATTGTTTATGTCCAGGAGATTTGAATAAACAGAGTGAATATATACTCAATTAAACTCTTTTGACTGCGAAATTTACACGTTACACTTAATTTTTCTATTATAACAAATTATAAAGAAAAAGGCATGATATTAAATAGAAGTGACATATTGACAGCAACACTGTTGCTAAAACGTCACATATAGTTTGAATAATTTGATTTGGAAATTTCACCTTTTATCATTTTTTATATAATCCAAATTTTATGCATAATTTATTTTTATTATACATCAGCATTCTCAAAATTTCAGGTTTGGCACCATAAATATTTCTCAATTTGCGGGAAATAATGCCTTGCCTACCAAAATCTGGGGATCCTACCCAAATCACATTGCTGAATTTGAATCCAACCATCTTCCTCTGCACCTCAGGAGGAAAATGTTTCATCAAAATTCATATTCAAAAAGATTAAGTACTTAAAAGAACATCTTACAGGAAATTTTATTAAAAATTGGGTCCCAAATCGAAGACTCAAACGCCCTACTCCTCTCAACATATCTCACAACTTTTATCTTTTAGACCTTTTAATCAATCCCATACACAAAACTTTCTACTGTCCACACGGAACTTGCAACAAACCCACCTATATCCCTCATTTACCAGCCAATTCTTAAAACATGAAACTCAGCCAGAATTACTTAAAGCTCTTGGCCTCCAAATCATTGAGGAAAATAGCTCCCTCTTCGACATCACAATTTACACTGACGGTAGCCAACTTGAAACTGGACTGTCTGGCAGTGGAATTGCTATCTATAAAGTTAAGATCCTGGAAAAAAAAAACCTTTCCCACCCTAGACACCTTTCAGTTTATAAATCGGAACTCTTTGCAATATATATGGTTCTAAAATAAACATAAACTCACCAAGCAAAATAATAATCTACTCCGACTCAAGAGCAGCCATTTATACCCTTCAAACCTGCTTCTCCAGCAAAGAACCTCTTTTCAAGATCATCGCTAAGTCTGTAAACCGACTCCCAGCCAACAGCTCTGTCCCAATGCAATGGCTTCCAGGTCATGTAGAATTTCTGAAAATGAGCTAGCAGTCTCTCTGGCAAAGTCTGGAACTCTTGGCCACCCAGAGGCCAGAAAATCTACTACCCAACTAGACGAAAAAGACCTCCTCCGTTTCATCAAGATCCAATTCCAGCAAGAATGGAAATCTAATGCTGCACATGACTGGTACAGAGTAGAAGAGACAAGCTCCAATTCTGTCCTACAGCTTGAAACATGTACATGGTTAGCTTAACTTTATTAATAAAACAACATTATTAGGCTATTTATGGAATAATTAAGAATCAATGATAATTGATATTTATTCTAACTCTGCCTTTACTGGTCCCAAGCCTGGATGAAAAAGGAGGAGGAGAGGGAGCAGTAACAAGCTTGCTAAATAAACTTAGGCTCAGCTGGCCCGGCTGATCCAGGGATACAGGATGAGTCTGAACTCCATGTTAGGAATGGCTGAACATGACGTTCCTCATGTCAGAGGCGGCCATTTATTTTGGAGCTAAGTCGGCCTGCTACTGAGTAGTGCTTCCTGTCTTAAAGACAGACAGACGCATTCTACTTCACCCAGTAATGATAGTTGTCAAATCTCCTTTGATGAACTTGACATCATATTATAATTGAATGGAGAGTATCTAACGGCGTTTCATTATTGTTCATTTGTGCACTCCTGTAGAAGGGCGGTAATGCTCCAAAGCTTGAGATTGTAATAAAAATAAAAATAAAAACTCATCTCCAGAAATGTTTTGCCCTCATATACAGGAGATTCACATCTATTAGAGAGTTTTGAGTGTATCAGTCTATTTCTTTATAATTTTTGTTTTTCCACATAAGTTCTGGCCATACTGACCACGTTTCTGATCTTTTTTTGGCAGAACTAAACATCCTTGACACCTTCATTTATTCAAACTAACACGGAAATGGAATATTGAAATGATTCTTATAATCCTTTTGGTTTCATTATAATTATTTGCCTATTTTTTAAGAAAAATATTTATAAATATTTAAAAATAAAATAATATATATTTATATTTTGTAAATTAGAAATAAAATAATTATATTAATTTCAAAGCGCATGATGCCTAAACAGCCTGTGTAAAAAAATAATAACACTCGTGAATTTCACAACGACACTGCAAAGTGACACTTAAACTGCCCAGAAACCAAATGTGGGCAGGTGCGATCCTGAAGTTTACTTTTCGGCGGATGCAACTCACCTCTGTAATACCTTGTTAGTCGTAAAGTTGCATTGAGACAACAATCAACTGTCAAAATTTGAATGGTAAAATTATCGGAAGAAATCATTGATTTAAATTTGAATTGAAGTTGATTGTTTTTACTTGTAAATTCTTGTTGGGATCTTATATGCATATAATAATCTGGTTTTTATTGATTTATCAAGAATATAGGTTGGCCAAATATCAGGGAACAGGTTAAATGCAATATCTTTGTACCTTCTTATTATCAGAAGATCTTTATTGTTTTTATAATATCTGATACATCTTTTGTTGTTTATTTGTAAACCGCCAAAAATGAAAAAAACAAATCAAAAAGGGATGATGATAACCTGCGTCTTGCAGATTAACATTTTCATAGAAACATATATATACATATTTATTGCTAGCTATATATCACCATCTTCTCTCTTCAAACACGAAATCTCACAGGAGGTATCCTGGATCGAGGTGGGTTCCGCCTTAGGACAGGACCTTCCTCTCTCATGGCCTCGGGGTCCAGCGAGCGAAGAGGCTCTAATGACTTTCCATCGTCTGTATCACTCTGAACCTCTGAATCTTGATCCGACCGCTAGCTAGTTAGTCCTGGCGACAGCGACTCCATATAACCTCCGTCTCGTACAACCTCCGAGATTATGGCACTGGGACCTGCTCCTCTTGAGTGCTCGGGTTAACGCTCTCCATCTCCACTCTCATCTTCTTCACCATTCCTCCACCTTTTTCTAATTTGATCCCTGTGATAGGCCCTTTACCTGTCCGTGGATCAAAATTGTGTAGACTAGTTCCCTTCTTGCCCACAATTTTTCCTGGGATCCATTTATCACCACCTCTAAAGTTTTTACAGCACACTAAATCATCTATCTGGAATTCTTCCAAATGGGTTCGCCGATCATACTTCATTTGCCTGGCTTGATGGTCCCAAACTCTAGATGCCAAGCTGGGATGTATCAACGATACTCTGGTTCGAAGCGCACGCCCAATAAAGAGCTCTGATGGAGTCTTTCCCGTTGTCACATGCGGGGTGCTTCGATATGCCAGAAGAACTTTTGATAAGGTGTCTTGAATGGTATCCCCATTTTTTTTTAAATTTTTATCCATACAGTCTTAATTGTTCTAACCGCTCTTTCAGCCAAGCCATTACTTTGCGGGTGGTACGCCGGGATCAATGTTTGTTTAATTATATTTCCTTCCAGAAAACCTTTAATTTCACTACCAGTAAACTGAGGTCCATTATCAGACACAAGTTCCTCCAGTAAACCATAGGAAGAAAAAAAGTCGCCATAGTTGCTCAATGGTTTTGCGTGTGGCGGTCTCTCTCATTGGGATGGCTTCGATCCACTTTGAATGACTATCTACTACTATTAATAAATTGATGTGTTCCTTATTTGCAAAATCAATATGAATTCTTTGCCAAGGTCTGGTTGACCATCTCCAGGGTTGCCATTTTCCTTTATTTGACCCATCCTGGTATTGCTGACAGCTTCTGCACTTATTTACCAAAAACTCGATTTGGGTATCTAGATTTGGCCACCAAAAATGTGATCTTGCTACAGCCTTCATTTTGTTCATACCGGAATGAGTATCATGAAGACAGTTCAACATTTTTATTCTGAGAGAGGGTGGAATGACGCCTCTCATTCCCCAAACCAAACACTCCCCATCTACAGTTAGCTCAAGTTTCCTTTGAAAATAAGGTCTGAGGTGATCAGCCACCTTTTCAGGCCAGCCTTGCTGAGTATAAAATTTGGCCAATGAGAGCACTTCGTCTTTTTCAGTTTCGTGGCAATTTCCTCTGCTGTGATCGGCAATTCTTCCACATAGGATAAAGAGCATATACATTATTTAGTCTTGGAATTTCTTCAAAACCCACAGGAAAACGTGACAGAAGATCTGCATCCCCGTGGTCTTGAGTTCTTCGCAATTTAATATTGTAAGTATAAGCTGACAAAATAAGCGCCCAACGCTGCAATCTTGAAGTAGATAAGGTGGGGATTCCTGATCTTGGGCCCAAAATGGTCACCAATGGCTTATGGTCTGTAATAAGAATATTTTTTTTTCCATAAATAAATTGATGAAACTTGGTTACTCCATAAATAATGGCTAGAGCCTCCTTTTCAATCTGAGAATAATTATGTTCTGCTCCCGATAAAGTCCATGAGGCAAACATAATCGGTCTCTCCTGGCCTTCTATAATATGTGACAACACAGCGCCCACTCCAATCTGCGATGCATCAGTGACCAAACACAATGGCAAAGTCGTATCATATGGGACTAGCACCCTCTCAGAGGTAATGCAACTTTTGCACTTGTCAATGGCCTCTCCACATTCCTTTGTCCAAACCCAAGGACTTTTTTTATGAAGAAGCTGATGAAGAGGCTTTAAAAGCTCTGGCAAATTGGGTATGAACTTCCCATAAAAGTTAACTAAACCAAGAAATGATCTCTCTTAATTCAGAGATGTTCGTAGGCGTTTTGGCTTTCTGTATTGCTTGTACCTTATGATCCAAAGGTCTGATGCCCTCTCCCGTGACAAGATGTCCTAAATATTCAATTTCCTTCTGCAGATATAGGCATTTTTCTTTCTTTAGTTTGATATTATACTTCGGCAAGCGAGCAAATATAGTTTTCAACAACGCCAGATGTTTTTCAATTGATGCTGTGGCTATAAGGACATCATCAATATAACAAATTACGCCTCCTATACCTAACAAAACCCTATCCATTACAGATTGAAAATAACTGGGCGCATTTGCCAATCCAAATGACATTCTCTTAAACATGAAAAGCCCTTTATGAGTATTTATCGTTAGCAACGGTCGGGTGCCTGGGTCCACCTCTAATTGCAGATAAGCGTTCCTCAAGTCCAATTTAGAAAAGTATTTTCCCTTGGCCAATGTGGAGAATAAATCTTGCTGTGTGGGAAGGGGATAGGCCGCAGTGTCCAAATATCTATTTAGAGTTACCTTGAAGTCGCAGCAAATTCTGATCTCTTTATTTTTCTTTGGCACTACAACCACTGGAGTGGCCCATTTACTGCTCGCCACCTCACCATGATACGACTTTGCCATTGTGTTTGGTCACTGATGCATCGCAGATTGGAGTGGGCGCTGTGTTGTCACATATTATAGAAGGCCAGGAGAGACCGATTATGTTTGCCTCATGGACTTTATCGGGAGCAGAACATAATTAGCCACCATTTTTTTAATGCTTCAGTAACTGCTGGCCTAATGGCGAAAGGCACAGGACAAGCCCTATGGAAAATTGGATTCACATCACACATGTTTACTGATAATGTGAAACCTTTTATTGGTTCAGTTGTCTCCACAAATAAGGCTTAATTTTCCTTCAAAATTTATTCAATGGTAATTTCCACAGGTATGTTTTACAGCGAAACAGCCCAATTTCAATCTATTTATCCATTCTCTTCCCATTAAAGCCCTCTTTTCTCCTTTCACCACCAACGCTCTAAGTTTGTAAGTCATATCTTGACACTCCACTTTGACATTGATTTTACCCAGAATGGGTACCACTGTACCATCATAAGTTCTTACAATAATACTCGCTTTTTCCAACTTCAAATGTTGAAGACTATTTTTAAAATCCTTTTCCGATATCAGTGTTACACCACTACCCTTTCAAATTTAATAAAGTTTCTTTCTACTTTTAACTCCATCAGATATGGAGGGTCACTTGAGGCAAAATTAATTTTACGAGGTGTATTCAAAAGGTATCGCGACTTTTGAATTTTCGCAGGTTACGTATATTCGAATTTCGATCTTTTTGTGGCTTTATGTTGGTATTCATGTCTCTCACTTATGCCGACAAGCTCGGCCATTTTGAATGTTCACTTAATTGTTGACAGCTGCTTTGCCTGCAGGTGTTTTGGATCGTCTTCGATTTTTACCTATTAAAAAAATGGATCAAAGAGCCTGTATCAAATTTTGTGTGAAAAACGAAATTAAGTGCGCGGATGCATTCCGAATGTTGACTGAGGCATATGGAGAAGCTACCTTGGACCGAAGCAACGTTTATCGGTGGTACAAAATGTTCTCAGAAGGCCGAGAAGATGTGAACGACGAAGAGCGTGCCGGACGCCCGAGCACTTCAACAACAGACGAAAAAATTAATGAAGTGGAGAAAATGATATTGCCCAATCGTCGAATCACCGTTAGAGAAGTTGCTGAGGACCTAAACATATCGATTGGCTCGTGCCATTCGATTTTTATCAATGATTTGGGCATGAGACGGGTCGCCGCGAAATTCGTACCAAAATTGCTCAATTGCGACCAAAAACAGCATCGCATGAACATTATTAATGAGATGTTGGACTCTGTCCGCGAAGAACCAAATTTGCTCCAGAGGGTCATAACTGGTGATGAAGCGTGGGTTTATAGTTATGACGTGGAAACCAAAGCTCAATCATCTCAATGGAAGCTGCCGCACGAACCAAGACCGAAAAATGCCCGCCAAGTTCGGTCGAATGTGAAAGTTTTGCTGACAGTTTTCTTCGATTGCAGGGGCGTGGTGCATCATGAGTTCTTGCCACAGGGTAGAACGGTCAATAAGGAATATTACCTGCAAGTTATGCGCAATTTGCGCGAAGCAATCCGCCAGAAACGCCCGGATTTGTGGAAAAACAAAAATTGGCTTTTGCACCACGATAACGCCCCTGCTCACACATCGTTGCTTGTGCGCGACCTTTTGGCCAAAAACAACACACTAATGATGCCGCAGCCACCGTATTCCCTAGATCTGGCCCCTGTGACTTTTTCTTGTTCCCTAAACTGAAGAGGCCCATGAAAGGACGACGTTACGCTACGCTTGACGAGATAAAGATGGCATCGAAGGAAGAGCTGAAAAATATATTTTTAAATGATTTTTTGAAGTGCTTCGAAGATTGGAAAAACCGTTGGCACAAGTGTAAAATATCTAATGGGGATTACTTTGAAGGGGACAAAATAGGTATTCATGAATAAATAAATAATTTTTGAAAAAACACAAAGGTCGTGATACCTTTTGAACACACCTCGTATACTCAGGTATCTTCACGTTTATAATTTTCTGGACATACTTTTACTCCTCTTCTTGGTCTCCTATCTGATGTATATTTCCCCTGGCTGATTCTGATGTTGCCTTGGATTTCTTCTACTGCTCCAACATATTGGGGCAATGTGTCCTTTTTTATTACACTTAAAGCATATCGCCTCCTTAAATCTACATGGTTCTTTATGCAGTTTGCCACAATGTTTACATTTGCCATTCTGGAAATTTGATTCAACCTTGCGTTCCATCCTCAACTTATCCACACAATCTTCACCCTGCTCCAAATGAAATAATTTTGTATTTTTCTCGGCCACTTCCATAGATAATGCTATCTCAATTACTTTAGCCAAAGAAATGTCGCCCTCCGACAAAATTCTATTTTGTATTTTGGCATTATATAAACCACAGACCATTTTATCACGTAAAGAATCCTCTAGAAAATTTCCAAAGTTGCACCAAGTAATCGAGATGCTTTCTTCCTTTAATTGCATTCTTTTAAAAAAAATGAACCTCTCTACTACAATTGAACGCTTTGGAGAGAAGTGCCTTTTCAAGATATCAATCAGGTTATCAAAGGTTTTTTTTTTTAGGTAGAATAGGACTGCACAAATTCTTCAATACACCATATGTTTTACTTCCCATGAGGGTTAGGAGATAAGCCTTTTTCATTTCATCCCGTGCCTCTTCCAATATGAGAAACTGTTCCAATCGTTCATAAAACGTTTCAAAAGTTTCACTTTCCTCATTATATTCTCAAATTGGCAACTAGCCATTTTCTTTTATAACAACATATATATGCAATATATATATTTAAAATAAAATATAACTTCTTAAAATTTTCTTTTACTCTCTTTTAAATTTGCATCTTAAAACTTTGCAATTTGCGTCTTTTTTAAAATAACTTTAAATTATATGCAAAATCAAAGATATTTTCTTAAAATATTTACTTCGAAAATCAAGGGTACTTACTCTTATATCCTCGTCGCCAAATGCAACATCTTTGTACACTTTTATTATTAAATTATAAAACTATTTTAGAGGCGTAATATTCTTTTTAAAATAAAACAATTTCTATTATTAGAAAATCTTTATTGTCTTTATAATGTCTGATACATCTTTTGTTGTTTATTTGCAAAACGCCAAAAGTGACAGAAACAAATCAAAAGGGGATGATGATAACCTGCGTCTTGCAGATTAACATTTTCATAGAAACCTATATATACATATTTATTGCTATCTATATATATCAGTTGGTCTTGTGAAGGAAAAATAATTGTGGCACCAACTCCTGCCTTGGATTTGTTGAGGATGAGAGAGCAAATATAATGTAATTGGTTGTAAATATCTAGCTGGTGGCCTAAATAAATTTAAATGGAATGAAAGGATGTCTGCTGTAGGGGAAACAATGTTAATAATAATTTTTAACAAAAAGAGCTCACCTGTATGTGAGAGTGTTGTGGCAGGGGAGGCATGAGTCTCCAGTAACTGAGGACCAATTCTGACAGCCAACTGATTGCTGTAGCATGCAGCCTGGATTACAAGGCAACCCTACTCCAGGTCCAGAACCCCATGGACATCTTCAAGGAGATGGCATGCTACAGGAGCTCACTACTGACCAGGAAGTGTGCGTGAGGGACTACACCAAGCCTGGTGTGGGAGCTGGAAAGTGTGGCTGGAAGAATTGTTTTTAAAAAAGGCTTATAGACCTCCCTGGCCTTCCTACCTGGTCTACACACCCCATGTGACCTGCTACACCCTGACGCCAAGAGCCTCTCAGTGATGGAGGCAGACCTGTGAGGCTCAACGGCCTGGAGACAACCAGGCAATATAAAGGCCTGAACTCCCATTACAATAACTGCCATCAACAGCCTCAACCTTCAACTGAGATGAAGGCCCAGAACTCTTCACCATAAAGACATCAGGCATGCAATTATCTTATGCTCTTTCCGTTTTTTTTTAATTAAGCATTTATAATTTCTTTTGAAAAAAGGAACATAATAAATATATATATTTAATATAAAACCGCGATATTATTAAGCATTTTTTTTTAATTAAAAGGCTCTCAGAGTTCGCTCATAGGGAGCGCAGCATGGTTTGAACCAGTAGATGGCGCCAAAATTTAAAAAAAAAGTGACAGTTGCAACTTGGCTGGCAGAGAGAGAGCAGCTGACTGTACCGCCAGCAATTGGTCTGTGGCTTTTCCCCTACAGTAAATCCCTTTTCCATTCCTTTATATTTATTTTTGGCCATCAGCAATAGTCCTTCAATGATTTTATTTATGTGTATATATATATATTTTTTAATTGAAGATAAGTATTAATTTTATTCCCCTTTTCTCTCTCGCACCAATTTTATTTTAAAAATGTATAAGATGAAAATACTAGCCTATTTCAATGCACAACCTTGACACCTAATGCGTACAAAAATGTAATAGGTACTGTGGCAACTAGCTTCAAAGGTTGGTTTTCTGCAGTCTAAGAAAAGGGACAGCCAGGCAATAAAAATAAGTTTAAAACCCGTCCCTTCACATTTTGATCCATTAGTATGTATATCATGGGAAATGACAATTTTGCCATGTTTCGCTAGTTGGGATAAAAGATGGAGGCGATGCATTGATGCAGGAATATCATACTTTGAGAATTATCAACAAATATTTGTAACATTACTTGGTAGAATAAAGTTATAGTACAAGCCCCGGGAACTTAATGATCATACCTTGTAGAATCAAATCGCGAGATTCTTCAGGGGTTTCGTTTTCTGTTCCTTCAAACCCATAAAGAATTGAGTAAATTTACTTAGTGATTGACAGATTTCAAGATAAAGTAAAAATTAAGGATGTATAACAACGAAAATAACATTTTTGGAATCCACATCAAAAGATAAAATGGAGAATACTATTTGAATCAGAGTGTTTATATTGAAGAAATCTTAGATAAATTTGAAATAATTGAATGAAAACCAGCCAACACGCCTGGGACTAAGGAAAACAATATTGGTGCAGCAGAAGGAAATCATTTTGATAACATTGAACTATTTCAAGAAGTCATTGGAATGTTATTTTATATCTCAAATTTAACACACCGCATATTCAGTAAACCAATTATCGCATTTAAAAAAAAATCCTGAATCTGCTCACTGGATTGCATTGACAAGGATTGTGAGATAATTAAAAGGAACTAAAATTTTAAAGTTCAGAATTTCTAAGGAAAAGGTTCATTTGAACTCAATGTCTGTTCAAATTGGTGGGAAAAAAGAGAAGTTAAATCACAAGGAGATTATTTCTTTAAAATTGGCACTAGGCCTAAATTCTTGATCGTTTAAAGAAAATTTGACATCATTATCATTAATGGAAGCGAGCTGTTAGCTGCAATTATATTATATTAAATTGATTTATTATGGATTAAAACGTGATCTTGGAATTAGGTGAAAGTATATTGTGAAAGAACCAATTCAACATTTAACAGACAGTCAATCCCTAATTTCAATATTTTCGAAAGCTGGAAATTCAAGGTCGAGGCATATTGAAAAAGTGGGGTACTTCCTCAAGGATCAATGTAGAAGGAAATAAATAGTGTTCTCACATTATAAGAAGCTCTGTAAACAAAAGGAAATATCCTGACTTAGTTTTGTTGTTGTTGTTGTTCTAATGAAAATTGTCAGTGGACGAGTGGGTAACACCCACAATTCCTGACAGTCATGAACTGGGATCAAATCCCGCGTTAAAATTTTGTTCAATTTGTGAATAACCTTCACATATTATTCATTGTTGCAAAAATCATGAACTAGGTTGCTCTTGTTGAGGGTACCTAATAAAGTGATTTTGGAACAAGTTGTTCTAATGCTAGGCTGTTTTTGTTTGTACTATAAATGTACTCTATATCTCTAAAATATTGTATTAAAATTTTATAATATTAAATAAAAATATATGTGTGTTAGAGAGTTATATTTTAATTTATTAGAACACCTCGTGACCACAGTATGCCAAAATCACCCAGAACCCTACCTAACCTAACCATGTCCCACCTTTGCCCATCTAAGCCGCAAGCCTCAGTGATTGTGAGGTGCAGAGATGAAGCCTGAGACCATGATGAGCCATAGTCCAAGAAGTACTCAGACACCCCTTCCCGGTGGTCAAGCCACATGTCCCATTGTGGCTGACTTGAACCCAAGTCAGAGTCCAAGATGGACTCAGACACCCCCTTCCCTGTAGTCAAGCCACTATCCTATGGTGCTTGACTTGACTCCACCAGTACCAAGCCAGACTCTAGCATGCCAATGGGCAAGCCACAAGCCCAAAGTGGGTGTAAAAATCCATAAAAGTATAAGAAATTATAATTTAAAACTACTCAATCAAGAAAAACCGATGGTTATGATTACTGAAGTTAACGACTTAATTGACAAATTAAATCCAAAGAAATCTCCCGGAATAGACAACATATCTAACAACATGATAAGGCACACTAAACAATTTATAGCTCCTATAATGGTGAAACTATTTCAAAAATGTTTAGACCTACAATACTATCCTTCTGAATGGAAAAGAGCAGAGGCAATAATTATTCCGAAACCTGGAAAAACTGATTTTAATAACTTTAAAAATTATAGACCTTTATGTCTTAATTCCAACATTTCTAAAATATTTGAAAAAATAATTAATAACAGAATAATAAAATATTATGAAGATTTTAATTTACTAAGTGATCGACAACATGGCTTTAGAAGATCGAAATCTGCTATTACTGCACTAACTGAAATAATAAAAATTGCGTTAGAACATAAAACAAGAGAATATGCAGCAATAATTGCAGTAGATATTAGTGCAGCGTTTGATAATGCATGGTGGCCGGCCTTGATGAAAAGACTAGATGAAGATGGTGTGCAGGCTTCAATGATAAAACTTCTACAATCATACTTTGATAATAGAAGAATAAGATTTAGATATTCCTCAACTGAAATTAATAAGAAACTAAGTAAAGGATGTCCACAGGGAGGACCACTGTCTCCCACATTATGGAATATTCTTATTAATGAGATACTGAATGAAAATCTGGATGATAATTGTGAAACAATAGGATATGCAGATGATATTACGCTAATATGTTGTAATAAAACTCCTGAACAACTAAGAAAGACAATAGATAATGTATTAAGAAAAATCAATAAGTGGTGTGAAAGTCGTAAATTAAAATTGTCAGATGAAAAAACAAAAATATTATATTTATATAAATGCAATAGCGATATAATAGTCTCAGGTAGCAAGTTAATTAAACCGGTTGAAGAACTTAAGATCCTAGGAGTGACTATTAAAAATCACCGAGTCAGAAGCAAACTGGACTTTACGCCTCACGTTAATGAAATGATCATAAAGTAACTAGAGCTAGTGGATACCTATTTGGCCTGACAAAAAAAGCATGGGGTCTAGACTTTAGACGAAGACTGATATTGTATAAGACATTATATCGAAGTACAATTACTTATGGTTATCCAATATGATGGTATCCATTCATAAACAAAAAGTCTAAGGACAAATTAAATTCTCTTCAATATAGTATATTAAAACATTGTATACAGGCCTACAGTACAACATCATCGGATTGTACACATATACTTGCACAAGTCCCCGAACTTACTGATTATATTGAATCTAACATGTTGAAAACCGAAATAAATTACAACCGATTTGACTCTTCAAGTAGGAATATAATTTCTAATTATATAAGGGAAAAATTGCAGAAATACTACGAGAAGACTAATACCATTTTCAAGTCCTTCTTCACTGATTCCCAAATACCTAAATATGTCAAGCCAAATTTTTACAATGTCCAATTCTTTACTGGACACGGTAACTTTAGATCATATTTGTACAAAGTCAGAAAGATGGATTCGCCTAAATGCTCATGTGGTGCAGAAGAAGAAAATCCTGTGCATATTCTAACGGACTGTCGACTTGTAGAGGACTTGAGAGTCAAAAATCAAATAAATATAAATTGTCTAAATCAAATAGTTAATAATAGATATATGTATATAAATTTTAATAGATTTTGTAGAATGTCTTTTAGTAATAGATAGCCTGGGCTGTAATAACTGATATATAGTTATATGCTGTAAATAGCTCTAAATTTCTGTTCTTATCTGTGATGTTCACTAATATTCATTATAGGGTAATTAAATCGTCAACTAACTGACAAATATGTTAATAATTTCTATTATAATAACTAAAATCATATTAATAATTACTGTAAATAAGCTCCCAAACTTGTTTATGCATGCAAATATCCAAGACGGATATCGCGTGCTTTGTAAATGATAATAAATAAATAAAAAAAGTGGGTGTAAAATCACCAACTTCAGGCAGAACACAAGATTCACCACGAGCCCTGAACTTTTCTCAAGCTGACCCTAAGATTCTTCAATATAAATTATATATTTTTAAATTATTTGTTTTAATTCAATATTTTCTTATCTTTATTTTTAGGTAAATTTTTATTTAATAATTTTTAAATATAATTTATTTTTATTATTTTTTAAAGATACTTTTTTTATTTTTTTCACTGAGAGAGAAGGGTGATAATGGCCTTGGTGGGGGGGGGGGGGGGGGGGTGAGTCCAGCAACATTGGGGGGGGCAAGGAAGCGGGATATTAAATTTAGTGGGGAGTACAAATAACTTGGTTTTCAGAATCACGATCACCATATCATCATTTTCTGCATATTAATTCATATAAAGTTCAACTTTCATAATAATTGTGCCAGTCGCTTTTTGTGTCATTGGTTAGTAGTGCTAGCTCACATAAAATTATTTTCTTCTTATTAGTGTATATCTTTTATAAAAACTTAGCTTCAATTTTTAAAATATTATTGTAATATATATAGGTAACCACTCTTTTTTAGAAGGTCATTAATGTTAAGAAGAGTATGTATTTCTCTAAAACGAGAGCTGATAGAGCAAAATGGACAAAATTTCTGGTAAGCACATCAGAATCACAAAGAAACATGTCTCAAATCTTTG
The DNA here is from genome assembly GCA_030710605.1 of Cordylochernes scorpioides. Lineage (NCBI taxonomy): Eukaryota > Metazoa > Arthropoda > Arachnida > Pseudoscorpiones > Chernetidae > Cordylochernes > Cordylochernes scorpioides. The sequence goes on along the minus strand of CP092866.1, from coordinate 110,715,233 downwards.
GCAATAAAATATGTGTTGGCCAGTGCTATTCTTCATGACAATATTGTTACACATTCTATATGGAAGCTTCATTTATTTTATAATTCTATATATTTATTTTTAATTAAAAAATTTAATAAATAAAAATATACATTAAAAAAAAGCTTTTATGAAATTAGATGTATCCCCGAGTGAAAATAAAAGTAGCGGGACGATAATAATGAATTTCGAACCTAATGTGATTTCATATGTAGCAACTGATTAGCGATTTTTATAAGTGTTTACTAAATGTTTACCTCTTCTCTCAATATGATCGTTCCCCGCCGATTTTATTTGCACTCAGATACATCTAATTGCTCAATGACAGAAAATAAAATATTTTATTTGTTCCTTTCTAATGCATTTGAATCAAAGCTTTTTTTAAATGTATTTTTATTTATTAATTATTTAGTTAGTTTTTAGTCATGAATTTACAAAACTTACAAGTAGAACTTGTAGAATCAAAAGTTCACTGGGGTTTAGACCTTAAGTAGAAGGAAGGCTGCTCGCGGTGGATTGGTCAATTTCTAGACTTAAGACTTAAAAAGAAATTTATTCATTCCTGGCCATTCCAACCACCCAGAAGTCTGAAAATTTGTACACTTGCATTGTTCATTGGTCTGAGTGAGTGTTAATAGTTTCATACTTCGATGTGATCTGGAAGTTTATCAAAATTAATTTACAAAATCTTTTATCTTGTTGCTATTTGGTATTGAAAATTTATGAAGGGACGGTATTTTGAATATTTTTATGGCCTGGCTATCCGTTTTCTTAGTCTGCACGAAGCCAACCTTTGAAACTGTTTGCCACAATACCTATTATAGTGTTGTTAGGACACCTCGTGACCATAGTATGCCAAAATCACCCAGAACCCCACCTAACCTAACCATGTCCCACCTTTGTGCATCTAAGCTGCAAACCTCTAGTGATTTTGAGGTGTAGGGATGGAGCCTGAGGCCACCTTTGGCTTTGACAACAACAAGCCAGAGTCCAAGATTGACTCAGACACCCTTTCCCTGTAGTCAAGCCACCTGACCTGTGGTGCTTGACTTGACTCCACCAGTACCAAGGCAGACTCCATCATGCCTATGGGCAAGCCACAGGTTTAGGTGAAGGTTCTTCGGGCAGAACACCACCTTCACCACGAGCCTTGAATCTTTCCCAAGCTGACCCCAAGATGCCCAGATCCAACAATATAAATTATATTTTTTAAATTATTTTTAATTCAATAATTTATATTTTTTGTGAATTTTTGTTTAATAATTTTATATCTAATTTAATTTTATTATTTTTAAAAATACTTTTAATTTTTTTTTCACTGAGAGAGAAGAGTGATGATAGCCTTGGGGGGTGAGTCCAGCAACACTGGGGCAAGGAAGTGGGATATTGACAAACAGTTAGAGTTTGAGTTTTTTTTCCTGAGAAGCTGAGGATTGGGAGTTGCTGAGGGCTCAGGCCGCTGACTGCGGCCTTAGCCGCCCTTTTTGAATCCTGGACTTGGTGGCTGGATGTCGAGGTAGGTGGGGAGATATGGGATTTTGGCATAATAGGCCTTTTGTGTAAAGTTTAAATTTATATATATTAAACTCCTCCCTATTTTAACCTTATATAGTTTTTAACCTTTTTTTAAATCTTATATATGCGTGATCATATTTAAGTTTTTTTTTGTTTTTATTTGTCCTCTGATGTACATTGAAAGTTTATATTATTAGACAAAAATAAAATATGTAAGCCAAAAATGATTGGTTAATTTTCCTCCCAACATTTATTGCTAGCGGCACAGCTTTAGTTCTCTATATGTGCCATAGATGGATAAATTTGTGGTCTGCTTTTCTGCAGCCACTGGCACCCGAATATTTGGACATGTAGAGATCTGGAAATAGTTTATTTAAAGTTATCAGGAAAGAAAAACGTATAAAATCATCCCGATTTTAACAGTGTCAAGGTTGTGCATTGAATAGGGTAGTCTAATAAAATTTATTCACAAAGTTGATGCAAAAGAGAGAGAGAGAGAGAGAAAAAGGGAATAATTATAACAACATATATTCAATTAATATATATACACACATAAAATAAAGCCTTAGAGGACTATTGCTGATGGCCTAAATTTATTTAATAGAATGGAAAAAGAGACTTACTGTAGGGGGGAAGCCGCTGACCAGTGGCCTGCGGTACTGTCAGCTGCTTTCTCTCCGCCTGATCAATCATAACTGACACCTTTTTAAATTTTCAGCGCCCTCTACTGGGTCAAATCATACTGCGCCCCCTACGATAAAACTCTGAGAATCTTTTAATTTAAAAGAAAATTGCTTAATATATTCAAAGGTTTTACGTATATTAAATATATTTTTCAGTTCAATTAAAAATATATATAAATATTTAATTTTAAAAAAGCGGAAAGAGCAAAAGACAATTTCATGCTTGATGTCTTTATTGGGCAATGAGTTCTGGGCCATCATCTCTGATTGAAGGTTGAGGCTGTTGATGGTGGTTATTGTGGTGTCGTTCACAGACTTTTCTATTGCCTGGTCATCTTCTCCAGGCTATCGAGCCTCACAGGTCTGCCTCCATCACTGAGGGGCTTTGGGGTCGGGGTGTAGCAGGTCACATGGGGAGGGTCGTCCATAGGGAGGTTGCCCACACTTTCTAGCTCCCACACCAGGATTGGTGTAGCTCCTCACACACATTTCCTGGTCAGTGGCGAGCTCCTGTAGCAAGCCATCTCCTTGAAGATGTCCATAAGGTTCTGGACTTGGAGTAGGGTTGCCTTGGTTTGTAGTACAGCCTACATGCTACAGTAGTCAGTTGGCTGTCAGAATTGGTCCTCTGTTACTAGGGACTCATGCCTCCCCTGCCACAACACTATAACATACAGGTGAGTTCCTTTTTTTTATTATTAGCATTTCAACCCCTACAGCAGACATCTCTTCATTCCATTTAAATTTATTTAGGCCACTGTAGAGGCCACTCCTGCGGCCTCCACAAAGTTCCCTCACAGTACCTATTAGAAAGCTGGTGGATAATGATGAAGCTTCCTCGACAAGAAAGAAGAGGATTTCGAGCATTCTTCATTGTCAAACCAGCCCATCTCTTCACCTCCCTTTTACTCCTAATTTTGTATATAATTTATAATATTATAATAAATTTCCTTTTTTAAAATAAATAAGCAGCTATTCTGTTTTAATATTTTCAAATAATATTTGTCAATTAAAATAATATTTTGAATAATAACTTTTAATTATAATTTTTAATTTTCAATTTTTTTTTAAATTGGAATATTATAGAATTTTTTTTTACTCTGTTAAAATAATTTTTGGCGCAATTTAGGAGGAAGGCGATAAGAAAAATTAAGATAGAGGGGAAAAGGGGGAGAGTGAAGAGTTAGAGCTCCTGAGAAATTAGCAAAATGTAGTCTTTCAAGATTTAGTGGAAGGAATTTTCCAACCATCCAACTGTAGCACCCCAAATTAAGATATAAGTAACCTTTCATAATATATAGATTTTTTAAACAGGTTATATTTATGTCATAATTTGTAAATAGTTGTATGCAACCCCGACCCAATATGTATGCAAGGTATGTTTCAAAGACTTAATAAAGAATAAGGTAACTGGAGGTTAGAACGCCTTAGAGAAGCGAGGCCTAGAAAGAAGGCTTAAAAAGTCAGAAGCATCATTAGCAAAATTACAGCCAATTTTATGATCGCGGAAATAATAAAACTTGAGTTCAACGACACAGTATTTCCTGGTCGTGTCAGAACAAGTCCAAAAGACAAAGAAATGAGCAAGGACCAATGAGGGAGCAGCTTCCAAAAGGTCAACCAAAAGAAAATTGCCACGTCATAGCTTTCCTCCAATGGGAAAGGAGATAGGTCTTCGTGTTAAATCGAGAAGCAAGGATTGTCAGTAGTCGCTTCGCTCCCACCGAATTCGGATCAAGTTAGGAATTCGCTCTCACTGAGGTAACATCTGCTCTCGAGACCTCCCCAATTCATCCCATAGCTAAGTCCAATCACCGCCATGTGATCAGATAGTTAATAGACAACCGCTCTATCTTCTCCAAAGCCTTTCTTTCCTCCAAACCAGTTGCCTTTTATTTTCAAAACCCCATTACGTGTCCTGGTTATTCCCCACTGTATGCTCAACTTTCCACTCAAACGACTGCGTTTCCAACAATCTTCACCATTCTCATCCAACTACAAGAAATTCCGCAACGATATTGTGACAGAAGGGTTAAGTCGACAGGATATTATGGAGACTGGCCAGGATCAAATAGGCGTAAAAACGGACAACCTGACGCAACCAACGGGAGAAAGGCAGGAGGTAAGAGAGGGAAACGGACAGGAAATGACCGGCCGAGAGACCGAACCCCTGGTGGCAGCCATCAGTCAGATTGCAGCAGCGGTAGCCCGAGGCAGATACGACACCCCGGGCGCGGACCTACCAATCTTCGATGGAACATACAACGCGACGCAGTTTTTCCAAACGTTCGACCGAAAAATGGAAGACGCCGCCATGGGAGAACAAGAAAAATTACTCCGCCTACCAAACTACCTGGCGCGACAACCCCTGGAGCTCTTCAGGAAACTTCGGCTGGCCGACCGGAGCTATTTCCAGGTGAGACAGATCCTCCTAGATCTCTATCCTGAGTCAAGCGAAGCGTCCTTTGCGAAATATTTCGCCATGAAACTCACTGGACAAGCCAACCTAGAGACCTATTACCGGGAGAAAACCGCCATGGGACTGCAACTAGGACTCCCGCAGGAGGTGATCCTCGAGACGCTGACAGAAGGGTTACCATTCTCCGACCAGCGCCTAATCCGCGTAGTGCCTCCCGAGAACCTAGGAGAGTGGTTCCGACTGGTACAGCGGATCCACGGTCCCAGTGTACCGACAACGCGACCTCGAGAGGACCAACCGCCCACAATGTCAGGTCCGTACCACAGCACACCCCGACGCTCAGGTGCATGGAATGCACCTCTTCCGCCGTCCAACTGTAAGTTCTGCGGCGCCAGGCACTGGCACAGCGAATGCCGGCATCGACCAGTCCCGGCGACCCACGAAAAAGAACGGACAGTGCAATCAGTCCCACCAAACAGATACCAAGGCGTTCGGACAGTGCAAACAGTCCCGAAACAACCAGTCCCGAGTCCCCAGCAACCAAGTCAAGCCAGAGACACCCCAGCAGAGCCGACTTTTCGAGACTGAGGTAGGATCCCTGACCCAACTGACTGTCAAACTTTTCCTAGCCCCTAATATACCATGCCCCTTTTTAATTGATACAGGCGCCAGCCTGAATATAGTGCCATATAATCTTTACAATATGTTAAAAACCCACCTAACTAATTTAACCCTTAAGGGACATTCACTGGATCTCCAAACCCTAAACGGTTTTGCAAAAACCATGGGTAAACTGTCTATCCCCGCTGACAATAGGACAAATATCCCGAAGAGAGAATTTCCATGTAGTGAATGCACCGTTACCATTTGGAATTCTTAGCATTAATGGCCTCCACAAATTCAAATTAGCAATAGACTTTAATAAATGCACTATATTCCAGCTGGGCGCCCCATTGTCTACCCCATCCTACCATTTTAACAATGTACCAAATGTATGCACCTACTGGCAATGTCAGGCGATGTCCCAAAGATCTTACCATACAGCCAAATCTTCCGCCTATGACAACCATTGCGTGCATTCATTGAAAAACACCCCCTTACCTACATGCCCTTTTTTCACTAAGCCCAATTGCCTTTTTTATATGCCATCAAATAACAAAGCCACAACGACTTTAACTTGTAAAAAACCTGCCCAAAACATGTCAATACAGCAGGACAACTCGCATACCAAGCACATAGGTGATCACACGTCGTCACCCTACTATCACATGACAAAACCACACAACAAACTCGACACTCCCATTGATACACAACAAAACCTTTTCCCACATACTAACTACAACACAACACCTAACACTCGCTATACACCGCAGTTCACAACACTTCTACAAAGATACACTCACATATTCACACAGAACAAATTCAACGTACCATGCTTACGGATTCCACCAGTAAAAATACCCACGAATTCCGATAAAATAATTACCATACGTCCATATCGTGTTCCGATATGTGACCAACAAGAAATCCGTAATCAAGTCCAACAAATGCTGGAGAACGGCATCATAGAGCAATCTTTTTCACCTTTCTCGAGCCCTGTCACCCTCGTCACTAAGCGCGACAAGACCAAACGGTTTTGTATCGATTATAGAAAGGTGAACGAGCTAATTAGCTCTGATGTCCATCCCCTCCCGAGAATCGAGGATATTCTTGACCGCCTCGCACAGGCCAAATACTTCTCCACGGCCGACATATCCTCTGCGTATTGGCAAGTCCCAATACACCCCGATTCTCGACCACTGTTAGCATTTGCCACCCTCGAAGGATTATACCAACCCACTCGATTACCTTTCGGATTAAAAACCAGCCCTCAGGTCTACGAACGAGCCATAAGTCAGGTCCTACAGAGACACGGACTTGACTGTGTGGCACATTACTTTGATGATTTCATCATTTACTCCAACACATTGGAGGAACATCAAAACCACCTGCGACAATTTTTCGCCTTTTGCGAAGCAGAGAAGCTACAACTTAACTTCGCGAAATGCGAATTTTTTAAGCAGTCCATAGATTTTCTAGGCTACACCATAACAGCTGGTACCACTACACCGCTCACACGCAATACCGACACTATTCACGCCATTAAACAGCCACACAACCGAAAAACACTACAATCCTTTCTAGGCGCTGTGAACGTTTATAACAAATTCATTCCGGAATACGCTCGCTTGCGAGCACCACTCAATAACCTCCTCAAAAAGGATGTCGTGTGGAACTGGAATGAAGCTTGTCAAAAGGCGTTCATTGACCTGAAAGGAAACCTCACACAACACCCCATTTTACACCTTTACAAAGAAGGTCTGCCATGCCAAGTGTATTGCGATGCATCCACCCTCGGTATAGCAGGCATTCTCAACACGTTCACCCTGACGGGAACGTATATCCAGTTCAGTATTTCAGCCGAACACTGCGCCCACACGAGAAAAACTACTCCATCTCTGAACTTGAGTGCTTAGCAATCGTTGAGAGTGTGGAGAAGTTTCGCATCTATCTTATGGGCAGAAAATTTACTATATTTTCTGACCATCACGCATTGCAGTGGCTGAAGACCATCAAAAACTCGTCCGGCAGATTGTTTCGATGGAGTTTACGACTATCGAGTTACGAATATGAGGTCCGCCACATAAAGGGAAAATTACAGTATGAGGCAGATCTCTTGTCCCGTAACCCGTTTTGTGGATTCTTGGACGCCACCCTTATCAAGACACACCAATCTCCTCCATCGAGAGAGTCTAACCTGACCATTGATCGTAATGGATTTTATACAGTTTCCCGAAAAGGTGTAACCAAGATTATAATTCCAAAACCACTCATACAACAACTCTTACAAACAGTACACACACAATACAATCACCCCGGTATTTCACAAATGTCACGACTCATATCCACGCAATATTACTGGCAAGGTATGTCCAAAGATATTAAACAAAAGGTTAAGACCTGCCCCACCTGCCAGTTAACAAAACGGCCATTGGGACCCACTTACGGGAGTTAAGTCAACCTCCGGAAGCCAAAGAACCCTTTGACCTATTATCCCTAGACACCATAGCAGGATTTGCCAAATATGGCAACACCAAAATATACCTCCATGTGGTAGTCGATCATTTTTCGCGCTACGCGTGGACTTTTCCATCTAAATCCACCAGCATCATCACCTACCAACAGGTACTTAAGCGAGTATTACAGGATGGTTCTCCGAAACGCCTCCTTACGGATAGAGCCCCTGCCTTCACTTCGCCAAAATTTCGTAGCTTACTACTTAATAGAAACATCCATCCACTACTCACAACCAGCAACAACCCACAAGCCAACGGTCTATGTGAACGCCTGAACGCCACCCACACGGGAACACTTAGGCTATTACATCTAGAAAATCCTAAGATCGCATGGACCAAGTTGGTCAAAAGAGTTACAATTATATATAACAAAACCCCACACTCTACCACAGGTTTTCCACCCGTCTACTTAATGTTTGGCACACTACCCTCAGAAATCTCTAACCACAGCACACCTTACCCAGATATCGACAAAGCTAGAAAAATTGCACACACACGCACACAAAACAAGCATTTACAAGACAAAAACATTTATGATCAACGACACAAACAACCACATTTCGAAGTAGGTGATCTAGTGTTAGTAAAATTATATCACCATCCAAATACAGGGAAACTTGCGCCATATTTCACAGGACCCCACACAGTATTAGAAATTATTTCACCAAATGTGGTCCGTATAGATCGACCAAATCAACCTCTTCAAAGAGACACTGACACGATCCACGTCAACAAGCTTAAACTGTATACAGAAACAGTCCGTTATATATCACCGCCCGCCGTTAGCACATATTATATAAAGCACGGACCCAATGACACGTTCCCTTTTAAACATTTAACACCCGAATTATTCCCGGCAGATCCATTAAGATTCAAACCCACCAGCAGCGAGCCTTTCAGGCATTTAGACCCTGCCATTTTTGCAACAAGGCGATTTGCACCATTCTTCCCCAATGTTAAGAACTGCGAACCTGACAACCATTTCCATCCTGTCACACCACTCCCCAAAGATAACAAGCAGTGCGAAATTGAACGGCCAACAATGAATAAGGTTCGAACAAATATTTCAGCGCCCCCATTTACAACCATCTGGAAGAACATGTACCAATACCCTATTTTCATCTGATTTTCATCCTTTGTTCGCTAGTCCTACCCTACAAATATATCCCAGTTTTATTTCTTAGTTATTTGTTTATCTATACCATGCCCTCCCCTAGAGTTTTCGAACTGCAAGAAGCAGTTTTTCATTTTGGACAAGCATTTGTAAAACTTCTTACAATTTTTGGAAGCATTTTTGCAGAAAATCTAAATAAATTCCGAAGAAATAGAAGTAACTGAAAGGTAACAAACAGTACCGAAAGAAAGAAAAAAAAAGCCTCACGCCAATAGAATAAGTAGAGAGACAATAAAAGATGCAAGTCGCACACAAAATCAATTAGGAGACAGGAAACGTAGTTCCGCGAGGCGATAAAATCAGCCGTAGGCAAACAAAGGGAGCTCCCCTATTTCCTGATCAAATTACCTCGGATCCCTCTCTGGACTAGCACATAAAAATAGGTCACCGCTTTTCCCCATCCACAGATTTCTCTATATGTCGTTCAGCTTGGGTCCCAATTCGAACTACATACAGACTTTTGCAAAATGTAGTCCAATCGCCTTATCACAAGAAAATTAAACAAGGTACACACACAAACATTCTAAATGAGTTCACATCCCTATTATAAGTAATTTTCATTAAACTTTACAGACTTCCAAAAACGTTATATATTCCACCTACACGTAGATCTCAAAGTCAAATACGAACAAGGTTCATACATATTACCACTGTACTCGCTAGGATTCAGTTTTCGAACTTACGTTTTCTCCCCAAAAGGGATTAAACGACCTTTTAGAAGGATCGAGATTCTCCTCGAATCCTGTATTCAAGGTAATATTATAGGTACCGATACCCAATATATAAAGTGGATATTGGGCGAGCACATCTTAAGTGCCCTGGGGGATCGCATAAAAACTCCTAGAACGCAGTAAGGCTTGTGTTCCAGCCTTAAATATGCAAAATTGTTAGAATTTACTTTTGTTAATTATTGTTAAATTATGTAAATTTTAGAAATGTATATAAACTTGATTTTAGAAAATAAAGTGAGTTATTAATGTATACGTGGTTGAGTCATTAGAGTTAGTGAGACGAGACAATAGCAGTTATTCAAGTTTGAATGAGTTATAGTTAGCTCGCTGAGTCAAGAAGCATATAATTAAAACCAGCGTTAAAATAAGAATTAGGCGGTGATTCCTCCTTATTGCCAGGAGGCCAAAGCCAGTTCGATTCATGGTCCCTCGAGCCGGATTAGGATTTGAAACAGAAGAAATTTAAGAAAAAACTCAGCGAGAATAAAATTGCGAAATGTCTCGAGACGAAAGGATCCTCCAAAGAAAGTTACGTTGCCAGATAAGGAGAATTGATGGATTTAATGAAACTGTGGATTCAATTATTGAGGCAGGTGAAACAATACGCTTAGAAATAATGGGTGAAGAATTAAAGGAGATCAAAGAAAAAATTGAGAAACTCTACGACGAGCTGTTTTCTTTGGATGAAGTTGATATAGATAAAGAAAGTGAGGCATATGATGGTTCAATGAACAAGATTGGAAGCTTGAGGGTAAAAATAGAAAATGAGAGAAAACTCAAAGACAAACTGGCGGACATAAAGCCAAATGGCTCTCAGGCAAATATAAAATTGCCTCAATTTGACTTACCGATATATGATGGAGATATGGGCACTTGGATCAACTTCAAAGAGCTATTCCTCACCACCATCGATGCACATCCAGGGTTAACTAACATACAGAAGTTACAATATTTGAATTCTGCAGTAAAAGGCGAAGCGGCCAGATTAATAAGGGGTTTCCCTTTACTAAGTGAAAATTATGGCCAAGCATGGAATACACTGTTATCAAGATATGATAACCCGAGAGAGCTAGCTTATGCCCAGGTGTCAAAAATCTTTTCTCTCCGGGCAATTAAGAATCCATCGGCTAAGTGTCTCCATGAATTCATGGATGTTTGTAATGAAGCCATAAGAAACTTAGAAACGCTGGAATTGAAGAGAAATCAATTAGTGGATGTGATCCTGGTGCACTTCCTCCAGCAGAAGTTGAGTGAAAATCTAAGGTTGGATTGGGAACTGTCAGTGGACAACACTCTTCCTTCTTATGACAAGTTCATAGCGTTCATTACCAGACATGCGAGAAGCATGTCTTGTGCTGTCAAGGAATGTTCAAAAAGGGAAGAAACCACCGGATCGAGATTTCCCAAATGCCAAAGCTACGGGATGCTAATTGAGAAATCGGACACTTGCATATTATGCAAATCTAAGCATCATCCACTATACATGTGCAACTTATTTTGCAAAATGCCTTTAAAAGAAAAATTAAATGTAGTAAAAGGTCATAAATTGTGCTTCAATTGCTTGAGGAAAGGCAATTTCTCATGGAATTGTAGGCTGAACCAACGATGCAAAGTATGCAAGGGAAAGCACCACACGATGATTCATTATGTTAAACCGAGCACGGAAGGCGCTTCGGCCCAAGTTGAGAACACAACTCCGAAGGAACATGAAAGTGCTATCAATTTAACTAATACTCAACAGGCAAACTGCAATGATAGCCACGTACTACTCGCAACAGCTAGAATCAAGATAAAAAATGGACTCGGAAAGTTATGCACCTGCAGAGCCCTACTGGACAGCGGTTCCCAAGTCACCATGATAACAAAAGGATGCTGCGAAAGATTGGGACTTGTCCAAAGGAAATCAGATCGGATGATTATAGGGTTGGAAACACACCAGTGCAGCATTCTTCATCGACAGTAAGTGTGACATTTTGTCCACTGAATAATTCTGAGGAATTCTCGGTGGAGGCAGTAGTCACGGGAGTGCTCACTTCAGAAATTCCGAACTTCAGGTTGAAAGACCCTAATTGGCCAACTTTGAAGAACCTCAAATTGGCAGACCCAGAGTTCTACATACAAGCCCCAATAGATATGATATTGGGAGCAGATATATACACTGAACTTATGTTGAATGGCTCTATATCTCTCGGAGAAGGATTGCCAATGGCTATTAATACAAGACTAGGTTGGGTACTTCTAGGAAAACTCATGGGAACATCGGAGAGTAATACAGAAGTCTGTAACCTGAGTTTACAATCTGAACCAGAACTAGAATTCGTACTGAAAAGATTCTGGGAAACTGAATCTGTACCGTCACCGGATCTTTGTACACAGGACGAAGATTGTGAAAGGTTATTTTCGAATAACCATGGCAGAGATAGCCATGGAAGGTATTGGGTAAAATTGCCATTCAGACAACATCGACCGCTTCTGGGTGAATCAAGAGAAAAAGCTTTAAGAAGGTTCCTTTCGTTGGAAGGAAAATTGTGTAAGAATGTGAAATTATATGACCAATACCGGGGATTCATGAAGGAATATGAACACTTAAACCACATGGAAAGGGTCCCAATTGCAGAAGTGAAGCGAGAATTGTGCAGATGCTATTACATGCCTCATCATCCAGTAATTAGAGAGCAATCCACTACAACAAAAATGAGAGTTGTGTTTGATGCATCAGCAAAATCTGAAAATAATGTTTCTTTAAATCAATTTTTGCACAAGGGACCAAAAATCCAACAGGATGTATTTTTCATTCTCCTCAGATTCAGAACGTATCCTGTCGCCATAACTGCTGATATAGAAAAGATGTACCGCCAGATAAGAATTCATCCAGAAGATGCGGACTATCAGAGGATATTGTGGAGACCATCGCCAGAAGAGCCTGTGGTGGACTATCGACTACTGACTGTTACCTATGGTACAACTTCGGCTCCATTTTTGGCAATGAGAACATTACAACAGTTAGCAGAAGATGAAGGCCATAATTATCCTGAGGCTTCTAGGGTGACCTTGAATGATTTCTATGTCGATGATTTGCTAACAGGAGCTCAAACGATTGCTGAAACCAAAGAACTAATAGACCAATTAAAAGACTTAATGAAAAAGGGAGGGTTTCACTTAAGAAAGTGGAATTCAAATTGCCACGAGATAGTGTCTCATGTCGAGGAAACGAATTCGGAGAAGAAATGCAGGATCTAAGAAATACGGGACATGCTTCAAGAAAAAGTAGAATTTTGCAGCTTAATCCTTTTATAGATGCATCTGGGATGTTAAGAGTAGGTGGTAGGATTAAGTACGCGAATGTAAACCCTGATCAAAAATTCCCACTGTTATTACCGAAAAATCATCACTTTACCAAATTAATAATACTTCATTTTCACACGAGATATTTGCATGCTGGTCCACAGCTGGTCTTGTCTCTCATACGAAATAGTTATTGGATCATGGGGGGTAGAGACATTGTAAGAAGAATCATTAAACAGTGTATAACCTGCTTCAGATTCAGGGCAAAAACTGCAGTACAAATTATGGGGAATTTGCCTGCTGATAGAGTAAATCCATCAAGACCGTTTACCAAGACTGGAGTCGATTTGGCAGGACCTTACGAACTAAAACCAAGTCTGACTAGATCGAAAGGGACGATCAAATGCTATGTGATTCTCTTTGTGTGTTTTTCGGTCATGGCAATTCATTTGGAAATGGTGACTAGTCTCTCGACCAGTTCATTCATTGCAGCTCTCAGGAGGTTTATATCTCGTAGAGGAAAACCATCAAAAATTTACTCAGACAATGGAACGAACTTCAAAGGAACCGAAAGCTTCATGAAGAAACAATATAAAATAATGAATTCAAAGGAGACTAAAGACTTTTTAGCAGAAGAGTTTATAGAGTGGCATTTCATTCCTCCATCAGCTCCACACTTTGGAGGACTTTGTGGCAGAACATCAAATGCTTAAAGGGTCATCTGAGCAAAGTAATAAAGTCATCACTTTTAAATAGTGAGGAATTCATCACACTACTCTGTCAAGTTGAGGCTTGCCTTAATTCAAGACCGTTAGTAGAGTTAAGTCCCGACCCTAACGATCTTCGAGCTTTGACTCCGGGACATTTCTTGATTGGCTCCCCTCTGATTGAGGACCCAGGATTGCAAAATTATGAGCGAGTGGATTTACGGTCAAGATGGAATCTGGTACAAAGTCTGAGGAACTCGTTCTGGTCAAGATGGACAAGAGAGTACATCAACTCTTTGCAACAGAGAAATAAATGGAGGTTGTCACAAGACAATCTGAAGCCTAATCAGTTAGTGCTAATAAAAGAAGATAACCTTCCACCTCTACAGTGGCGTCTGGCCAGGATCCTCAAGGTATATCCGGGCTCTGACCAGAAGGTGCGAGTTGCCCAAGTTCGGGCTGCTACCGGAGTCTACCTACGACCTATTACGAAGTTGGCACCGCTTCCCTTCAAATCTGAACCAGGGTTCAGCGGCCGGGGGGAGTATGTTCCAGCCTTAAATATGCAAAATTGTTAGAATTTACTTTTGTTAATTATTGTTAAATTATGTAAATTTTAGAAATGTATATAAACTTGATTTTAGAAAATAAAGTGAGTTATTAATGTATACGTGGTTGAGTCATTAGAGTTAGTGAGACGAGACAATAGCAGTTATTCAAGTTTGAATGAGTTATAGTTAGCTCGCTGAGTCAAGAAGCATATAATTAAAACCAGCGTTAAAATAAGAATTAGGCGGTGATTCCTTCTTATTGCCAGGAGGCCAAAGCCAGTTCGATTCAGCTTGAGACAAATTAAAAAACAACACTCGGCTTTTGAGATCTCAAAAAACAATAACACAAGACACAAACACACACAAAGGTTATATAGATTTCCGTGTCTCCTGTACACATAGCATAAAAGCGCACTTGAGGATTAGGATCACGTTTCCGCCTAAGTGTCGCTACAGAGAGACAAAAAATTTATAGGGCATAATTAAGCAATTAAGACATCTAGACCAGGGCATGTAAATACAAAAAGGGTTCAAACCAATACACCTTATTGTTTATATACTAACCATTTCACTATTTTTTTTTTCTCAAATTAAAATTAAAATATTTAACCAACTTAGCAAATTATTCAATTAATATCACTTATTTTAACCATTAATTACTATTATGTACCACTTAGTTATATTATCGTAACTTCTTTTATCAACGAAAACTCATTGGTTTTCGGTTAAACTTAAGACATTAAGTCATCCTTTATTTTTGAAAAACCTTTTTCATATTTTTATTTCTCAACCAAACATTCAACTTTGATTCCATTCAACTATTTTTTTTAATTTTTATTTTGATTTCAAAATACCTTATGAAATTTCCTCGTTTTCCATTCCCAAACTCGAGCAAAAAATAATTAGGCATTTTTCTTTTACCAAAGCATTTTTTTTTCTTTTTCAACCAAACATTCAACTTTGATTTCATTCAACTATTTTTTTTTTTTTTTGATTTCAAAATACCTTATGAAATTTCCTCGTTTTCCATTCCCAAACTCGAGCAAAAAAGTAATTAGGCATTAATTTTTCTTTTACCAAAGCATTTTTTCACTTTTTCAACCAAGCATTCAACTTTGATTTCGCTTAACATTTCTTTTATTTTTATTTGATTTCTATTAACTAACAATCAACTATATTTCATTAGCACTACATATTTGTTTTAATATCTTATATCCTTACCAAGATTGTATATAACCTCCCTATAATCAATTAATTTTCGCCCAAAATTATTTTCTTTGATGTAAAGAACTTATTCAGACTAAAACCCCTTCATAAATTCTTCACATGTAGGGGGCGCATCTGTCATAATTTGTAAATAGTTGTATGCAACCCCGACCCAATATGTATGCAAGGTATGTTTCAAAGACTTAATAAAGAATAAGGTAACTGGAGGTTAGAACGCCTTAGAGAAGCGAGGCCTAGAAAGAAGGCTTAAAAAGTCAGAAGCATCATTAGCAAAATTACAGCCAATTTTATGATCGCGGAAATAATAAAACTTGAGTTCAACGACACAGTATTTCCTGGTCGTGTCAGAACAAGTCCAAAAGACAAAGAAATGAGCAAGGACCAATGAGGGAGCAGCTTCCAAAAGGTCAACCAATAGAAAATTGCCACGTCATAGCTTTCCTCCAATGGGAAAGGAGATAGGTCTTCGTGTTAAATCGAGAAGCAAGGATTGTCAGTAGTCGCTTCGCTCCCACCGAATTCGGATCAAGTTAGGAATTCGCTCTCACCGAGGTAACATCTGCTCTCGAGACCTCCCCAATTCATCCCATAGCTAAGTCCAATCACCGCCATGTGATCAGATAGTTAATAGACAACCGCTCTATCTTCTCCAAAGCCTTTCTTTCCTCCAAACCAGTTGCCTTTTATTTTCAAAACCCCATTACGTGTCCTGGTTATTCCCCACTGTATGCTCAACTTTCCACTCAAACGACTGCGTTTCCAACAATCTTCACCATTCTCATCCAACTACAAGAAATTCCGCAACGATATTGTGACATTTATGTATATTCGCCCAATTTGTTCTTATTTCCCGTTTTATTATTATCATTTTTTTATCTTTGTGTGACCGTTTCAAGAGATAAATAAATATTATGTATTCTTATCCGCAACTTTTAGTTGTCAATTTTTTTTTAACCCCAGTGCGCGCAGGATATATGCAAATTATATTATTCATATAGCAGGATGTATATTTCGTGAACTCCCTGAGAACGAAAGAGCTTTCATGGATTTCGGGACGAAAGCGTCTGAAATCAGCTCATCAATGATGCCTTCAACGTGGGCCGACCAATTCCAAATTAGGCCACGAAAAGTTCACGGTAAAATAACACCCTGTTACTTATGTTTGTTGTGCCCAATATAAAAAGCTTCAGAAGTCTATATGCATATTTATCACAGCAGTCACAATATCCACACCTGACCAGAAGTCTAACCCCCTTCTCTACGTGGTGGGCGAGAGAAGCAGCACAAGTAAGGGACTGCTCTGTAGTTTGGGGTCGTGAGCCCCGAGCCGCTACGGTAACCATGAACTGGGACTCTGAAATATGGCTGATTAACGGGGAAATGGCACCTCCCTTTCCATGGAGCAACAATATCCTCTTAGATAAATAAAATTGCTATAAATTATGAAATAAGAATATAAACAGTAGTAACGGGTTTCTTAATTCGTGCAAAGTGCAAGCTTTCAGATCTTTAAAATCCTTCAACAGGCATAGCTGTCAGTTTAGTTCCTTCAACTTATAACTATGCCTATGAAAGTATTATAAAGATCCGAAAGCTTGCACTTTACACGAATAAAGAAACGTATTGTTATTGTTTATATTGTACCAAAGCCGACTTCATAGTGAAATTGCTGGCTCGGCAACCCGGGAGCTGACGTCACTGCCTGTAGAAGTAACCCTTGCAAGGCCGCGTGGGCACGAGACTTATTCCTTCTTCTTCGCTCGTTGTTTACTATTTTAATCTTTTAGATATTTCCTTCTTTCTCTTTAAATAGAATAATAAAAACTATCTTTTTGTTTTTTGAGTTGGTCAACCGACTGGCTAATTATTTTCAACACTACATCTGGTGGAGACGCCGGGTAGATTCCCTTCTAGTATTTTAACCTGGAGGCAAGTTGAGAAGAAGCCGACGTTTACAAAGTTTGCCACCACTCTTGGTTGAAATGGTGAACGAAGAAGAAAAGCCGCATGTGCAGCCGGCAGCTTTCACATATCTGCAACAACCAAGAAACCCCCCGAATTTCTCCGGAAAAGGTTCTGAACTCGCCCATCTCTGGTTGAAAGATTACAGCCGCGTTGCTGCCTACAATGGATGGGACGAATCAATGTGCTTGGCCAATGTAGTCTTCTTTCTGGAAGGAGCAGCGAGATGCTGGTTCGACAACGTGGAGGAAAGCATCACGACATGGAATACGTTTAAAGAAGAATTCACCAGAACGTTCGGTGATAAAGAAGACTACGCCAGAAGGATTGAATCGTCCCTCAAGGTAAGAGCGCAAAAGCCAGACGAGTCGGTCGAACTCTACATCCAGGACGTGCTGAACCTCTGTCGACAACTGAACCCGAACATGTCGGAGGAGGACAGGGTGGGCCACCTCATGAAAGGAGTGGCTGAAAACATTTACCGGGCCCTTCTTGCAATTGAAGTGACAACGACCGGGGAATTCACTCAACACTGCCGGCGTATTGAAAAGCTAAATAAAATGAGTACCACCCTTTAAAGGAAATGATCAGAGAGATCATCAGGGAGGAGCTTCGATCTGCTCCGAATGAACTAGATAATCTTCCTCCTCCGCAGGGATTAGAAGATAGAGTTTGGCAGAGAGTCGAACAAAATCTAGCACCCATTGACAAAGCACCAGTGTTTCACTCCGGAAGGGCGGTCAAGAATTTCCGAAGTGGACAACAAAATGCAGGGGAAGCGGTGAGAAGGAAAACGGACGAATTCCGCACCAGAGAAAACATTCCCATATGCTTTTATTGCAATAGACCGGGACATGTCGCAAAGCATTGTTGGGATCGACGCCGCGACCGTGATGAGAACGAACCAAGTAGGACCCAAAACCGATTTTATTATGGCCGTAGAAGACCCGGATCCATCTATATGGCCGACTTTATGACGCCGCATATGGAACAATCTGATCGGAACAGCTCTCCTCGACGCAATTTACCAAGAAGTTCTTCTCCCTATCCTGGACGCGGGAGACCGATGACAGGACGTCGCTACTCTAGATCGCCAGGCCGGACTCCTAGCCGATCTCCTCATAGAGACGTGCAGGAAAACTAGGAAGCACGGCCTGTAAGGGAGGTAAGGTCGGATATTGTTTAAAGCCTCCACAGACGCGAGCCGACCTAGACGATAACTACATGTGGGTGAGTATCAATGGCCGTCATGTCGAAGCTCTCATTGACACAGGGGCGTCATATTCGGTCGTTTCCAGCAATTTTAGAAAGACGATGAAAGCTATAATGTTTGAGAGCCCGAACATAACTTTAAGGGTCGCAAACAATCGTTTTGTTGCTCCGCTAGGAAAATGTCGCCTAAGAGTAGAAATAAATGGCCTTCAGCGGATCTTCGAATTTCTCGTTCTTCCAAATTGCAGCCACGACGCCATCTTGGGATGGGATTTTCTCGAGTCTTCAAAAGCAGTTATTGACTGTGGTCATTCTGAAATTTCGTTTTCAGAGACGTTAAATGAGGACCAATCCGCGGCACAACTTCACTTAGCATCGGACGACATCATTCCTCCAAAGTGTACCAAGAGGGTATTGACCCGGACGCCTAGCGTAACTGGGATTAAAAATTGCGCAGTTGAAGGTGTGAGGCAACTTTTCTTGGAGAAAGAATTATTTGTACCATCGTCCTACCTTACCATATGGTATGGCCAAGCGTATCTATGGGTGACCAATTTTAGCAAGCATCCGAAAACAATCCCTTCGGGCATGTGCCTAGCCCATTTATTCAGAGTCCAGCCGCAAGAAGTTTGCCCAATCATGGAAAATCATTCGAATAATGAGTCCAAAAGTGCCAAGTCACCCATCAGGATAACCAATTTCGAGTGTCGCGAAGAAAGTGTCGGGAGCTCCGAGCAGCTTATGAGAATGGAACAAATCTCGGCCTGCATTTCTCCTGAGCTTCCTCTGCTTCACAAGACCAAACTTCTGGAGCTTCTTGAAAACTTTTCGGAAGTGTTCGGTCCGATCGATAAAACTACTTCTAGGATAATTACTAAGCACAGGATAAATACGGGCGACGCCAAACCATCAAAAAAGATGCCGTATCGGGTCTCACCCTCTGAAAGGAAGGTAATTCAAGAAGAAGTTGACAGAATGATGGAAATGGGAGTCGTTCAGCCCTCTGAGAGTCCTTGGGCCTCACCGGTCGTTCTGGTAAGAAAGAAAGACGGGTCTGTTCGCTTTTGTGTGGACTACAGAGGTTTGAATAAGATGACGAAAAAAGACGTCTATCCATTGCCGCGGGTTGATGACGCTCTTGATTGCTTGAAGGGGGCGAATATCTACTCCACAATTGATCTCAAAGCGGGCTACTGGCAAATTGGCATTGATGAAGCTGATCGGGAAAAGACTGCCTTTATTACACCGGATGGTCTTTTTGAGTTTAAGGTCATGCCCTTTGGGCTGTGTAACGCGCCCGCAACTTTCGAAAGGATGATGGATAATCTCCTGAAGGGCCTGCGATGGACGATATGTTTGTGTTACTTGGACGACGTCGTTATATTTGCGGATAATTTTCCAGATCATTTGAGACGACTAGAGGTGGTCCTGAATTGTTTCAAGAGAGCTGGGCTGAAGCACAATCCCGGAAAGTGTTCTTTTGGAGCCAGTAACATCAAGATCCTTGCACACCAAGTGAATAAGGATGGAATCCGACCTGATGATGATAAGATTAAGGCGGTCAGTCAAATTCCGATCCCTAAGAACTTACAGCAGCTAAGAAGCTTCCTTGGCTTGTCATCTTATTATAGGCGGTTTATTAAGAACTACGCAGATATTGCGCGGCCCCTCAATTCGCTACTATCTAAAGGAACAAAGTTTCAATGGAACACAGACCAAGAGAGAGCATTTCAAAAACTGAAGAATGCCTTGACGTCAAAACCAGTATTGGGACATTTCGATGATGACGCTCCGACTGAACTACACACAGATGCCAGCGGATATGGAATAGGTGCCGTGCTTGCACAAAAGCAAGGGAACGGTGAAAAGGTCATCGCCTATGCTTCGCGTACCCTTTTAAAATCCGAGAAAAACTATTCTACCACGGAGAGGGAATGTCTCGCCATAGTATGGGCAATTGGAAAATTTAGGCCCTATTTGTTTGGACGCCCCTTCAAAGTTATAACTGACCATCATTCTCTGTGCTGGTTGACCAATCTTAAAGATCCGGCAGGGAGATTGGCGAGGTGGGCGTTGAGACTTCAGGAGTACGACGTTTCCATTGTCTACAAGACAGGGCGAATGCACAAGGACGCCGACTGTCTGTCAAGAAATCCCATTGAAAATACGGAAAAGGTTTTCAATGACGACATCCCCACATTATTCCTTTTGAGCGACATCAGTAAAGAACAAGAGAAAGACCCTTACATTACAGGAATAATCAAGGAGATATCTCAGCCGTCCCCCGCCAAGAAAGACAACAAGTTCGAGGTTGTCAATGGGTTCCTCTATAGAAAGAATTATGACCCGACTGGCCTACCTTTACTGTTAGTAATCCCAAGACACCTTCGAATGGAGATCTTGGGGGACTTGCACGACGCACCTACTGCTGGACATCTGGGTTTTGCAAAAACCTACGACAGAATTAGGAGAAGGTTCTTTTGGCCAGGAATGTACAGAAGCGTGAGAAAGTATGTTGGCCATTGTCAGGACTGCCAGCGTCGCAAGAGTGTGCCACAACTTACTCCTGGCTATCTGAGACCCATACCACCACCGGACCGACCATTCCAAAAAGTCGGTATAGATTTGCTGGGACGCTTCCCCATATCGCAAGGGAAGAAGAAGTGGATAGTTGTTTGCACCGACTATCTAACTAAATACGCCGTTACCCAAAGTCTAGGTTCGGGGGAAGCCCAAGAAATTGCAAAATTTCTTTTGGAGGAAGTTATTTTGAAGCATGAGGCTCCTCGAGAAATAGTGATGGATCGGGGTCGAAACTTCCAGTCGAGACTCATTCAGGAGCCAACCAAAAACTGTCACATCAAAAAGAAGACAACGACGGCGTATCATCCTCAGACTAACGGCCTGACAAAAAGATTGAACAGGACAATTGCCGACATGTTATCAATGTACATGGACCTCGATCAGAAAAACTGGGATGAGATGCTACCATTCATCACATTTGCCTACAATACAGCGAGGCAAGAATCAACTGGCTTCACGCCATTCTTTCTGGTCCATGGGAGGGAAGCGGAGACGACCCTCGACACTATCTTTCCCTACAGTAGCGCGTCCGAGGGGGAAGAATTTATTCAATTGGTGGCGAGCAGAGCTGAAGAGGCGTGACAAATAGCCCGACATCACATCTTCAAGGCTCAAGAAACCAACAAATTGAATTACGACGCTCGGCATTAAGGAAAAGTCTACCAAACAGGAGATCTAGTGTGGATTTTTACACCTATCCGACGAGTGGGACTGTCTGAGAAACTTCTAAGAAGGTACTTTGGTCCCTACAAGGTCATTAAAAAGATATCGGATGTGACATACGAAGTGGAAGCATTCGGCAAGAGTGACAAAAGACAAAAAGGACGTGACACCGTCCATATCCTCAGGATGAAGCCGTACTATGGCCCATCAAGACAGGAAGATTCGTCAAGTGTGGACAGCTCTACGTCTGGAGAAGAGGAGGAACTGAGATGAAGCTGTGGAACAGCTTCTCATGGGAAAGGGAGTAGTGT
Organism: Cordylochernes scorpioides; assembly: GCA_030710605.1. Lineage (NCBI taxonomy): Eukaryota > Metazoa > Arthropoda > Arachnida > Pseudoscorpiones > Chernetidae > Cordylochernes > Cordylochernes scorpioides. The sequence continues at coordinate 110,693,076 of CP092866.1, read as the reverse complement.
ACCAAAGCCGACTTCATAGTGAAATTGCTGGCTCGGCAACCCGGGAGCTGACGTCACTGCCTGTAGAAGTAACCCTTGCAAGGCCGCGTGGGCACGAGACTTATTCCTTCTTCTTCGCTCGTTGTTTACTATTTTAATCTTTTAGATATTTCCTTCTTTCTCTTTAAATAGAATAATGAAAACTATCTTTTTGTTTTTTGAGTTGGTCAATCGACTGGCTAATTATTTTCAACACTACAATATTATTAAAATATTTTCTATCTTGGATATTTCTACATTGAAAGAATTACTCATCTTTTGAGACTAACCCCAATGTGACGCAAATGTTGGTACCATCATGAGATTGGAAGTTCTGTTCGGACAGGGAATGAGTTGTCAGTTGCAAGCCATGGTAATTATATGGAACGTTGTCTATGGATAATGACATGTGCAATATGACATTACAGGTTTGCTCTTTTAACATGTTCTTGGCCACCCTTGCAACATGTGGCATGTGCTGGAAAATCACTTTGTCATATACTTTTATGTCTTTTGATATCTCCCTTATCCATTCCTCGCCAACTTCCTGATCTCTACATATTTATCTCACAGATCATTCCATCTCCCATAGTGCCCCGTTATCTAAAAAGGAGCAGTGCTACCAGACCTACACTTTAAATGCATTTGAAACTTCGCCGTTGCCGGTTCAAAGTCTGGATAAAAAAGGAGGAGAATTAGCCGTAACAATCTCTCTGAAAATTTGTGCTCAGCTGGTCTGAATGATTGTAGACTGTAAGGGCTCCTGATCCAGGGATACAAGATGAGCAGCGTTTGTACTCCATGTTAGGAGCGACTGCACATGGCGTCGGTTCCTCATGTCAGAGGCGGCCTGCTACTGAGTAGAGCTGCCAGTCTTAATTACAAAGGCAGAGGCATTCTACTTCACTCAGTCATGATGGTTTTCAACTCTACAAGCTTTATGCCATAATATGATTGAATGGTGATAAGAAAAAGGAAGATAAATATATTTGAAGAAATAATTAGATGCTCATTTACTCCCGTGGCACCCTCTTTCATTGTTGTCACAAATATTCTATTTCAGATAATGAGAGCTCTCCAAATATATAGAGTAACATTTATTTATTATTTTCCAAGGGAGTTAATAATTTATATTCCGCATGAATGCCAAGTTATAAATAAGGGACTCGGTGACATAAGAAGGGAGTTTGAAGAAAGACATTTACCTAAATGTTAACTAGACATGGTAAGGGCTCCAGGTGATATCTAGATACATAACACAGAGGGGGTTAGATGTATACTATACTATCTCACTCCGTCATGTATTGCTACACCCCTGACCCCAACTTCCCAATTCCGACAGCTCGCTGTAGAGTTTCTATTGACAACAAAGTAGAATTAGTGGACTAGAGACTGAAAACAGCACTGTTGGACACCGACAACGCTGAAAGCCGGACTTACGTCTACACGCGAGGCCTCCCATCGGAGTTTTGCGCCAGAGCCAACAGCCTAGTAATCAGTACCTAGTCCTAGGTCAGTGGAGCGAGCAAGCTATCGGAGGGGAAGTTGAGTATCATTCCACGCCATGTGAATACACAGGGTTAAAGTAGTAGGGTCCCCACCCCCCATCCCAGCGTGGAATGACCAATGACCAAAGCGGGATAGTCTAGGGCGGCTAATCGCGCAGAGGCCACCACAGGGGTGTAAGCACTAAACACCGACCCGCTGTCAATGTCCCAGTACTGTCTAGTCACTATCTAGATCCTGCAACAATGGCATTAGTAGAGCCGGATCTCACGGAAGTCACACTGCGGGTCTCTCCATCTGGAACGTCTGTTACACACAGCCACCTAGAATTCAGACTTTACGTTCGACAGATTGCTATTGTCACCCAGTCCCTTTTTTATATTTGGCATTAAAGCGGTTTGTAAGTTTTTTATTTAACCAGATTCTTGTTAATTTGATTTAGAAAAATTTAAAGTTCACAATAAGAGAATTCAAATAACACAAATAACTAAAGACATTTTTGATGTTGCCAACCAATTAATGGAGCAGTTCTTACAGCAACACAAGACACCAAATTCATCCAAGAACCACAAGAAATCTTACAACCTCTAGATTCAATTCGTATTTCTTCAAGGTAAATATATGAAACTCGGTCTCAGTGGTACAGCCTGCTGCACGCTGAGGGCGCGAACAGCGCCAACAGCGTTCGTGGATGGCTTTTCTTAATTATCAATGAATTGTTCAAATATCAGGGAACAGGTTATATAAATGTTTAGTTGATTTCTGTTCCACTAGATGGCGCTCTGCCATCTAAAAAGCACATGTGCTTTTGGTCAGGATATGCCTTCTTTATTTTTAATATATGAAACTACGAGGGCCATCCAATAAATAAGTTTCCCTATTTTTTTTTTCTGCGAACGAAACGTTGTAAAAATTAGTTAGTATAGAAGAAATGGTCACTAGGATGCGTTGGAAGCTGGTGACCTTCAAAATCACGCTACTCGTACGCACAAGTCCGTAGCGCTTCAGTTTCCATGGAGCTACCACTGGTGAACGTGTCCACTTGCGAACTCCGTTCTGTAATTCGTTTTTTCACGGCGAAAAATTAAACTGCGGTCAATATTCATCGCAATTAAGTGTCAGTGTATGGTGAAGAATGTATGAGCATCCAAATGGTTCGCCGATGACGTTCATGGTTCTTAGAAGGACGGCAAAACGTGCATGATGACGAGCGAAGCGGCAGCCCCGTTACTGCTACGGACAATGCAGCCGTTGCTGCTGTTCGGAATGTGGTGGAAGCAGATCGCCGCGTCACCATTGACGAAATAATGATTCGACTGCCTCCTGGAATCGAAATTAGACGCTCTTCGATTGGAACAATCATGTCAGATGTTTTGAATTTTCGCAAAGTCTGCGCAAGTTGGTCCCGCGTTTGCTCTTGGGAAATCACAAGCAACAACATATGGAGGCAGCCCGAGCTTTCCTGGAAATGCATCAAAGAGATGGAGATCAACTGTTTATCCGTATTGTCACTGGAGATGAAAGCTGGGTGCATCATTCAACTCCAGAAACAAAACGACAAAGCATGGTGTGGAAGAAGCCTGAGGAAAGTGCACCAAAAAAGGCGAAGGTCACAATCTCTGCAGGCAAAGTTATGGCTATGGAAAACTTCAAATGGGAAATTTTCACACATCCACCTTATTCTCCGGAACTTGCCCCAAGCGAATTCCATCTTTATCCAGCACTCAAGTGGCACCTTGGAGGCAAGCACTTTGCGAATGATGACGAAGTGCAGGCGGAGGCGAACCACTGGCTACGAAGACAGGACACGGCTTGGTACAACAGTGGTATCTAAAAATTGCTACAACGGTACCAAAAATGTTTGGACAGAAATGGTGATTATTTAGAGAAGTAGTCTATGAGTTGTATAATGAAAATAAAATAATTGCATAATTGTAAATAATGTGGTTTATTTTTTAAAAAATAGGGAAACTTATTTATTGGATGGCCCTCGTATATCAGGAATATCGCTAAAAATATGTAAAATGGTTTCCAATATATCTGTGGCTGAAACAACTATACTTTATTCAAAGGTAACTGTATAGGTGCAAGGTAATAATATCAAATCCAAATAAATAAATAGTTTGTGACGTTTCTGTTACAGTGTTGTTACCAACATCAGACAAAAGTACTGAATCTCTCTGATGATGGTAACATGGTTATAGGATGTTAAAAAAATTAATTAAACAAATTAGAACTTAGAATTAAATATTTACAAAAACACACATGTTATATATTTATAATTGTATTGAATTCTGCTGTCCTTAAACCTTATGTCCATATATAATCTAAAATACCAATTCCAAGAGTTTAGCAACAGTATGACTATAAAAGGAAGATCGAAAAATACAATATAACAGAGGCATGGTAGATTAAACTGGTAAACCGCTGGAAGGGTTCACCACTAATGAGCCAGGCTCTCCTATTAATTTTTCAATTGAAGTAAGGGTAGTAGAAATTGTTTATTTTAAAAAAGAATCATACCTGTCTATAATAGTTTTGAATTTTAAACACACGTTTTATTCGATAGAGTTCATAAAACTTATATCGACAAAGTGGAAAATGTAAGAGAGTTAAATGATTTAGATCAGCGAACAATCGATGTCTCACTTCTGTAAAGTTAAGTATGGTTTAGTTGAGATATCTTCTGTGTGGATATATCTGATATAAATTCCTACCTGATTTCTTCAAAATCATTGATTTAAACCTGAATTGAACGTAATTGTTTTTAACTTGTAAATTCTTGTTGGGATCTTATATGCATATAATAATCTGGCTTTTATTTATTTATCAAGAAAATGGGTTGGCCAAATATCAGGGAACAGGTTGAATTGTTCCACTAGATGGCGCTCTGCCATCTAAAAATCACATGTGCTCGTGGTCAGGATATGCCTTCATTATTTTTTATATCAACATCTGACCTTTTTTTCTATTGTTTTATTTTTTTCATATTATAAACTATTGAGTTTCTTCCTGAATTTCTTTGGATTCCAACCTGGAATATCTTAATTTCTTCTTATCACCATTATAGATTAGATCAAGATCAGCAGAATTATACAGGTTCCATATTTGTTGTATGAATAGTTTCTGTTACCCATGATACTTAATTCTTCCACGTTTTCTTTTTAAATATTTCCTTATGTTTTAGATTTGTTGTCGTTGAGAATCTGATCTTCTAAATTTCAACAAAATATCACAGATAATCTCATAATTTCTCAATTATTTATTCTTTAAAACTTGATACTTTGAGAAAAGATTTAATTTCAATTGTGCAAAATAAATAATTTTGACCTAATATTTCGACTTGGCAAATTTTAGAATATATATTTAGAGAAAATAAAATATGATTAATAGTTTTAAATTGTATATTTTTACGTTTTCTTTTTAAATATTTCCTTATGTTTTGGATTTTTTGTTGTGAAGAATCTGATTTTCTAAATAAGTAAATTTCAACAAAATATCACAGATAATCTCATAAATCATCAATTTTTCTTCTTCTTTAAAGCTTGGTACTTTGAATAAAGATTTATTTTGTAATAAATACAAGTTTTTGAACTTTAAAATTTCGATTAGACAAATTTTCAAATATATTTAGAGAGAAAAAAAGAGATATAATTTTGATTAATTTCAATAGTTAGAAATTTTATTTTTTCTCTACTAAAAACTACCATTGTTGTTATTCCAAACCTTTAAATAAAATAAAGGCATGGTTAAAAATGGTTCTAAATATCTCCATATTATTCTTTTTACCTGGATATTAAGAATTTGCCTATTTCAGTAACGTCATTTTCCTCTAAGATCTCTACGTTAGTGGTCAATTTTAAAGATATCTACCAAATCTGCTTTTAAGATCTTTTGTCCCCGACGAGCACTTTTTTTTTTGTGGGAGCTCAAAAATCATAAACTTTGGTCAGTATATATATATATAGCTCGTAAAAACGTATTCTCTCTTAAGATCTTCGGTATTTTTAAATATTTCAAATATCAAATTATCTGTTTAATTTACATGGAATCATATAAAGTCTATGAAGGAAATGATTTTCCATAAGATTTTGTCAAGGCAAATACAAATGTTGCATTTTACTTCTACATAGATATAGGTATGCCTATAATTCATGAGCAGACTTATAAAATCAGTTTTTATATCTTGAAAATTAACTTCAATATTTTTAACGCCTTGTCAAATGCTTTATTTTTATTTGTTTCTCCTGACGAAGACAAAAGATTTTTGGAGAAAGGTTGAGAAAATAAAAAACTCTAACTGGCCGAAATGTCTATTTTTACAGAAATATGAATGCCGGCCAGGCAACCTCTATCTTCAGAACCTTCAATATTTGCTTAGACACTTTATTCCATAAGTATTAAGACCACTATAGGTGTTGAATGGGTAGATCTGATAGTGTATGGGTTAGGATTGATATTAAAATGAAAGAAAAACTGAATAAGGGTTGTTATGTCTAGGTTGGATTATATTGTATCAAAATATTTATATTTTCAGAACAGATTATTAATTTTGATATTTTTATATATCTTGATACTCTGTGTCCTTATTGCTTATCTTTTATTTTATAAATTTTGGTTTGTATCCGTGCTTCATTGGCTCATTCATTCTGGTTAAAAGCCCCGTAAATAAAGATATTTCCGTTCCGTATCCGTGCCTCAAATATGAGATTGATTCGCAATGAGAACAGATGCACCATACAATGGATCAAGGGCCACAGTGGGATAGTGGATAATGACATTGCGGACACACTCGCAAAGCGGGGTGCTGAGTCTGCTCTGACTCGCTCCTTTGTCGTTTGTAAAATCGGCAATCTTACGGACGGGGCGCGTGAAGCACATGAAAACAGATTCCTCTCTTTAGCTTCTTCTATCCACACCCGCTTTGGCCTTACTCTAATGAGTCTTACAGACAAAAGGTATGCGTACATCGTCCCTAGCGAGCACATTGTGGTTGGTCTGCTATCGGAACACACGTGGACGGACAGTTTTGCCCAAAGGATGAGCGTTATTGACGATCCTTCCTGCATTTATTGCGACGCTGACAGGAAAGAAACTCTGTCTCACATCGTGCTAGAGTGCAGCAGCCTTGATGCCTTTAGATTCCCCTTCTTTCCACCAGTGCAGAAGAATTGGGGTACACTCCGCGGGGATCACTGAAAGACTTTATTTTCAACAGGAGCACTTGGCGAGCCTGCCTGGAGTTCCTAAAGGCCTCTGGTAGACTTAAACCACGCCTCCGCCCTGGGAGGATTCCGATCACCTGAGTGACTCGGACTCCTCGCCTCATGGTTAACACCGGTCATTAGCGGCTGCTCGTAGACGTAACTCTGGCATGTGCCGCTGTTTAAGATCGGTTTCGCGACCTGCCCTGCGTATGTGATCGCCCCTGACGCTGTCTCTGTAACCCCAGGACAGAGGAAAAATGGTTTGGCGATTCGACGTCGCGGGCTGCTTCGAGAAATCGACTTACGCAGCGACCCATTTGAACGCGCTTTGCAATCTCTGGTGTACTTTTGTGGTTGGTTGTCTTAGTACTGTTAAGTTCGGGTTAAACTTAAATATGCACACAAAAAGATGTAACGTACACCCAAAAAATAAATCACACATAGTTTGTTTATAGTAGACATATGTTTTTGTTTCATAAGTAGAATCACCTAAATATAAACCATTAAAGAATAAAATCTCTGACGATTACCAGAAATTTCAACAATTTGTTTATAGTAGACATATGTTTTTGTTTCATAAGTAGAATCACCTAAAGACAAACCATTAAACAAACAAAACCTCTGACGATTACCAGAATTTTTCACAATTTGTTTATAGTAGACATATGTATTTGTTTCAAGGAGAAAGTATTACAAACACACATTAATATATGCATATATGGGTTTTTATTTCTCACCCCAACATTTTCACAAACTTTTCATCTGGAAATATTTCAAGTAGGCCCAGGACCTTTCCCAATGAAATTTCCCTTTAATGTATTATAGAGTATATAAAAAAATTATAAAGCTTCATGCTTAAATGATTTGGAAAAAATATATCTTGGCAATCCAACCAAGATACCACATCTAGATAAATGGATTAATAAAAGGAAAATTTTGCAAAGTTGCAAAATAAAAGGAGAGATTAAAACTTCTTATACATAGACAAATTCGAATATATATCTAAGTATAAAGTAATACTTAAAGCCTCCCCGCATAAGTTTCTTTTTTTGTGAAAATCAATATTAATTTCAAAGAGAAATATATACTATTTCTAACTTTTTGGATGACGTATGAAATTAGAAATAGTACATATTTCTCTTTGAAATTAATATTGATTTTCACAAAAAAAGAAACTTATGTGGGGAGGCTTTAAGTATTACTTTATAATCATACAGCGCAGTCCTTTATATATATATATATATCTTAGTAGTTCAACCAAGCTACAATATCTAGAAATTGGATTAATAAAAAGAAAAATTTTGCAAAGTCACAAAATAAGAGGAGAGATTAAAACTTCTTACATAGACGACTTCGAATCTTCATCTTAGTAATTTAACCAAGATACAATATCTAGAAATTGGATTAATAAAAAGAAAAATTTTGCAAAGTCACAAAATAAGAGGAGAGATTAAAGTTTCTTATACATAGACGAATTCGAATATATATCTTAGTAGTTCAACCAAGCTACAATATCTAGAAATTGGATTAATAAAAAGAAAAATTTACAAAGTCACTAATTAAAAACAAAAAAGTTAAAACTTTCTACACAATAAACGGGCTTTGGAGCCCCCATAAAAAATAGCAAAGCGTGGTCTTACCTTATCAAAGTCTATACTTACATCCTAACTGCTTCGTCGCTCGATCTTCCCTGACTAACTAACTCCTGTCTAACAGTTTTTTCAAATCGTGTGACCCGATTTTCTTTTCTTTTTACAGAGTGAGTAATTTACTCTCTCGTAGAATAATTGTTAAAATTAATTTATCCTTTGGATAAATAAAAAAATAAATAAATTTAGTAATTAATGAAAATAAAAGAAGAAATAATCCTTGAAATTTTAAATTTATCTAGTTAGCAAAATTTAATTTGGTAATTTTTAAATTCTATTTTTCAATTGAATTCCCAGCGATATATATAGAAAAAGAAATGAATTATGATACATATCTATAATAAGTGATGTATATAGAAAAAAAATCAATTATGATACATATTTACAATATGTACATAATTATGCAAGTCCAGGGTAGGCAGTGGTCATCATCCCCAGTACTGCTGCGGGCTTCGGAGTGCAAAAAGCTCGTCCAGATCCTCCCTCTGGACAACAAAACTTCGGAAAGGCTATTGCAAACTTACAATATATGATGTTTACATCATTTTTGGGTTCATTTTGTGAAAACGGCCCAACAGTACTGGCACCTAGGTGTTGAATAGAAAAATCTGTTGGTGTATGGGTTAGGATTTGTAATCTATAGGAGGATTTGAGATTAATATGAGAGAAAAACTGAATAATGGTTGTTATATTATGTCGAAGTGTAAGATTATATTGTAGAAAAATATTTATATCTTATGAAAAAATTATCAATTTTGATATATTTATATCTTGCTACTCTGTAAACTTCCTTAATTGCTACTATTGTATCTTGTAAATTTTGGTTTGTATCCGTGCCTCAAATATATTCCTGTGTCATCCTGAAGTTTGTCTTTCCTCTACGTGACAATATAAATGATCCTACCCAAGGTATTCCTCTTAACTCAACAGACTGTTCCCTAGGACCCACATTGAGTGCTATGAGTTTAAAGCTTCAGTTGAGAGAGCACATGTGTCTGATGAAACATATGTGATCAGTTGCTACTCACAGGCCGGTAGTCCGTATGGACTTATTCAGAGCAGAGAGGTCCGTAGATCCAGCAAGATGCTAATTCAGCAGGTCCCTTATATCAGATGTAGGATAGAAGAAGTTCCCCTTGGGATAAGTCTTCAGCATCAAGGTTTCCTAGAGTGAATATATTAAACTATACCACAGGTTTCTGGAGATGATTTCTTTTTATTTTATTAACGTAGTCTAAAGCTTCGGGCATCTCTGCCTTTCTACAAGAGAACATAAATAAACAAATAAAACGCCGCCTGATGCTAAACTATTACAAACATTTTTTGTAATTTTTGAATTCGTTTATTTATTTGTGTTCTCAAGTAGAAGGACAGAGATGCCCGGAAGCTCGAGACTACGTTAATAGAATGAAAAGAAATCATCCCCAGAAACCTGTGGTATTGTTTATGTCCAGGAGATTTAAATCAACAGAGTGAATATATACTCAATTAAACTCTTTTGACTGCGAAATTTACACGTTACACTTAATTTTTCTATTATATCAAATTATAAAGAAAAAGGCATGATATTAAATAGAAGTGACATATTGACAGCAACACTGTTGCTAAAACGTCACATATAGTTTGAATAATTTGATTTGGAAATTTCACCTTTTATCATTTTTTATATAATCCAAATTTTATGCATAATTTATTTTTATTATACATCAGCATTCTCAAATTTTTAGGTTTGGCACCATAATTGCCTACCAAAATCTGGGGATCCTGCCCAAATCACATTGCTGAACTTGAATCCAACCATCTTCCTCTGCACCTCAGGAGAAAAATGTTTCCTCCAAATTCATATTCAAAAAGATTAAGTACTTAAAAGAACATATCTTACAGGAAATTTTATTAAAAATTGGGTCCCAAATCGAAGACTCAAATGCCCTACTCCTCTCAACATATCTCACAACTTTAACCTTTCAGACCTCTTAATCAATCCCAAACACAAAACTTTCTACCGTCCACACGTAACTTGCAACAAACCCACCTATATCCCTCATTTACCAGCCAATTCCCAAAACATGAAACTCAGCCAGAATTACTTAAAGCTCTTGGCCTCCAAATCATTGAGGAAAATAGCTCCCTCTTCGACATCACAATTTACACTGACGGTAGCCAACTTGAAACTGGACTGTCTGGCAGTGGAATTGCTATCTATAAAGTTAAGATCCTGGAAAAAAAACCCTTTCCCACCCTAGACACCTTTCAGTTTATAAATCGGAACTCTTTGCAATATATATGGTTCTAAAATAAACATAAACTCACCAAGCAAAATAATAATCTACTCCGACTCAAGAGCAGCCATTTATACCCTTCAAACCTGCTTCTCCAGCAAAGAACCTCTTTTCAAGATCATCGCTAAGTCTGTAAACCGACTCCCAGCCAACAGCTCTGTCCCAATGCAATGGCTTCCAGGTCATGTATAATTTCTGAAAATGAGCTAGCAGTCTCTCTGGCAAAGTCTGGAACTCTTGGCCACCCAGAGGCCAGAAAATCTACTACCCAACTAGACGAAAAAGACCTCCTCCGTTTCATCAAGATCCAATTCCAGCAAGAATGGAAATCTAATGCTGCACATGACTGGTACAGAGTAGAAGAGACAAGCTCCAATTCTGTCCTACAGCTTGAAACATGTACATGGTTAGCTTAACTTTATTAATAAAACAACATTATTAGGCTATTTATGGAATAATTAAGAATCAATTATAATTGATATTTATTCTAACTCTGCCTTTACTGGTCCCAAGCCTGGATGAAAAAGGAGGAGGAGAGGGAGCAGTAACAAGCTTGCTAAATAAACTTAGCTGGCCCGGCTGATCCAGGGATACAGGATGAGTCTGAACTCCATGTTAGGAATGGCTGAACATGACGTTCCTCATGTCAGAGGCGGCCATTATTTTGTAGCTAAGTCGGCCTGCTACTGAGTAGTGCTTCCTGTCTTAAAGACAGACAGACGCATTCTACTTCACCCAGTAATGATGGTTGTCAAATCTCCTTTGATGAACTTGACATCATATTATAATTGAATGGAGTGTTTCTAACGGCGTTTCATTATTGTTCATTTGTGCACTCCTGTAGAAGGGCGGTAATGCTCCAAAGCTTGAGATTGTAATAAAAATAAAAATAAAAACTCATCTCCAGAAATGTTTTGCCCACATATACAGGAGATTCACATCTATTAGAGAGTTTTGAGTGTATCAGTCTATTTCTTTATAATTTTTGTTTTTCCACATAAGTTCTGGCCATACTGACCACGTTTCTGATCCTTTTTGGCAGAACTAAACATCCTTGACACCTTCATTTATTCAAACTAACACGGAAATGGAATATTGAAATGATTCTTATAATCCTTTTGGTTTCATTATAATTTTTTGCCTATTTTTTAAGAAAAATATTTATAAATTTAAAAATAAAATAATATATATTTATATTTTGTAAATTAGAAATAAAATAATTATATTAATTTCAAAGCGCATGATGCCTAAACAGCCTGTGTAAAAAAATAATAACACTCGTGACTTTCACAACGACACTGCAAAGTGACACTTAAACTGCCCAGAAACCAAATGTGGGCAGGTGCGATCCTAAAGTTTACTTTTCGGCGGATGCAACTCACCTCTGTAATACCTTGTTAGTCGTAAAGTTGCATTGAGACAACAATCAACTGTCAAAATTTGAATGGTAAAATTATCAGAATAAATCATTGATTTAAATTTGAATTGAAGTTGATTGTTTTTACTTGTAAATTCTTGTTGGGATCTTATATGCATATAATAATCTGGTTTTTATTGATTTATCAAGAAGATAGGTTGGCCAAATATCAGGGAACAGGTTAAATGCAATATCTTTGTACCTTCTTATTATCAGAAGATCTTTATTGTTTTTATAATATCTGATACATCTTTTGTTGTTTATTTGCAAGCCGCCAAAAATGAAAAAAACAAATCAAAAAGGGATGATGATAACCTGCGTCTTGCAGATTAACATTTTCATAGAAACATATATATATATGGTAATTTAAACCAACAACCCCATACTGTCTATATAACTTGTAATAAGATTGTCATGTTGTATATAGAAACACATCTATAAATAATTATGCGCATGATTAATCTGTGTCATTGCATCACCTATGTAATGTTATTTGTACAAAGTGGATAAATAAATAAAATCTGTAATAGATTTAAGAGTTGAGCTAAAGCAGAGATCGAGCATAGTATTACCAAAACAACAGTCTAAAGATGGAACTCATAAATCAGGTAGATTCACAATTCCCACGACAGGCCACCCACACTGTCACATGTGGTGGAATGCAGAGACCCCTCTCACACCTGGACAGGTAAAGGCGCCCTTTCTCAAACGCCCCTGTCACATAAGGTCACCCCGTCTTTAACCTATAGATCATCACCTTACAGGGACTTGACAGTTCAGACAGTTCAGTCAGTTGAGTTTAGTTCACCCTTAGCGTCAGCTCACGTCGGTCGTACCTTATGTCGATCTCAACTATCATGTAGACGAGTAAGAAACTTCTATGTCTCCATCTTTCGCTCCTGGCTCAACTTTTATCTATTAACGGAACTTTCTTAGTGCAACTGTGTCTTCGTTTTTTGTGTGGATATCCCCAGCTTTCCACTCTGCCTCGACCACGACTGCCTGTATTTTGTGAGAACTTTTAAAGGTCTTCCAAGGTGCAGAGAGGTACTGGAAAACTCTACATCCTGACTGTTCCTCTCGGTCAACACAGTACAACAAGAGCTACCAGGACTTCAACTTTTATTTCAGTAGTCGACAGGATTCAAAATATATTTCAGAAGCCGACAGGATGACCAAAACGAAGGATGACACAACGAAGAGGTAAGAAGACTGTTCAGATAGGAAGCGAGAAAGAGCGAAGATGGAGGATCAAGCCCGACCATTCCAACGAAACGTCCAAGCAATCTCTCCCCAAGATATTTACGGAAGAAACGCCGCCCCAACGGACTTCCGCATACCCGCTAACCGATCGCCAACGCCGGGAACAAGCAAGCTGACCGCGCCAACGACAACCCCGAAATTCCCGCAAGTCATGGAAACCAAGCAGCGATGTACCCAAACCCTGTGAGAAGTTCTCCACCTTCGACTTGACATCATCGAGACAATGCTCAACGCAACAAGCGACAAACAACTTTCCAGAAGTTACAAGCTTCTACAAGATCTACATGGAGCGTCTTCAACGTCAGCAGGAATACAAGCCAAGACCAAGTTTCCTGACTGAACTTTCACACAACTGTAAGTTTTTAAAAAAACCTACCTTAATTTTATCCTCAAGTTCAAAACTTGATTCCCTATAAATTTTGTATTTATATTTTCACTTTGAGCATTTTAAAATCAATTTTTACCTTTTTTATACCATTTTTTAATTCAATTTTTAAAACTTTCACATTTTCATTGATCAAATTTACTTTAATTTTCAATCAGATTATAAATTTCAAGTTATTACTCTCAATTTTACTTAAAAAAAAAAAAAAATTCGCCCATCACGCTTTTTTACCATTTTTACTAATCTTACATGTCGTTCTTAAATTTATCTAAAATGGTACTATCCAAATCTACAACTTGAAAAAAAAAATCATATTATTATTTAAAAAAAAAAAAAAATCTCATTCATCATAATTCTCAACTTATTTTTGTTTTACTTATTAGTTATCTTTATACCAAAAGACCAATATCTTTATCAATTTTTAAAATTTGGTAATGTTCACCATTTTAAGTAAGCGTCCAATTCAAATTATTGGTAACTCTCACGACATTGCCCTTTTACAAGAATCATTTTAACTACCATAATTAACGATTTAAAAAAATATATTCAAATTTTAAATATAAATTAACATAGCTGAAACACATTTTTTTTAAATTGCAAAAATCGGAAGATACAATATCTTCAAAAACACCACTAGGAAAAACAACTACCACGCCAGTAGCTAAATTAAGTCACAGGCCACCAAACTTATTACAATCGTTAATATTCGAGCATAAATGCACTCCCTCGTCTTTTCCTTTTACATGCATATTTAATCAACAACAAATCTCTCCCAACAAACGTTACAACACTACACATCACTTTATCCAATTGGCAACAATTTTTAGTGCGCGACTTAACACACAAATCCAAATCTTGAGCCACACAAGCCTCCACTTAGCTCTATATCGTCGCCACAATAAAATAATTTCACATTAAGCATGCCACATCCACTAACAGTCAAATATTCTCTCGATGTGTTTCATACAACAACCACCCATGACTTTATTAAATTTGTTAGTTATGGCGAAACAGGTTAGATTTGTACCAAACTAAGACTTCACGTGACACCTTTATATTCACATTTTTCACTTCGTGTCACAGTGCCATACCACAAAACTTTTTCACTTTTCAGGCCAAAGACGCCCTTCACGCCTGTGACACCACAATTCACCCCAAAGCGTGTACACGTCGAAAGTCATATCTTTCACCACACATCTAAACCTGACATCGCCTAATAACATTTTTTTCTAAACTAACTTCGAAACACAACAACTACGAACACCGAGAAAATCATATCTTTCAATTATAACAGTAAATTGCCAACTCAACAAAAGGAGAAAGTCAGTTTCAAGTAAGACAGAAAATAAACACCCCGCACGTGTGACCACCTCAAAAATAGAATTTCCGTGAAAAAAAGGAAGTGGACTCCCTTTTTGACGTCACTCCCCTTGACATGCCCTCTCTTCCCCCTCAAGGCAGATATTCTTGACCGCTAGCTTCATGACGCCATTTTGAACACATGTGTCACACTACTCATTTAGATTTCCTCGAGAATCTCACAAATCTCACCAACGAGATATCACAACACAACATACTTTAAACATTTTACATGTTAATTGATAACACCAATTAAAACAATTTGGTTAAGTCTTATATAGACTTTTTAACGCGAAAGAGAAATCATTCTCTACATACCAGCATTGAGGACAAACGAAAAGATCATTTCACATATTCCCAGTTTCAGAGTCATAGAAACACCGATGTTACCAAAGGGATATAATCTAGTCACACACCACAACTGTAACTTTTCGTCAAAAGAGACAATTTTTGTTCAATTTTACACTACTCAAAATTTATCCAATCATTAATAACCTTCAATTATATTATAAATTTTGTATAAAATCTTGAATAATTATTCTTATTCTTACCTTTCAATTATATAAACAAATTTTTTAATCCAACATTAAAAAAAAAAAAACCTTTAATCAAATTTACTTTTATTTTTCATGATATTATTTTAGTATTGTAAAACATCTAATTGTTTCAAAAATTATTTTTATTTTATTATTTATTATATTTTTGTATATATATATTACAGGTTTAATTTTGTCCACTTACACTTTTTGTACCCGCAATCATATTTCTATATTTCTATTCACTATATTTTATTTGTTTAAATACCTTTATTATCTGACAAAGTTTATCATCCACTATCGGGCATCTACAACAATCGTTTTCAACAATCATATTCTTTAACCAATCCCCTATATTTTTCATCACTATTTTTCAGTCATTGCGTCACGTCAATGTAGAAAAACGACAGCACTGCTTGACAATTTATTTTTTGATTTCGTAATTCAACAAACGCCACAGTTACCCAGACTTACCAATCCAAACTTCTGGTCTGAACAAGCTTCAAGAGTTTATTTCATTTCATCCGCAGAGCAAATCACCAACGCATACACAAAGCGTTCACTTTTTTCAACTTTCAACTTTTTTTTTCAGCTCTAGCGGACCACATTCAACCTTTGATTTCGAGTCAAGTCAGATCACCTACTGTCGCTACAATTCTACTTATCGCATGGCTCTATTTCACTCCTTTCTCAATCATATTAATAAGCAACTTTTCTTCAACAACTTTTAACCCAATAATCCTAAAATTGTGACAAAACACTGTAACCCTTATATAGGATCGCAAGTGAAACATTGCCAAGGAAGACAGCTCAAGTCCATATCCTCGCTTTGCACCTGGACCTAAGTATTTGATTGCATGTGTAAATCTCACAATTGCTTATTCTTTAACTACTAACCCTGTCCAACGCCCACCAATATTCTCTTAGAATGTGAATTTTTATGTCATCATTTTATTTTAATCATCTTTTTTGTTAATCAAACAAAATGTCATTTTTATTTCACTTTTATATATCCAACAAATATCATATTGTTAAAGCCTTTTTAACCCTCACAGTTTAAATTAATTAAAATAAATTTTAATTACTTACCTGTGTTAGAGAGGCTTTACCCACCTAAACCCGGATAAACCCTTTCACTCCAGGGCCCCATCTATGGTAATTTAAACCAACAACCCCATACTGTCTATATAACTTGTAATAAGATTGTCATGTTGTATATAGAAACACATCTATAAATAATTATGCGCATGATTAATCTGTGTCATTGCATCACCTATGTAATGTTATTTGTACAGAGTGGATAAATAAATAAAATCTGTAATAGATTTAAGAGTTGAGCTAAAGCAGAGATCGAGCATAGTATTACCAAAACAACAGTCTAAAGATGGAACTCATAAATCAGGTAGATTCACAATTCCCACGACAGGCCACCCACACTGTCACATGTGGTGGAATGCAGAGACCCCTCTCACACCTGGACAGGTAAAGGCGCCCTTTCTCAAACGCCCCTGTCACATAAGGTCACCCTGTCTTTAACCTATAAATCATCACCTTACAGGGACTTGACAGTTCAGACAGTTCAGTCAGTTGAGTTTAGTTCACCCTTAGCGTCAGCTCACGTCGGTCGTACCTTATGTCGATCTCAACTATCATGTAGACGAGTAAGAAACTTCTATGTCTCCATCTTTCGCTCCTGGCTCAACTTTTATCTATTAACGGAACTTTCTTAGTGCAACTGTGTCTTCGGTTTTTGTGTGGATATCCCCAGCTTTCCACTCTGCCTCGACCACGACTGCCTGTATTTTGTGAGAACTTTTAAAGGTCTTCCAAGGTGCAGAGAGGTACTGGAAAACTCTACATCCTGACTGTTCCTCTCGGTCAACACTGTACAACAAGAGCTACCAGGACTTCAACTTTTATTTCAGTAGTCGACAGGATTCAAAATATATTTCATATACATATTTATTGCTAGCTATATATCACCATCTTCTCTCTTCAAACACGAAATCTCACAGGAGGTATCCTGGATCGAGGTGGGTTCCGCCTTAGGACAGGACCTTCCTCTCTCATGGCCTCGGGGTCCAGCGAGCGAAGAGGCTCTAATGACTTTCCATCGTCTGTATCACTCTGAACCTCTGAATCTTGATCCGACCGCTAGCTAGTTAGTCCTGGCGAAAGCGACTCCATATAACCTCCGTCTCGTACAACCTCCGAGATTATGGCACTGGGACCTGCTCCTCTTGAGTGCTCGGGTTAACGCTTTCCATCTCCACTCTCATCTTCTTCACCATTCCTCCACCTTTTTCTAATTTGATCCCTGTGATAAGCCCTTTACCTGTCCGTGGATCAAAATTGTGTAGACTAGTTCCCTTCTTGCCCACAATTTTTCCTGGGATCCATTTATCACCACCTCTAAAGTTTTTACAGCACACTAAATCATCTATCTGGAATTCTTCCAAATGGGTTCGCCGATCATACTTCATTTGCCTGGCTTGATGGTCCCAAACTCTAGATGCCAAGCTGGGATGTATCAACGATACTCTGGTTCGAAGCGCACGCCCAATAAAGAGCTCTGATGGAGTCTTTCCCGTTGTCACATGCGGGGTGCTTCGATATGCCAGAAGAACTTTTGATAAGGTGTCTTGAATGGTATCCCCATTTTTTTTTTTTAATTTTTATCTATACAGTCTTAATTGTTCTAACCGCTCTTTCAGCCAAGCCATTACTTTGCGGGTGGTACGCCGGGATCAATGTTTGTTTAATTATATTTCCTTCCAGAAAACCTTTCATTTCACTACCAGTAAACTGAGGTCCATTATCAGACACAAGTTCCTCCAGTAAACCATAGGAAGAAAAAAAGTCGCCGTAGTTGCTCAATGGTTTTGCGTGTGGTGGTCTCTCTCATTGGGATGGCTTCGATCCACTTTGAATGACTATCTACTACTATTAATAAATTGATGTGTTCCTTATTTGCAAAATCAATATGAATTCTTTGCCAAGGTCTGGTTGACCATCTCCAGGGTTGCCATTTTCCTTTATTTGGCCCATCCTGGGATTGCTGACAGCTTCTGCACTTATTTACCAAAAACTCGATTTGGGTATCTAGATTTGGCCACCAAAAATGTGATCTTGCTACAGCCTTCATTTTGTTAATACCGGAATGAGTATCATGAAGACAGTTCAACATTTTTATTCTGAGAGAGGGTGGAATGACGCCTCTCATTCCCCAAACCAAACACTCCCCATCTACAGTTAGCTCAAGTTTCCTTTGAAAATAAGGTCTGAGGTGATCAGCCACCTTTTCAGGCCAGCCTTGCTGAGTATAAAATTTGGCCAATGAGAGCACTTCGTCTTTTTCAGTTTCCGTGGCAATTTCCTCTGCTGTGATCGGCAATTCTTCCACATAGGATAAAGCATATACATTATTTAGTCTTGGAATTTCTTCAAAACCCACAGGAAAACGTGACAGAAGATCTGCATCCCCGTGGTCTTGAGTTCTTCGAAATTTAATATTGTAAGTATAAGCTGACAAAATAAGCGCCCAACGCTGCAATCTTGAAGTAGATAAGGTGGGGATTCCTGATCTTGGGCCCAAAAAGGTCACCAATGGCTTATGGTCTGTAATAAGAATATTTTTTTTTTCCATAAATAAATTGATGAAACTTGGTTACTCCATAAATAATGGCTAGAGCCTCCTTTTCAATCTGAGAATAATTATGTTCTGCTCCCGATAAAGTCCATGAGGCAAACATAATCGGTCTCTCCTGGCCTTCTATAATATGTGACAACACAGCGCCCACTCCAATCTGCGATGCATCAGTGACCAAACACAATGGCAAAGTCGTATCATATGGGACTAGCACCCTCTCAGAGGTAATGCAACTTTTGCACTTGTCAATGGCCTCTCCACATTCCTTTGTCCAAACCCAAGGACTTTTTTTATGAAGAAGCTGATGAAGAGGCTTTAAAAGCTCTGGCAAATTGGGTATGAACTTCTCATAAAAGTTAACTAAACCAAGATATGATCTCTCTTAATTCAGAGATATTCGTAGGCGTTTTGGCTTTCTGTATTGCTTGTACCTTATGATCCAAAGGTCTGATGCCCTCTCCCGTGACAAGATGTCCTAAATATTCAATTTCCTTCTGCAGATATAGGCATTTTTCTTTCTTTAGTTTGATATTATACTTCGCCAAGCGAGCAAATATAGTTTTCAACAACGCCAGATGTTCTTCAATTGATGCTGTGGTTATAAGGACATCATCAATATAACAAATTACGCCTCCTATACCTAACAAAACCCTATCCATTACAGATTGAAAATAACTGGGCGCATTTGCCAATCCATATTGAATTTTCGCGGGTTACGTATATTCGAATTTCGATCTTTTTGTGGCTTTATGTTGGTACTCATGTCTCTCACTTATGCCGACAAGCTCGGCCATTTTGAATGTTCACTTAATTGTTGACAGCTGCTTTGCCTGCAGGTGTTTTGGATCGTCTTCGATTTTTACCTATTAAAAAAATGGATCAAAGAGCCTGTATCAAATTTTGTGTGAAAAACGAAATTAAGTGCGCGGATGCATTCCGAATGTTGACTGTGGCATATGGAGAAGCTACCTTGGACCGAAGCAACGTTTATCGGTGGTACAAAATGTTCTCAGAAGGCCGAGAAGATGTGAACGACGAAGAGCGTGCCGGACGCCCGAGCACTTCAACAACAGACGAAAAAATTAATGAAGTGGAGAAAATGATATTGCCCAATCGTCGAATCACCGTTAGAGAAGTTGCTGAGGACCTAAACATATCGATTGGCTCGTGCCATTCGATTTTTATCAATGATTTGGGCATGAGACGGGTCGCCGCGAAATTCGTACCAAAATTGCTCAATTGCGACCAAAAACAGCATCGCATGAACATTACTAATGAGATGTTGGACTCTGTCCGCGACGAACCAAATTTGCTCTAGAGGGTCATAACTGGTGACGAAGCGTGGGTTTATAGTTATGACGTGGAAACCAAAGCTCAATCATCTCAATGGAAGCTGCCGCACGAACCAAGACCGAAAAATGCGCGCCAAGTTCGGTCGAATGTGAAAGTTTTGCTGACAGTTTTCTTCGATTGCAGGGGCGTGGTGCATCATGAGTTCTTGCCACAGGGTAGAACGGTCAATAAGGAATATTACCTGCAAGTTATGCGCAATTTGCGCGAAGCAATCCGCCAGAAACGCCCGGATTTGTGGAAGAACAAAAATTGGCTATTGCACCACGATAACGCCCCTGCTCACACATCGTTGCTTGTGCGCGACCTTTTGGCCAAACACAACACACTAATGATGCCGCAGCCACCGTATTCCCCAGATCTGGCCCCTGTGACTTTTTCTTGTTCCCTAAACTGAAGAGGCCCATGAAAGGACGACGTTACGCTACGCTTGACGAGATAAAGATGGCATCGAAGGAAGAGCTGAAAAATATATTTTTAAATGATTTTTTGAAGTGCTTCGAAGATTGGAAAAACCGTTGGCACAAGTGTAAAATATCTAATGGGGATTACTTTGAAGGGGACAAAATAGGTATTCATGAATAAATAAATAATTTTTGTAAAAACACAAAGGTCGCGATACCTTTTGAACACACCTCGTATACTCAGGTATCTTCACGTTTATAATTTTCTGGACATACTCTTACTCCTCTTCTTGGTCTCCTATCTGATGTATATTTCCCCTGGCTGATTCTGATGTTGCCTTAGATTTCTACTACTGCTCCAACATATTGGGGCAATGTGTCCTTTTTTATTACACTTAAAGCATATCGCCTCCTTAAATCTACATGGTTCTTTATGCAGTTTACCACAATGTTTACACTTGCCATTCTGGAAATTTGATTCAACCTTGCGTTCCATCCTCAACTTATCCACACAATCTTCACCCTGCTCCAAATGAAATAATTTTGTATTTTTCTCGGCCGCTTCCATAGATAATGCTATCTCAATTACTTTAGCCAAAGAAATGTCGCCCTCCGACAAAATTCTATTTTGTATTTTGGCATTATATAAACCACATACCATTTTATCACGTAAAGAATCCTCTAGAAAATTTCCAAAGTTGCACCAAGTAATCGAGATGCTTTCTTCCTTTAATTGCATTCTTTTAAAAAAAATGAACCTCTCTACTACAATTGAACGCTTTGGAGAGAAGTGCCTTTTCAAGATATCAATCAGGTTATCAAAGGTTTTGTTTTTAGGTAGAATAGGACTGCACAAATTCTTCAATACACCATATGTTTTACTTCCCATGAGGGTTAGGAGATAAGCCTTTTTCTTCTCATCCCGTGCCTCCTCCAATATGAGAAACTGTTCCAATCGTTCATAAAACGTTTCAAAAGTTTCACTTTCCTCATTATATTCTCAAATTGGCAACTAGCCATTTTTTTTTATAACAACATATATATGCAATATATATATTTCAAATAAAATATAACTTCTTAAAATTTTCTTTTACTCTCTTTTAAATTTGCATCTTAAAACTTTACAATTTGCGTCTTTTTTAAATAACTTTAAATTATATGCAAAATCAAAGATATTTTCTTAAAATATTCACTTCGAAAATCAAGGGTACTTACTCTTATATCCTCGTCGCCAAATGCAACATCTTTGTACACTTTTATTATTAGAAAATCTTTATTGTCTTTATAATGTCTGATACATCTTTTGTTGTTTATTTGCAAAACGCCAAAAGTGACAGAAACAAATCAAAAGGGGATCATGATAACCTGCGTTTTGCAGATTAACATTTTCATAGAAACCTATATATACATATTTATTGCTATCTATATATATCAGTTGGTCTTGTGAAGGAAAAATAATTGTGGCACCAACTCCTGCCTTGGATTTGTTGAGGATGAGAGAGCAAATATAATGTAATTGGTTGTAAATATCTAGCTGGTGGCCTAAATAAATTTAAATGGAATGAAAGGATGTCTGCTGTAGGGGAAACAATGTTAATAATAATTTTTAACAAAAAGAGCTCACCTGTATGTGAGAGTGTTGTGGCAGGGGAGGCATGAGTCTCCAGTAACTGAGGACTAATTCTGACAGCCAACTGATTGCTGTAGCATGCAGCCTGGATTACAAGGCAACCCTACTCCAGGTCCAGAACCCCATGGACATCTTCAAGGAGATGGCATGCTACAGGAGCTCACCACTGACCAGGAAGTGTGCGTGAGGGACTACACCAAGCCTGGTGTGGGAGCTGGAAAGTGTGGCTGGAAGAATTGTTTTTAAAAAAGGCTTATAGACCTCCCTGGCCTTCCTACCTGGTCTACACACCCCATGTGACCTGCTACACCCTGACGCCAAGAGCCTCTCAGTGATGGAGGCAGACCTGTGAGGCTCAACGGCCTGGAGACAACCAGGCAATAGAAAGGCCTGAACTCCCATTACAATAACTGCCATCAACAGCCTCAACCTTCAACTGAGATGAAGGCCCAGAACTCTTCACCATAAAGACATCAGGCATGCAATTATCTTTTGCTCTTTCCGTTTTTTTTTATTAAGCATTTATATATATTTTTTGAAGGCAAAATAATAAATATATATATTTAATATAAAACCGAGATATTATCAAGCATTTTTTTTAATTAAAAGGCTCTCAGAGTTCGCTCATAGGGGGCGCAGCATGGTTCGAACCAGTAGATGGCGTCAACGACACTTGAAGTTACACCGCATAAGTTTCTTTTAAACGATAAATTTGAACGATATTCAAAGGTTTTATATTAAATATATTTTTCAGTTCAATTAAAAATATTTATAAATATTTAATTTTAAAAAAGCGGAAAGAGCAAAAGACAATTTCATGCTTGATGTATTTATTGGGCAATGAGTTCTGGGCCATCCTCTCTGATTGAAGGTTGAAGCTGTTGATGGTGGTTATTGTGGTGGGGTTCACAGACTTTTCTATTGCCTGGTCATCTTCTCCAGGCTATCGAGCCTCACAGGTCTGCCTCCATCACTGAGGGACTTTGGGGTCGGGGTGTAGCAGGTCACATGGAGAGGGTAGTCCATAGGGAGGTTGCCCACACTTTCTAGCTCCCACACCAGGATTGGTGTAGCTCCTCACACACATTTCCTGGTCAGTGGCGAGCTCCTGTAGCATGCCATCTCCTTGAAGATGTCCATGGGGTTCTGGACCTGGAGTGGGGTTGCCTTGATTTGTAGTACAGCCTACATGCTACAGTAGTCAGTTGGCTTTCAGAATTGGTCCTCTGTTACTAGGGACTCATGCCTCCCCTGCCACAACACTCTAACATACAGGTGAGCTCCTTTTTTATTATCAGCATTTCACCCCCTACAGCAGACATCTCTTTATTCCATTTAAATGTATTTAGGCCACTGTAGAGGCCACTCCTGCGGCCTCCACAAAGTTCACCCACAGTACCTAATAGAAAGCTGGTGGACAATGATGAAGCTGCCTCGACAAGAAAGAAGAGGACTTCGAGCATTCTTCATTGTCAAACCAGCCCATCTCTTCACCTCCTTTTACTCCTAATTTTGTATATAATTTATAATATTATAATAAATTTCCTTTTTTTATATAAATAAGCAGCTATTCTGTTTTAATATTTTCAAATAATATTCGTCAATTAAAATAATATTTTGAATACTAACTTTTAATTATAATTTTTAATTTTCGAAATTTTTTATTTTTTAATTTGGAATATTATAGAATTTTTTTTTTTACTCTGTTAAAATAATTTTTGGCGCAATTTAGGAGGAAGGCGATAAGAAAAATTAAGATAGAGGGGAAAAGGGGGAGAGTGAAGAGTTAGAGCTCCTGAGAAATTAGCAAAATGTAGTCTTTCAAGATTTAGTGGAAGGAATTTTCCAACCATCCAACTGAATCACCCCAAATTAAGATAAGTAACGTTTCAAAATATATAGATTTATAAACAGGTTATATTTATGTATATTCGCCCAATTTGTTCTTATTTCCCGTTTTATTTATTTATTTATTTTTATCTTTGTGTGACCGTTTCAAGAGATAAATAAATATTATGTATTCTGATTCGCAACTTTTAGTTGTCAAAATTTTTTTTAACCCCAGTGCGCGCAGGATATATGCAAATTATATTATTTTATATAGCAGGATGTATATTTCGTGAACTCCTTGAGAACGAAAGAGCCTTCATGGATTTCGGGACGAAAGCGTCTAAAATCAGCTCATCAATGACGCCTTCAACGTGGGCCGACCAATTCCAAATTAGGCCACGAAAAGTTCACGGTAAAATAACACCCTGCTACTTATGTTTGTTGTGCCCAATAAAAAGCTTCAGAAGTCTATATGCATCTCTATCACAGCAGTCACAATATCCTCACCTGACCAGAAGTCTAACCCCTCCTCTACGTGGTGGGCGAGAGAAGCAGCACAAGTAAGGGGCTGCTCTGTAGTATGGGGTCGTGAGCCCCGAGCCGCTACGGTAACCGTGAACTGGGACTCTGAAATATGGCTGAATAACGGGGAAATGGCACCTACCTCTACCATGGAGCAACAATATCTTCTTAGATAAAGAAAATTGCTATAAATTATAAAATAAGAATATAAACAGTAGCAATGCGTTTCTTAATTCGTGCAAAGTGCAAGCTTTAGGATCTTTAAAATCCTTCTACAGGCATAGCTGTTAGTTTAGTTCCTTCAACTTCTAACTATGCCTATGAAAGTATTATAAAGATCCTAAAGCTTGCACTTTACACGAATAAAGAAACGTATTGTTATTGTTTATATTATTAAAATATTTTCTATCTTGGATATTTCTACATTGAAAGAATTACACATCTTTTGAGAATAACCCCAATGTGACGCAAATGTTGGTACCTTCATGAGATTGGAAGTTCTGTTCGGACAGGGAATGAGTTGTCAGTTGCAAGCTATGATAATTATATGGAACGTTGTCTATGGATAATGACATGTGCAATATGACATTACAGGTTTGCTCTTTTAACATGTTCTTGGCCACCCTTGCAACATGTGGCATGTGCTGGAAAATCACTTTGTCATATACTTTTATGTATTTTGACATCTCCCTGATCCATTCCTCGCCAACTTCCTGATCTCTACATATTTATCTCACAGATCATTCCATCTCCCATAGTGCCCTGTTATCTAAAAAGGAGCAGTGCTACCAGACCTACACTTTAAATGCATTTGAAACTTCGCCTTTGCCGGTTCAAAGTCTGAATAAAAAAGGAGGAGAATTAGCAGTAACAATCTCTCTGAAAATTTGTGCTCAGCTGGTCTGAATGATTGTAGACTGTAAGGGCTCCTGATCCAGGGATACAAGATGAGCAGCGTTTGTACTCCATGTTAGGAGCGACTGCACATGGCGTCGGTTCCTCATGTCAGAGGCGGCCTGCTACTGAGTAGAGCTGCCAGTCTTAATTACAAAGCCAGAGGCATTCTACTTCACTCAGTCATCATGGTTTTCAACTCTACAAGCTTTATGCCATAATATGATTGAATGGTGATAAGAAAAAGGAAGATAAATATATTTGAAGAAATAATTAGATGCTCATTTACTCCCGTGACACCCTCTTTCATTGTTGTCACAAATATTCTATTTCAGATAATGAGAGCTCTCCAAATATATAGAGTAACATTTATTTATTATTTTCCAAGGGAGTTAATAATTTATATTCCGCATGAATGCCAAGTTATAAATAAGGGACTCGGTGTCATAAGAAGGGAGCTTAAAGAAAGACATTTACCTAAATGTTAACTGGACATGGTAAAGGCTCCAGGTGATATCTAGATACATTTCACAGAGGGGGTTAGATGTATACTATACTATCTCACTCCGTCATGTATTGCTACACCCCTGACCCCAACTTCCCAATTCCGACAGCTCGCTGTAGAGTTTCTATTGACAACAAAGTAGAATTAATGGACTAGAGACTGAAAACAGCACTGTTGGACACCGACAACGCTGAAAGCCGGACTTACGTCTACACGCGAGGCCTCCCATCGGAGTTTTGCGCCAGAGCCAACAGCCTAGTAATCAGTACCTAGTCCTAGGTCAGTGGAGCGAGCAAGCTATCGGAGGGGAAGTTGAGTATCATTCCACGCCATGTGAATACACAGGGTTAAAGTAGTAGGGTCCCCACCCCCCCCCCATCCCAGCGTGGAATGACCAATGACCAAAGCGGGATAGTCTAGGGCGGCTAATCGCGCAGAGGCCACCACAAGGGTGTAAGCACTAAACACCGACCCGCTGTCAATGTCCCAGTACTGTCTAATCACTATCTAGATCCTGCAACAATGGCATTAGTAGAGCAGGATTTCACGGAAGTAACACTGCGGGTCTCTGCATCTGGAACATCTGTTACACACAGCCACCTAGAATTCAGACTTTACGTTCAACAGATTGCTATTGTCACCCAGTCCCTTTTTTATATTTGGCATTAAAGCGGTTTGTAAGTTTTTTATTCAACCAGATTCTTGTTAATTTGATTTAGAAAAATTTAAAGTTCACAATAAGAGATTTCAATTAAGACAAATTATTAAAGACATTTTTGATGTTACCAACCAATTAATGGAGCAGTTCTTACAGCAACACAAGACACCAAATTCATCCAAGAACTACAATAAATCTCACAACCTCTAGATTCAATTCGTATTTCTTCAAGGTATATATATGAAACTCTGTCTTAGTGGTACAGCCTGCTCCATGCTGACAATAATATGAAATAGGAAAGTTATTTTATTTTAGGGCAATGTATCAATTGCTCAATGCTCAATAGCAATGCTTCAACGGCGCCCAATTCTTGCAAAAGTCCAACCCCACCAGCGTGTGTAAGTAACTAAACGGGGCTCTGGCACATTTGCAAGTGCAAAGTCAAACTGATTTTCACATGTGTAGACATGTGGTGCCCTTAAAGTAAAAGCTGTCGCCTACTTCTACACACCATGATTATCATGACCTGTACCATGTGTACTAGGAATAAGCAACAAAAAAAAGGGTTTGGAGTTGAAAGTTACCAAATTTCTATATTTGCCACCCAATACTTCAAGTGCCAGCTATTTGATCAAGGCATCCTTCAAAATTTCAAGAGCTAAACTATATATATATAGATGCAGAATATAATTTATACAAACATTCTATTTAACTGCTCAGAACACTTTTAGTGATTTTTAAAGAGCCTTGTAAAGATAATAAAATGCATTATAATGTGTATAACTTATAGATTGTATATTGTAAAAGAAAACATTAAGACTTGAAGGCTTCTTTTCACAAATAAATCAAACTTCTACACTCTTTACTGCAATGAAAAAATATTGGAAGGGCCTGGCTCATCAGCGGTGAACCCTCCCAATATATTCTGCTGTCCTGTAAATTGTTTGCTTGAAAATCATTTCTAAGATTCCACCCTTCATTGCAGCATATTGATATTTCTTTTTGGTATATATAGAGGGCGCATTATTGCTTTATATTAATTTATATCTAACTGGCCTTGTCGTTATTGTTTGCGGAACAGCATTGTTCGATGCAAATATTCAAATGTAATTCTACTGTCTTAAAAGCTCATGTCCATAGTTTGCTTAAATACCTTTTCTAAGATTCCACCCTTCAGTGTAGCATATATAACCAGAATGATCCAATACAGTATTAGAGCTCTAAGAAGCGGTCTGGTAGATTAAATTGGCGAAACCGCTGGGAGGGTTCACCACTGATGAGCCAAGCCATCCCAATATATTTTTTAATTGCAGTAAGGACAGTAGAAGTTTGATTTATTTGTAAAAAGAAACATTCGCATCTTAATGTTTTCATTTGTTATATATAGATGGTACGTTGTTGCTTTGTAATAGATTGTTAAATTTTCATTTCGACAAAACCAATATTTTAATAATATAGAATGTTTGAGGAAGTTGTAAAAATGATTTACTTCAACTTTCTTTTGATAAATCTTAATTGATGCCAAGGTTTGAATGGTCTGATAGTTAAAACATGTAGAGTATATCAATAATGAATATTTGGAATATAACTCCGCCTTTGACGGTCCCAAGCCCGGATGAAAAACGAGGAGGGGGAGCAGTAACAAGCTCACCAAAAAAACTGAGTTCAGCTGGTCTGGCTGATAGTACCTTGTAAGGGCTTCTGATCCAGGGATACAGGATGAGCAGCGTTTGTACTTCATGTTAGGAGCGGCTGCACATGGCGTGTTCCTCAAGTCAGAGGCGGCCATTTCATATAGGAGCTAAGTCGGTCTGTCACTGAGTAGCGCTCCCAGTCTTAATGACAAAGGCAGATGCATTCTACTTCACCCAGTCATGATGGTTGTCAAATCTCAAGCTTTACAAGCTTGATACCCTAATATGATTGAGTGGAGATAAGAAAGAAGAAGAAGAGGAATATAGTATACAAAAAAGGTTGAAGTAAATCATGTTTAACTACACTGGGCTCTGGCACATTTGTAAGTGCAAAAGTTGTTGTGCATAGATTTTACTATTTTACCTTTTTAAATAAAACCTTCTATAAAATCAATAAGTTCTATTTTCCCACAAAAAAATATTTATTACACATTACTACACACTCATCTACACTTCACCAGCAACTAACTGAAGGGAAAAAATATTTCTATAAACATTCTTCAGATATGCAAATAAATCTAATTAAAAAAAAATACTTTTTACAATAAGGAATTTGCATACATAACTTCTTACAGCTTGAACAATTTACCCATTTCTTCCAAGAAATTTCAAAATGATCACCTTCAACCCCATGATCATCTTATATCCTTTACATCAATAGTTATATTTACAAATACACAATAAAAGTCAAATAGGACAAAGCAGTGACAGGCTCCCCTCTGCTCCAGGTCAGGTGCCATCTGAAGTCTTGAGGGAATGTATATGATCCTTCACAAACATTCGTTCCTGGAAATAATTCAACCGTCTTTGGATAAAGATTTTGTTAGGAAGTTGGCCAAATTCAAGTTACTTCTTACAAATTTTAATTTAAAATCTTCATCTTCAACAAGTTTTCGAATAAATTGTAGTCTTATTCAATGTGCTTAGTGTTTATATTCTCTACACTATTTTTTGCAGAAATATAGAGCAGATTGATTATCACAAAATTGGATATGTTTTTCTTATGTTAGGTAATATGTTAATTTCTTTTGATACACTACGTGACATTGAAAATGGAACACCAAGAAATAGTGGCCAGAAAGTGATGAAACTCGGCAGACAGAGAGAGACAGGGACGAACAATAAGTGATATTTATTTCAAAATGATATTCATAATACAGAGCGAGAACGGCGTCGGCTTAGTAGCAAGTAGGACCACCGCGGACGGCGATGCACGCAGCAACACGTCTAGGTAGAGAGTCAATCAGAGTACGGATGGCGTCCTGAGGGATGGCTCTCCATTCCCTCTCAACCATTTGCCACAGTTCGTCTTCTGAACGCGGCTGTGGCAAGGCATGCAAACGGCGTCCAATGATGTCCCAGACGTGCTCGATTGGTGAGAGATCAGGAGAGTACGGTGGCCAGGGAAGCATCTGTACATCTTGCAGAGCTTGTTGGCTAATGCGAGCAGTGTGCGGTCGGGCGTTATCCTGCTGATAAAGGGCATTGGGTACCCCCTGAAGGTAGGGGAGTGTCACCGGTCGCAGCACATCATCAACGTATCGTTGGGCCGTCATAGTGCCCTGAATACGAAGTAAAGGTGACCTGGAATCATACGCGATTGCGCCCCAAACCATGATTCCACGTTGTCGCACGGTGGGGCGTTCCACAATTGCTGCCGGATTGGACCTTTCTCCACGTCGACGCCACACGCGTACACGGCGACTATCACTGGACAAGCAGAAACGCGACTCATCTGAGAACACGACCCTGTGCCATTCCGTCATCCACGTCGATCTAGCCCGGCACCATTCCAAACGTTGGCGCCTATTCGGTGGGGTCAATGGCAGTCTTCTTAGCGGACTGCATGAGTGCAAGCCATTAGCAACCAATCGACGGGAAATGGTTCTGGTCGAGATGGAATGATCTAGGGTGTCTTGCACATGTTGCAGGATGGCGGTACAAGTGGCTTGTGGGGCCGCCACTGCTTGTCGAAGGATACGCCGATCCACACGTGCTGACGTCACTCTGGTTGCACCGGCATTCCTATAAATTGCCACATTTCCTTGTTCGAACCATCTTCTCCACAGTCGGTGCACCGTGGACGCACCAAGGTGTGTATCAGCTGCGATTTGACGTATGGACCAACCTGCCCTTTTCAGTCCGATCACCATGCCCCTCGTAAAAGCGTCTGTCTGCTTGAACTGCCTCCGTTTACGATGACCTGGCATTCTCTGTTATTACACGTGTCTTTTGACACAAGAACAAAATTTCTACAATGATTATCCTTGAAGAAATAACGACACAAATACTGTCCTTTCTGCAAGTTCCTTCCCTTATATCTTACTCCATGTGCGCACGAGAGCTGCGCATTTTACATCATTTGCATAACTCGGTTAGGCGCGTCTACCCTGAAATTTGCATAATTTTCTGGCCACTATTTCTTGGTGTTCCATTTTCAATGTCACGCAGTGTATATTGCAATACCATATTATTTATTTCACACTTTCAGTCAAAGTAATAAATTCTGATTCCATAGAGCTTAGTGCAATACATTTCTGTTTTCTAGATTTCCAAGTAAACGGGGTGTCATCAAGATATAATAATTAACCACTTGTAGAATGTCTATTGGTCAAATGACTTCCCCAACTGGCATCTGAGTATGCTGTCAAAATTCCATTATTGACATTTGATAAGTTAATTCTATAATGTTTTGTCCTGAAAACATCGTTCATTAAATCTACTACAATTTTCCAATGTTGATAATTGTATCCATTACAGAATTGAGCCATAGTTGTTACTGAAAACGATATATCTGGTCGGCTTCTGTCTGCAAGGAATGATAAACAACCTATCATTGATCTGTATGGGTATTTCTTCATGAGTTCAGTTTCAATAATTTCATCTTCCTTAACCTTTGGAGGTAACCAGGTACTTTTTTTAAATGGTAAACTTACCAATGTCTTAGGTAAATCCATAAAACTAGCTATGAGTCGGTTTATATATGTTTCTTGATATAAGTATATTCCCTTGTCGGTGGTTTCAAAATTAACTCCCAACAAATATTGGACTCTTCCTAATTCCTCTATATCTAATTTTTCTTTGATTATTTGAATAGTTTGTCAATCACAAATTTTTCTATTCCAAATAATAGAATATCATCACAACATATACTATTAATATGACACCATTATTCATTTTGTATACACAATTGCACCATTTAATTGCCTCAAATCTAATTGATTTCAAAATTGAATCTAGTTCTTTATGATGTGGATGAACTTATAAAAATAATTAAATATGGGTGATTGAATATTAATTAATTTATTTTTCTATTGTTTTTTGACCAAGAAAAGGTAAATTCATTCTGTCAAGAGATATGTAAATTTTGTTCGTTCAATTTTAATTTTTAATTTTAGTTTTGCTGGGCTTGCATGTAAATATTCTTAAGGAAGAGAAATAAACTTTTTTTTCTTTTATAAGTGCAGACATCTTTTGTTTGATATAAATTTCTAGAAAATTATTTAAATAGCAAAATAACAATGGCGACGAGACTTTCGTTCGAACCTTATGTAATGAAAGAAGAACCTTTTGAAAATTATATTCAACGATTCAAACAGTACATTTTTGTGAATGAAATTGAAGGTAAGAAGATTGTTCCTTTTTTTATTATGTCTATTGGACCAAATACTTATGGTATTCTGAAAGAATTGATCTCACCTAGAGATGTTTGTGCATTAGAATTCGAAGAAATTGTTAGTGTTTTACTTACTCATTTTACACCTAAGCTAAATATCATTTTTGAAAGATATGAGTTCAGCCAATTGATTCAGGAACATGGCGAAAAAATAGAAGAATATGTCCTTAAATTAAAAAAACAAGCTAATAAATGTAATTTTGGCTTAAATATTGAAGAACACCTAAGGGATAAATTCATTGCAGGAGTTTCTAATCAAGTTATTTTTAAAAGATTACTGCAAGAGCCTGAGCTCACTTTTAATATGGCAGTAAATATTGCTACCACAATAGAATCGGTAGATTGTAATGTGTTGAAAATGAAGTCTTATGCTGAAACTAAAGAAATAAACAAATTACATTCTAAATGCAAGCATTGTGGAAAGATGAATCATCATTCGGCCAGATGTTTTTTTAGAAATTCTTTCTGCTATTCTTGTAAACAATTGGGATATATATCGACTGTTTGTCATTCAAAATCTAAGAATGGATATTTTCAACCAAGAAAGAGAGGAATGTCTAGTGAAGCGTCTGCCCACGGAGAATCATTTTCGGGAAAGAATGGTGAGTCCATCAATAATATAGAATATCTGACTAATAAATTTGAGAGTATTTTGTATGTCTTCGACATAAAATTCTTAGCAGAAATTGACACTGGTGCGGCTTTAACAACTATGTCAAAAGATCTATTTTTAAAATATTTTGAACATGTTAAATTATTTCCGTCTAAATGTTATTTAACCGATTATCAAGGAAAGGGCATTTCCTCTATTGGAGAATGTAAAGTAAAAGTAAGATATAAAAATAAAATAGGCCATTTAAACTTAATAGTAACAAATATTGAAAATAATAAATTTCTCATAGGAAAAGACTGGATAGTATATTTTGATATGGTACAAATTAATGTCCAACAAAATAATAATTTTGATACTAATTTTATTTTTAATAAATATTATAAACTTTTCGAAGATATAGTCTTGCCAATAAAAGATATTTCCGTACACATTAATGTAAAAAATAATTTTGCACCAAAATTTTATAAATTTAGACCTGCTCCCTTTGCTATTAGAAATTTAATTGAAGAAGAACTATTATTTTTACTGAATAATGATATTATTGAAAATATAGTGGATAGCCCAATAGCTTCACCGCTAGTATGCGTCCCTAAGAAAAACGGCAAAATTAGAATTTGTGCAGACTTTAAGAGAACCTTAAATCCATTTATCGAAGATGTTAAATATCCGATACCGAACATCGATAATGTTTTACATTCTTTTTTTGGTAAAAGTATCTTTAGCAAAATTGATCTTTCAAGCGCATATCATCAGATACTTCTAGACGAGGAATCTCAAAAATTGACAGTTATTTCTACCCATAAAGGCCTTTTTAAATATAAAAGGCTGCCCTTCGGTATCAAGTCCGGAGCGACTATTTTCCAAAGAACTATGGACAATATTTTTTCCGGTCTTAAAAATGTAATAATATATTTAGACGATATTCTTATAGCATCGTCTGATGTAAATGAGCATATTTCAGATACTGAGACAGTCATGAATAAATTATCTGATTTTAATTTTTCAATTAATAAAGAAAAATCTTTGTTTTTTGTTGATGAAATCAATTATTTGGGACATAGAATAAATAAAAATGGAATCTATCCCCTTGAGGATAAATTGGACAGTATAAAAAAATGTCTTGAACCGAGTAACATTTCAGAATTGAAATCTTTCTTGGGCATGTTGTCATTCTACAGTAAATTCGTTAAAAATTTATCCATACATGCAAATCCTTTATTCTCTCTATTGAAAAAAAGTTATAATTGGAATTGGAAAAAAGAACATGATCAGGCTTTCGAAAAATGTAAAAATTTGATTAGTACAAAAACTTGTTTGACGCATTATTCGCAAGATTTACCTCTTTATGTTACTTGTGATGCATCAAATTATGGTATTGGAGGATATATTTCCCATATTGTAAACGGCATTGAGAGACCAATTACTTTTGTTTCAAGAACACTAAATGACACAGAAAAGAAATATTCCCAGATAGAAAAAGAAGGGTTATCAATATATTTTACCTTAAACAGGCTAAAACAATTCCTTTATGGAAGAAAATTTATTATTAATACAGATCACAAACCATTACTAGCCATTTTTGGCGATAAAAATAATTTACCAGCCTTAGTGGCAAATAGATTACATAGATGGTCACTCTCAATATCAAATTTTAATTTTGAAATTAAATATACTAAGGGAACTGAAATACCTCTTGCGGATTTTCTTTCAAGATTTCCAAATCCTGAGAAAGGGGAGAAGGAAGAGGAAATAGGAGAAATATTATTAATAGAAAATTCGATATTAGATTACGTCTTGGTATCGTACAAAACCCAAGAAGATCCAACTCTTAGAAAACTATATAAATTAGTCAAGTACGATAAGTATGATGTTGACTCAGAGGTAGATATAAAACCTTATAATAGAATTAAAAACGAGATAACAATAGTAAGAAATTGCCTATTTTTCGGAAATAGAATGATCATCCCCGATTCCTTAAGAGAATATGTTTTGAAAATC
This sequence comes from Cordylochernes scorpioides, assembly GCA_030710605.1. Taxonomy (NCBI): domain Eukaryota; kingdom Metazoa; phylum Arthropoda; class Arachnida; order Pseudoscorpiones; family Chernetidae; genus Cordylochernes; species Cordylochernes scorpioides. Next base: position 110,658,034 of record CP092866.1, on the reverse strand, counting down.
ATCCATGAAAATCATATTGGAGTAAATAAAATGAAAACTCTGGCCAGAAGTTCTGTCTATTGGCCGGGAATGGATGAGCAAATTGAGAAACTGTCTAAAAGCTGTAGCACTTGTATGGAAAACACATCAAAGCTGCCAAAACAGGAATTTACCGAGTGGACTCCACCAAACAAAGTTTGGAAGAGAATTCATCTTGACTATTTCTATTTTGCGGGAAAAACTTTTTTGATATTGGTGGATGCGCATTCTAATTGGATAGAATGTCAAATGGTTCCAAATACATCGGCGGGATTCTGCATAGACTTTTTGAGAGAATGTTTAGCGAGATATGGTATCCCGGAGGTGGCGGTAATGGATAATGGGCCCCCGTTTAGAAGTTATGAAATAAAGACATTTTACCCCTTGAGTTTGCTTTGATTAAGGCTTTATATGCATATAGATTGAGTCCTTTGACTAGAACGGAAAAATCCCCTGCTGGAATATTTTTAAATCGCGAGATTAGAACGAAGATTTCCATGTTGAGTAAGAAATCAGTAAGAGTGGGGAGATTGAAAAATAAAAAACAGAACAATAGCTACAAAATAAATGATAGAGTAAGATACAGATGGATGGAAAGAGGAAAACCGAAATGGATGTTTGGGATTGTAAAGAGAATAGTGGGAAGCAACAGCTGTATGATAGAAACTGATGGAATAGAAAGGAAAGTACACACTAACTATATGAGGAGAAGTATGGAGAGAAAGGATGTTTCGTCATCAGAAGAAGGAATAAGCTACCCAAGGCCTCAGACGTCAAGTCCCCTGACTCCTGCTACAATAGTAGCAGAATCTACACCTGGACCACCGACTGAATCTACACCTTCCCGGAGATATCCACTACGAGAGAGGAGACCACCGGATAGATATGTACCTTAATGAGTATTGCTATCTTAAAAAAGGGGGAGTTGATGTGGATGAACTTATAAAAATAATTAAATATGAGTGATTGAATATTAATTAATTTATTTTTCTATTGTTTTTTGACCAAGAAAAGGTAAATTCATTCTGTCAAGAGATATGTAAATTTTGTTTGTTCAATTTTAATTTTTAATTTTAGTTTTGCTGGGCTTGCATGTAAATATTCTTAAGGAAGAGAAATAAACTTTTTTTTCTTTTATAAGTGCAGACATCTTTTGTTTGATATAAATTTCTAGAAAATTATTTAAATAGCAAAATAACACTTTATTCCACTCTCTTCCACTTTGGTGCAAACCATAAATTGTTTTCTCTAACAGGCAAACTTTTTCTTCATTACCTTTCATTTTGAATCCATTTGGCTGTTGCATGTAGATTTTCTCTTTTAAATTTCCATAAAGGTAAGCAGACTTTACATCCAGCTGTACATGCTTCCATTTCAGCAAAGATACTAATATTATAAATGAGAATCTAATTTTTGAAAAACTTACAACTGGAGAAAAAATTTCAGTATAGTCTGTGTGTGTTCCATATTTTTGTTTGAAACCTTGTGCCACAAGCCTAGCCTTATATCTCTTTATATTATTTTTATTATCTCTTTTAAGGCTATATACCCATTTATTACCTAATACTTTAACACCTTGTGGTGGACGATCTACCAACTTCCAAACTTTCCTATCCTCCATTATCTTCACCTCATCATTCATTGCCCTAACCCAGTTCTCCTTTTCTTGTGATTGTTGGACATCATTAAAGGTTTTAGGAAGTTCCACGTTATAGATTTCCTCTTGAAATATACATTCGTATAATTTTTCTTCCAAAATATTCGTCTCCATTTTCATCTCATATTCTTCCCTTTAGTCTTGTTGTTGTGGGTTAAATGGAAACAATTTAGGCTCAAATTCATTTTTTTGTGATTCACAAAATTTTTGTACATAATAACTGATCTTAATCTTTTATCACTAGAAGTCACTAGAAGGTGGATAGTAATATACATCAACTCTTGGTCCTGTTTTTCTTGGTACTTCTATCCTTTTCCATTTTGTTATATCTATTGGGGTATGTATTTTAATATCATGAATATCATCATTATGGTCATTGTAGGGATATCTATCATCCTGGGGATAGAAAACACTTTGTTCTCTAGACGCAGTACCAAATATAGAATTTACGCCTTTTTTAGCTTCCTCAATATACACATGTATTGTTTCAATTACTTTCCTTTCTTTTGGTAACCAAATTCTATATCCCTTTATTTTATTTGCATACCCTACCATTATACCTAGATTCGTTATAGATTGAAATTTATTTCTTTTAACCTTTAGAACATAAACATAGGCTAATGAACCAAATATTTTAAAGTGTCTTATAGATGGTTTATGTCCTAGTCATAATTCTATTGGACTTACTCCTTTAGTCAGAGCATGTTCATATCTATTTTTGGTATACACAAAGGTATTCAGGGCTTCTGCCCAAAATCTGGCTTGTAGCCCACTATCCAAAAGCAAGACACAAACACCCCCAATAGCAGTTCGGTTAAATCTCTCAGCAATTCCATTTTGCTCAGGACTATAAGTCAATGTTCGTTCTATTTTAATTCCTAAATTTTATAAAGAGGTGTTTCAAGTTCTCTATTACAAAATTCTAATATATTATCTGTTCTAACATATTTTATTTTAGTATTTAATGCTCTCTCTTGATTCACTCATAATATTGTTTAAATTTGTTAAAAACTTCAGATTTTTCTTTTAGGAAATAAACATTAACCTTTCTTGAGTAGTCATCAATAATAGAGAGAAAATATCTACTGCCACCAAGTGATCTCACTGGTGCAGGACCCCAGATATCCATATGTACCTTTTCTAATGGCTTTTTAGTCAGAATGTTATATTTAAATTTAAATGATGATCTGGTTAGCTTAGCCATTTTACATATATCACAAGTGTTTGGTTTACCTGTGATATTTTCTAATCCTTTAACTCTACTTTTCCTACTCATGTAATAATTTCTGAATTGATATGACAAAATCTCTTATGGAGAAAATCCAGATTTGAATTATGAGACACTGAATAATATTGAGAGCTAGCTTTATTAGGGTATCCATTAACTATATATAATTTATCTACTCTTTTAGCTGTAAAGAAATATTCTCCATTATTTCTGAAAATTACCATTTTACCATCTTTCCAAATGATCTTATTTCCTTCCATATCTATACATGAGCCACTAATTAGATTCCTTCTCATATTAGGGGCATATGTACGTTAAGTAAAGTTACCTCTACATAGGAATTATTTATATCCTTAAAGATAAAGTTTATATCTCCCTTACCTAAGAATTTTGACTTGCAGTCGACATCTCCTATTAACGCATCCATTGGGGGTATTTCTTGATAGTTGGTAAACCAATCTTTCTCTTTACAGAAATGTGAAGTAGCTGCACTGTCTATCAGCCATTCTCCCAGTTGATCATTTATATTTTCGTCGAAATGGTGGATGCTTGAGATTTCTGAATGGAACACAGAAGATTTTCCTTGGTAGTCTTGATTCCTTCTATACAGTTGTCTCGGAGGATTCTTGTTTTTCAGAAAACAATCTTTTATAAGATGACTTGCTTTTCCACAGAAATAACATATTTTCACATTATGTTTCATGGCATTTGGATGCACTCTTGGCTCCAGCATGCTTCCACTGTTATGTTGAGCTTGTGTAGGATAATTTTTCTTCTTTCCTTGGTACATCTTTGGAGGTTTCGTTTGATATGCATTGGCTACAATATCAAGCCCTTCATCTTTTTTTTCTTTTGTTGTATTCTACCTGATTCATTTACTAGATGAGTCTCAATGTTCTCTAGGTTGAACTGCTCCAGTCTATATAAAATTTGCATTATACCTTCATTATCTTGGGGTAATTTCCTTATCAGTTGAAAGCAAACTAAAACATCAGGTATTTCAAAACCAGCCTCTTTGATTAGTTGCCTTTTTTCTTGAACTCTCTTACAAAATATTCCTATAGGTTCCTCCTCAGGAGTAAATTTGAGATCATTGAATTCATCAATCAATCCAGCCAATCTTGCCCTTGAAGTTGGTTCGAAATTCTGCTTGAGTATATCCCATGCTTCCTTACCATCATTTGCATTAGCAATAAGAGTTTGGTAACTTCTTTCTACACCTTGGTAGATAGTGGTGAAAGCTCTAGCTTTTCTCCAATTATATTCTCTAGCCTCTTTTGTTGTAGCATCTGCAGGTAGTTCACTTTGATTGTCAATAATAAATTCCCAACAGTTTCTTTCAATCAAAATGACTTTCATATCAGTCTTCCAAGTACTATAATTAAAAGCATTTAGCTTTGGAAAATTAAAAATAGGATCATTCATTCTTCTTTTAATTTCTTTCTTTTCTTAATACGGCCCCAGAAGTTTAAATTACTAATTTTGAATTGATAGAAGTCTGCCAGAGATCAGGTAGATCTTTTCTACGGGCCCATAACCCTGTTGTTGTGCATATATTTTCTATCTTACATTTTTTTAAAAGAAATTCTTCTATAAAATCAATAAGTTCTATTATCCCTCAAAATTTATTTATTATACATTGCTACACAATCATCTACACTTCACCAGCAACTAACTGAAGAGAAAAAAAAATAATTTCCATATACATTCCTCAGATATGCAAATAATTCTAATTTAAAAAATACTTTTTAAAATAAGGAATTTGCATAAATAACTTCTAACAGCTTGAACAATTTACATATTTTCTTTCAAGAAATTTCAAGATGATCACCTTTAACAGCAAAAGTCAAACTGCTTTTCACATGTATTAAATGTTGTCGTTGTTACTTATTCTTCAAGTCGTTTAAACAATCTCCATTAGGTTCCATTGTCTCAGCTTTTCTATTATAGTCCTGGGGTTTTCCCAGAGGTCTTTTTTAGAGAAGGAAAGAGGGGTGCTGTTGGTCTGAACACCTGGAAGTACCACTCAGTGTGACTTTGCTTCTTTTGGTCTCCTGACATGTGGTGTACTTATGGTAAAAGCAATCGCCAACTTCTACCCACCATGATTATCATGGCCTGTACCACGTTTACTAGGGATAATTAAAAAATATATATATTTAACTATATTATAGAGCCAACCTGAAAATGGTGTTTTCCATAGAATGTTTACATATTAAACCTATATAGGTTACATAGGTGATAGAGTAAAAACCTTGTAGCATCACGATAAGAAACAATTAAAAATTCTCATTCATTGCACGACACTCTTGGCCAAAAAAGATTTCCTTTTATATATTCTCTACCATATTTACATAATTTCTCAGAACTTTAAACAAATATGTGACACACCTATTTTTGTGTTGAAAGAAAATCTATCATAAATTATCATCAAAATGACTGAGTCTCCAATGAGAGACCGGGGGTTGTTGTGTGTTTTTGGGCTGTGGTCTTTTATGGGAGACTCTACCCTGCGAGTTTTTTTTTTTTTTTGCTTATCCCTAGTACACATGGTACAGGCCATGATAATCATGGTGGGTAGAAGTAGGCGACTGCTTTTACTGTAAGTGTACCACATGTCTACACATGTGAAAAGCAGTTCGACTTTGCGCATATAAATGTGCCAGAGCCTCGTTTGGTTACTTGCACTCGCTGGTAAGGTTGGACTTTTGCAAGAATCGGGGGCCAATGAAGCATTATTTTTTAATAAAAAAAAGTGTAGATGAGCATAGGGCTGAGGGGTGGGTCCTGGTAGGTGGGCCCATGTTCTCTGCCTTCACGTGGCGAGCCTGTTAAGTGGGGGCTGCATCTCTGCCAAAAATACCAAAATTTGTCAAACCAAATTTCTAAAATGTTCAATTATTTACGGGCCATGGTATATATAACTTCAAATCATATATCTTCAGAATTAGAAAAATAGATTCGCCCAGATGCTCTTGTGGAGCGGAGGAAGAAACCCCCGAACACATTCTGAACTCATGCCCACTGGTGTCAAACCTAAGACAGCACTGCAAGATAGAAAGAACCTACCTGGTTCAAATAGTTTATGATAGGGAAAGATATACGAAATTTAATAGGTTCTGCAGACTTTTTATAATAAATAGACAGCTTCATGCAGCTTGAGGAACTACACTACTATGCCACTTGATTTACATCAATGTAAATATTTATATTTTACTTTAGAATATAACTCATTGTGAATAGCTCAACTTGATCAACTTTCTCTCTCCGCGATACTAATTATTACAGATAACTTCATTAAATCATCTTCCATCATTGCTTAACATACTGTAAATAACTACCTTGTGGTTTCTTCTATCTACTCATGCTGTTGTTTATTTGTTTAATGGATATGTTTATTCAATGTTCTTTTTATTAATTGTTTATTTTATTTTTGATAATTCTGTTACCTACTCTACTACAATATGAATTATTGTAAATAGTTTCACGCGCAATTATCCAGATTGTATATAGGGTGTCTTATTTGCAACTGATAATAAATAATAAACTTACCTTGTTATTATTCTCCTCAGGAGAATGATTATTTTTAATACTATTTCTACTTATATACATACATGATTTTCTAAAATATATGTAAAGTATTACACACATATTTGCATATAACCAGAAATAATTAAGAGCTCAAAAATAAAAGGCACTTTTGCGAATTAAAAAAAATAAAAATATAAATTATATACATAAACTTTGTTTCATAATATTTGTCTGTATTTACATATATACTTATTACTGCGGGAGAAGCAGCACAAGTAAGGGACTGCCCTGTAGTACGGTGCCGTGATCCCCGAGCCGCTACGGTAACAGTGAATTGGGACTCTGAAATGTGACTGACTAACGGGCCAATGGCACCCCCCCTTTCCATGCTGCAACAATATCTTCTTAGAAGAGAAAATTCCCATAAAGTATAAAATAAGAATATAAACAGTAGTAATGCGTTTCTTTATTCGTGCAAAGTGTAAGCTTTCGGATCTTTATAATCCTTTAACAGGCATAGATATAAGTTCAGAGAATCCTCATTTCCTCAACTTATAGCTATGTCTGTGGAAGGATTATAAAGATCCGAAAGCTTGCACTTTGCACGAATAAAGAAACCCCTTGCTACTGTTTATGTTCTTACAATATTTTCTATCTTGGTTGATTGCACATTGAAAGAATTACTCATCTTTTGAGACTATCCGTAATATGACGCTTTCATGAGATTGGAAGTTCTGTTCAGACAGGGAATGAGTTGTCAGTTGCAATCTGTGCTAATTATGTGGAACATTGTCTAGGGATAATGGTATGTGCAATAGGACATTCCAGTTTTGTGCTTTTTAACATGTCCTTGACCACTTTTGCAACATGTGGCATGTGCTGGAAATCACTTTGTCATCTACTTTTATGTATTTTGATATCTCCCTAATCCATTCCTCGCCAACTTCCTGATCTCTACATTTCTTTTCACAGATCATCCCATCTCCCATAGTGTCCCTTTATCTGAGAAGAAGCCAGTGCTGCCATTCCACCAGACCTACACTTTAAATACATTTGAAACTCCGCCTTTGTCGGTCCAAAGCCTGATGAAAAAGGAAGAGGGGGAGCAGTAACAAGCTCACTAAAAACCAGGGCTCAGCTGGCCTAGCTGATAGTATCCTGTAAGGGCTCCTGATCCAGGGATACAGGATGAGCAGCGTTTGTACTCCATGTTAGGAGTGGTTGCAAATGGTGTTTGTTCCTCATGTCAGAGGCGACCATTTCTTTGGAGCTAAGTCGGCCTGTCACTGAGTAGTGCTCCCAGTCTTAATGACAAAGGCAGACATATTCTACTTCACCCAGTCATGATGGTTGTCAACTCTGAAAGCTCGATACCTAATATGATTGAGGAAATATAAGAAAGAAGAAGAGAAAAGCATTTGAAGAAATAATTAGATGCTCATTTACTGTAGTCGTACCCTTCATCATTGTTGTCACAAATATACTATTTTAAGATAATGAAAACCCTCCAAATATATATATATAGAGTAACGTTTATTTAACCTTTTCCAAGAGAGTTGATAATTTATATTCCGCATGAATGCCAAGTTATAAATAAGGGACTCGGTGATTTAGTAAGGGATTTTAAAGAAAGCTAATTACCTAAATGTTAACTAGACATGGTGAGGGCTCCAGGGGATATCTAGGTACGTAACACAGAGGGGGTTAGAGGTAAACTATACTATTTCACTCCTTCATGTATTGCTACACCCCTGACCCCAACTTCCCAATTCCGACAGCTCGCTGTAGGGTTTCTATTGACAACAAAGTAGAATTAGTGGACTAGAGACTGAAAACAGCACTGTTGGACACTGACAACGCTGAAAGCCGGACTTACGTCTACACGCGAGGCCTCCCGTCGGAGTTTTGCGCCAGAGCCAACAACCTAGTAATCAGTACCTAGTCCTAGGTCAGTGGAGCGAGAAAGCTATCGGAGGGGAAGTTGAGTATCATTCCACGCTATGTGTATACTGTTACACCAGGTTGCGGCTTGGCAGACTCTTCAGCCTGGATTCTCTCCTGTGCTGGGTCTTGCATCTTACCAGAGCGTGTTTCAACCATCCTACAAATTTATAAAAGGAAATAACGAGATAAGTCTTCTTTAAGTAGCCACCAGAATCCTTTCTTTATTTTCTCACATCAAAGAGAGCAGTGAAGTCACAGTGTACCTAAATACAAATGATGATAAATTAATAATCTGTTTTAAATAAATATCATAGAATATTTTATATAAAAATAAATAAATATATAATTTAAATTTTAAATATATTAAAACTAATATAAGAAATACGCCATTAATCATGATGTAACACTTCCCCCTCTCCAGAGGTCGTCACGTCCTCGTGATTGACCTCATCAATTCTTTCAAAATAGGGTTTGATTCTTGAGACATGGACAATCAATGGGTCTTGGCCAGGATTATCTTTTGGTTCAATTAAGTAATTTACGTTGGACAGCTTCTTTAATATTCTATATGGGCCAAAATATTTTCTCAGTAGTTTCTCACACTTTCCTATTTTCCTAATGTCCACCGAGATATTCCTGTCGTCCAAAAGAGACGTGGGTTCTCTTCCAAACATCAGGAAAAAGGGAGAATATCCTGTGGTTTCCTGAATTGTAGTATTGTAAGCGTGAGTGATGAATGGGAGTATTTCGTCCCAATTTTTCTGATCAGTGTTCACATACATACTGAGCATATTGATCAATGTTCTATTTAACCGCTCTGTCAATCCATTAGTCTGGGGATGATAGCTCGTTGTGAAGCAATGTTTAATCTTGCACGTTTTCATCACCTCTTTCATTAAATTACTGGTAAATTGAGAGCCTCTGTCACTAATAAGATATTGTGGGGCTCCGTGCCGAAGAAAAATATCCTCTACTAGAAATTTAGAAACTTCTTTCACTGTTGCTTCCGAGACTGCTCTTGTTTCTGCATATCTAGTGTAGTAGTCCGACAGCACGATTATCCATTTTTTCCTGTTTTTCGTAGATGGTAGTGGACCAACAAAGTCAATTCCAATTCTTTCGAAAGGAAAGTTGGCTGGGGGGATGGGCTGTAGTAGTCCAGAAGGTAATTGGTTTGAGCCTTTCCTACTTTGGCAAAGGTGACACGTCCTAACGAATTCTGAGACATCCTTTAGCATGGATGGCCAAAAGTATTTACTCTTTATTCGGTACATGGTTCTGGCGACGCCCAGATGGCCATTCGACATATGATTGTGATATTCTTTCATAATTTCTCTCTTTTTATTCTCTGGAACCACAAGCAACCACGCCCTGCCTTCAGGGTTCGGGTTTTTCTTAAAGAGGCATCCATCTTCTTCTTTAAAGTTTTGCGCAATTGATCGCCTGCTTCCATTAAGGTTTTTCTTAACACTTTCGATAAATTTATCCTCTTCGTCTGTTATTTGATTTAAAAATAGCCTTTCAAAATCCTCATCCCAATCAGTTTCTGGTAAGGGCCCCCTAGATAAGCCATCGGCGTCCAGATGCTTCTTTCCCGATTTATGTATTATATCGAAGTCATATTCTTGAATTTTCAATGCCCATCTTGCCAATCGACCTGTTGGATCCTTCAAGTTTTTGAGCCAGCATAAGGCGTGATGGTCTGTTACTATTTTAAAGTGTCTTCCATAAAGGTAGGGTCGTAATTTTGACATTGACCAGACAACGGCCAGACATTCTTTTTCAGTGGTTGAATAATTTTGCTCCGCTTTACTTAGGGTACGACTCAAATATGAGATCACCTTCTCTTCACCACCGATGTCTTGGACAAGTGTTGCACCTATGCCGATGTTGGACGCATCAGTATGAACATAAGTAGGTGCATTTGGATTGAAGTGACCTAAAATTGGTGGACTTAATAGTGCTGTTTTTAGGGTTTGAAACGCTTCCTCTTGTCTTTCTGTCCAGGTAAATGATACACTTTTTTTTATAAGGTTGGTCAAAGGGTCAGCAATTTTGAAAAGTCTTTGATAAATTTTCTATAATATGAACACATTCCCAAAAAGGATTGTACTTCTTTGACCTTTTTGGGTCGAGGAAAATTTCTGACAGCTTTGATGTTATGTTCCGCGGGTTTTATACCATGTTTGCTCGTTATATAGCCGAGAATCTCCAATTCTTCAAAAGCAAATCGGCATTTTTTGTCGTTTAACCTTAAATTAGATTCACGAAAACATCTAAAAACAGCTTCAAGTCTTTTGAGGTGCGTTGGAAAATCCGGGCTATATATGATAACATCATCCAGATAACACAAACAAATTTGCCATCTCAGATTTCCAAGCATATTCTCCATATTTCTCTCAAAGGTAGCAGGCGCGTTACAAAGTCCAAAAGGCATCACGTTGAATTCATATAATCCATGCGTTGTAGTGAAAGCTGTTTTCTCTTTGTCTCTTTCTTCGACTTCAACTTGCCAATATCCAGATCTGAGGTCTATTGCTGAGAAGTGTGTAGATCCTTGGAGAGTATCCATAACTTCGTCTATTCTAGGGATCGGATAGACATCTTTTACTGTCACATTATTCAGTTTTCTGTAGTCCACACAAAATCTGTATTTACCATCTCGCTTCTTGACCAATATTACTGGAAAAGACCAGGGGCTAGAAGATGGCCTAATTATGCCTTCTGTAAGCATCTCGTCAATTTGCTCCTTTATAATATCTCGTTCTTTAGCACTTACCCGGTAAGGCTTGTGTTTAATTGGCTTCGCGTCTTCTGTGTCTATCCGATGTTTTGCCAAATTGGTTCTCCCTAATCTCGATGAAAAAGATCTCCATACCTTTCTAAAACTTGTTTTAACTCCTTCTGTTCCTTTGGTGAAAGATTTTCGTTTATTTGGAATCTAGGTTCTTCGTTCTTTTCTACCTTTCTTTCTCGACTCACATTTATTTTCGCTGGACTACTTCCAAAAGCCAATGTTTGGTTTTTCATTATTTTTAACGGTCGAGGATACGGATTAGTTATCCAGATGTGTGTTTCCCTATTTATAACATTGATCAAGCTTCTTGCTAGACGAAGTCCATTTGTTTGAAACATTTTGCTGCTCTCCTCGATAATATATTCTCCATCCTCTGTTTCTACCAATGCCTTGATCAATTTCATGGAACATTCCGGTACAATGGAATCCTTGGCACTCTTTATTTTCAACATTTCAAAATTGATTTCGTCATGATTATTCGTCAAATCATATTTTATAGTTTCTTGCTTACAATCTATTTTTGCGTTCATTTTCTTAAGGAAATCTCTCCCAAGAATTAATGTCCGTAAATGCGTTTTCAATATCACAAAGTTGTGTGATAATGTTTCGTCATCAATTTTTATATTTAAAAATATACTTCCTACCATGTCCAATTTTTTCCATCGGGTCCTGCACAAATTTTTGCGAGTTTACTTATACCATGGCCTGTATCGAGGGCCGTTCTGAGGTCGACCACTGAGAGGTCAGCACCTGTATCAACCAAAGCTTCAAAAGTCCCTATCTTGTCCACATTAATTTTTAATTTGTATTTAGGGTCCAACTTCTTGATTCCGTTTATGGTCGACTTGCTTTGTTGACAGATTCAGGCGCGACGCTTAGTTTAAATCTTCCAACACGGAATATCTATTCCGGGTAGGAATATTTGTCTGTGTGCTATGACATACATCAGCATAAAGCCGAGGTCCTGATTTCTCTGATATTTCATTCATTTGGCATTTTTCTTCGACCTTCTCTTGGGTATCTGCTGGATCCTCTTCTAGGATTCTTATAAACTTGACCCTACAATAACGGGCCACGTGCCCTGGCTTGTTACATTTAAAGCAGATTGGTCTTCCATCTTCCGTCCTATTTTTGCTCACTTCTTGGCTTTTATTGTAAGTGTTTCTCTGAAGGTTTGGTTTCGGCACAAAATTAGGATTATAAGGACGTCTAGGGGTAGAGGGCTGGGGAAAGTTGTTTCGATACTGTCTGGGGGTAGGATGGGAGTCGTTCTTGTAATTATTGGAAACAGGGGCTTGGGGCCTGGAAGTGGTCTGGTAGTTTCGTTCGGCAGTCGGCGGCACGTACCTCGATTGTTGTTGGGGTCTAGAATAGCGTGGACCGTTATATAGGTTTCTGGATTTCTCCACACGTTCCCGATACTTCTTTTCAAAAGAATCCATTTTCTTGCACACGACAAGAAGGTCATCGGTCGTTTTAGGAGGGTTCAGGTAGAGCGCGAATGAGTACTCTTTTTTCAGTCCTCCAATAACATGTTCAATTTTTGTTTCTTCTTCCATTGCGGGGTCAACCTTGTTGCACAACACTAGAATGTCTTCCGCGAACCTGATTGCTGGTTCATTCCAGTGTTGCATTCTGTTGAGCTTCATTCTAAGTTCTTCTTTATTCGCGTCCAAAGAAAAATCCTGAATGAGGCGGATTTTAATATTTTCCCAGCTCGTGAAACTAGCTTTGTGTAAATTCAACCAGGTTTTAGCGCTTCCCGTCATGTTCATGGCGGCATAACGAGAGATAATGTAGTCTGCCCAATGGTACAAGAAGCCAATTTCTTCAAGAGATTCAATCCATGGGCGAGGGTCTTCCGTTCCATCATACTTGGGGATGTCGATGTTGGGATTCAGGACAACTGGGTCGGAACTAGCATCTCTACCAATTGTTACACCAGGTTGCGGCTTGGCAGACTCTTCAGCCTGGATTCTCTCCTGTGCTGGGTCTTGCATCTTACCAGAGCGTGTTTCAACCATCCTACAAATTTATAAAAGGGAATAACGAGATAAGTCTTCTTTAAGTAGCCACCAGAATCCTTTCTTTATTTTCTCACATCAAAGAGAGCAGTGAAGTCACAGTGTACATAAATACAAATGATGATAAATTAATAATCTGTTTTAAATAAATATCATAGAATATTTTATATAAAAATAAATAAATATATTATTTTAATTTCAAATATATTAAAACTAATATAAGAAATACGCCATTAATCATGATGTAACAATACACAGGGTTAAAGTAGTAGGGTCCCCACCCCCCATCCCAGCGTGGAATGACCAATGACCGAAGGGGGATAGTCTAGGGCGGCTAATCGCGCAGAGGCCACCACAGGGGTGCAAGCACTAAACACCGACCCGCTGTCAATGTCCCAGTACTGTCTAGTCACTATCTAGATCCTGCAACAATGGCATTATTAGAGCCGGATCTCACGGAAGTCACACTGCGGGTCTCTCCATCTGGAACGTCTGTTACACACAGCCACCTAGAATTCAGACTTTACGTTCAACAGATTGCTATTGTCACCCAGTCCCTTTTTTATATTTGGCATTAAAGCGGTTTTTAAGTTTTTTATTCGACCAGATTCTTGTTAATTTGATTTAGAAAAATTTAAAGTTCACAATAAGAGATTTAAACTAAGACAAATAACTAAAGACATTTTTGATGTTACCAACCAATTAATGGAGCAGTTCTTACAGCAACACAAGACACCAAATTCCTCCAAGAACCACCAGAAATCTTACAGCCTCTAGATTCAATTCGCATTTCTTCAAGGTAAATATATGAAACACGGTCGCAGTGGTACAGCCTGCTCCACGCTGACGAGCGCCAACAGCGTTCGTGGATGGCTTTTCTTAATTATCAATGAATTGTTCAAATATCAGGGAACAGGTTATATCGATGTTTAGTTGATTTCTGTTCCACTAGATGGCGCTCTGCCATCTAAAAAGCATATGTGCTTTTTGTCAGGATATGCCTTCTTTATTTTTAATATATGAAACTATGTCACAGATATCGTTAAAAACATGTAAAATGGTTTCCAATATATTTGTGGATGATATCACCATACTTTATTAAAAGGTAACTGTATAGGTGCAAGGTAATAAAACCAAATCCAAATAAATAAATAGTTTATGACGTTTCTGTAACACTGTTGTTACCAACATCAGACAAAAGTACTGAATCTCTCTGATGATGGTAACATGGTTAAAGGCTGTTAAAAAAATGAATTAAACAAATTAGAACTTAGAATTAAATATTTACAAAAACACGGTATATATTTATAATTGTATGTAATTCTGCTGTCCTCAAACATTAGGTCCATAGATAATCTAAAATACCCATTCCAAGAGTCTAGCATCAGTATCACTATAAAAGGAAGATCGAAAAATACAATATAACAGCGGCATGGTAGATTAAACTGGTAAAACCGCTGGAAGGGTTCACTACTAATGAGCCAGGCCCTCCCATTAATTTTTTTTCCATTGCAGTAAGGGCAGTAGAAATTGTTTAATTTTAAAAAGAATGATACGCGTCAATAATAGTTTTTAATTTTAAATACACATGTATTATTCGACAGAGTTCATAAAATATTTATAGATAAAGTGGTAGATGTGTAAGAGAGTTAAATGATTTAGATCAGCGAACAATCGATGTCTCACTTCTGTAAAGTTGAGTATGGTTTAGTTGAGATGTCTTCTGTGTAGATATATCTTACTAAAAATCCTACCTGATTTCTTCTGATTCAGTGATTTAAATTTGCATTGAAGTTGATTGTTTTTTTACTTGTAAATTCTTGTTGGGATCTTATATGCATATAATAATCTGGCTTTTATTGATTTATCAAGAAAATGGGTTGGCCAAATATCAGGGAACAGGTTAAAATTTTCCACTAGATGGCGCTCTGCCATCTAAACAGCACATGTGCTCGTGGTCAGGATATGCCTTCATTATTTTTTATATCAACATCTGACCTTTTTTTCTATTGTTTTTTTCATATAATAATCTATTGAGCTTCTAGCTAAATTTCTTAGGATTCCAACTTGAGATATCTTTATTCCTCTAATCGCTATTATAGATTAGATCAAGATCAGCATAATTATACAGGTTCCATATTTGTTGTATGAATAGTTTCTGTTACCCATTGTACTTAATTCTTCCACGTTTTCTTTTTAAATACTTCCTTATGTTTTAGATTTGTTGTCGCGAAGAATACGATCTTCTAAATAAGTAAATTTCAACAAAATATCACAGATAATCTCATAAATCATCGATGTTTTTTCTTCTTCTTTCAAACTTGGTACTTTGAAAAAAGATTTATTTTGTACTAAATACAAATTTTTGAACTCTAATATTTCGATTAGACAAATTTTCAAATATATTTGGAGAAAAAAGAGATATAAATATGATTAATAGTTTGAAATTGTACCTTATCCTTACCAAAAACTACCATTGTTGTTATACTAAATCCTTCCAAATTCTTCAAAATAAAACATAGTTAAACATGGTTTTAAAATATCTCCATAATATTCTTTTTACATGGACATTGATAACACAGGTCTACAAAAAAAAACTTTTTTTTTTTGCACAAGAGAACCTGATGGTGTTTCTAGTGTAACTTTTCATGCTGAACTCAAAAATCTAATCAGAAATTTCCCATCACCCATGGTTTTTGCCTGACGATCTTTTTTTAGTATTGGGATAAATACATGCATCCAACATGAAAGGGACTTACGAAAACATGAAACTGCTTTTGAAAAAGATAGAATATGAAAGAGACGGTTGGAAAATATGCAGCGATTTGAAAGTCGTTGCTCTCTTGCGTGGATTACAGCTTGTATATACAAAATTTTGTTGTTTTCTATGTGAGTGGGATAGCAGAGATAGGGAAAGGCATTACATTAAAAAAATCTGGCAAAACCGTAAAATCTTTACTCCAGGATATAAAAATATT
Source organism: Cordylochernes scorpioides (assembly GCA_030710605.1). Classification (NCBI taxonomy): domain Eukaryota; kingdom Metazoa; phylum Arthropoda; class Arachnida; order Pseudoscorpiones; family Chernetidae; genus Cordylochernes; species Cordylochernes scorpioides. The sequence goes on along the minus strand of CP092866.1, from coordinate 110,641,857 downwards.
GCAAATCTACCCCTGATCGATTCAGAAAATATTTACTTACCACTATTACATATTAAACTGGGATTAATGAAGAACTTTGTCAAGGCAATGGATCGAAATGCCAGTGGATTTGCCTACCTAAAACAAAAATTGTCTAGTATAAGTGAAGCGAAGATTAAAGGAGGCATTTTCGTTGGACCTCAGATTCGAGAATTGCAGCAGGATGGAAATTTTCTAAATAGTTTGAATGAAGTTGAAGCAGCAGCATGGAATTCCTTTAGAAACGTTTGCAAAAACTTCTTAGGAAGTGTCAAGGTTGAAAATTACCGAGACATAGTTAATGATCTGTTGCTTTCCTACAAGGCACTGGGATGTAACATGTCCCTCAAGATCCATTTCATGCATTCACATCTAGATTTCTTTCCAGACAATCTTGGCGCAGTTAGCGATGAGCATGGTGATAGGTTTCATCAAGCTATATCAAGCATGGAGAAGCGGTACCAAGGTAAATGGAGTCCCGCTATGCTTGCCGACGACTGCTGGGCACTCAAGAGGGATCTACCACAAGCAAAGTATAGAAGAAAATCCACTGTCACTGCTTTTCAATAATAAATATGTTTCGTTCATATATGCCTATATATTAACAATATTTCCAAATTCAAGTAGGTGTATCTCAGAAATATTGTGTAATAGAAAAAAACTTCTGGTATATTTGGATTCAGGACATGTAGATAAGATGCTATTTCTTTGTGGACAAAGAAAAATATTTTTTGATAAACCAGTTACGTGACATTGTTTGCAATTTTTAGTGTATTTATCCCAATACAAAAAAAAGACCGTCACGCAAAAACCATACGTGATGGGAAATTTCTGATTAGATTTTTGGGTTCAGCATGAAAAGTTGCACTAGAAACATAATCAGGTTCTCTTGTGCAAAAATCTTGCTGACCAGTGTAATTTGCATATTTCAGTAACGTCATTTTCCTCTAGGATGTCTACAATAGTGGTCACTTTTAAAGAAATCTACCAAATCTGGTCTTAAGATTTTTTGTGCCGGACGAGCAATTTTTTTTTTTGGGGGGGGGGGGGGCTCAAAAATAATACTCTTTGGTTAAAAGTCGTAAAACCATATTCTCTCTTAAGATCGTTGGTATTTTTAAATATTTTATATATGAAAATATCTGATTAATTTACAAGAGATCATATAAAGTCTATGAAGGAAATGATTTTCCATAAGATTTTGTCAAGGCAAATACAAATGTTGCATTTTACTTCTACATAGATATAGGTATGCCTGTAATTCATGAGCAGACTTATAACATCAGTTTTTATATCTTGAAAATTTACTTCAATATTTTTAACGCCTTGTCAAATGCTTTATTTTTATTTGTTTCTCCTGACGAAGACAAAAGATTTTGGGCGAAAGGTTGAGAAAAAAAAAAAACTCTAACTGGCCGAAGTGTCTATTTTTACAGAAATATGAATGCCGGCCAGGCAGCCTCTATCTTCAGGACCTTCAATATTTGCTTCAGACTCTGTATACCATAAGTATTAAAACCACTATAGGTGTTGAATGGGTAGATTTGATAGTGTATGGGTGAGGATTGAAATTGAGATGAAAGAAAAACTGAATAAGCGTTGTTATGTCTAGGTTGGATTATATTGTAGCAAAATATTTATATTTTCAGAACAGTTTATTTATTTTTATATTTTCATATATCTTGCTACTCTGTGTACTTATTGCTTATCTTGTATTTTATAAATTTTGGTTTGTATCCGTGCCTCATTGGTTAGCAGCCCCGTAAATAAAGATATTTCCGTTCCGTATCGCAATGAGAACAGATGCACCATACAATGGATCAAGGGCCACAGTGTGATCGTGGGTAATAACGTTGCGGACACACTCGCAAAGCGGGGTGCTGAGTCTGCTCTGACTCGCTACTTTGTCGTTTGTAAAATCGGCAATCTACGGCCGGGCGCGTGAAGAGAGCACGGAAAAACAGATTCCTCTCTCTAGCTTCTTCTATCCACACCCGCTTTGGCCTTACTCTAATGAGTCTTACAGACAAAAGGTATGCGTACATCGTCCCTAGCGATCACACTGTGGTTGGCCTGCTATCGGGACACACGTGGACGGACAGTTTTGCCCATAGGATAGGCGTCATTGACGATCCTTTCTGCCCTTACTGCGACGCTGACAGGGAAGAAACTCTGTTACACATCGTGCTTGAGTACAGCAGCCTTAATGCCCTTAGATTCCGCCTTCTTTCCACCTGTGCAGAAGAATTGGTTACACGCCGCGGTCACTCATAGACTTTATTTTCAACAGGAGCACTTGGCGAGCCTGCCTGGAGTTCCTAAAAGCCTCTGATAGACTTAAGCCACGCCTCCGCCGGGAGGATTCCGACCACCTGAGTGACTTGGACTCCTCGCCTCATGGTTAGCATCGGACATTAGCGGCCGCTCGTAGACGCAACTCAGGCATGTGCCGGTGTTTAGGAACGGTTTCGCGACCTAGCCTGCGTATGATATCGCCCCTGACGCTGTCTCTGTAACCCCAGGACAGAGGGAAAATGGTTTGGCGATTCGAAGGCGCGGGCTGATCGAGAAATCGACTTACGCAGCGACCCATTTGAACGCGCTATGCAATCTCTGGTGTACTTTTGTGGTTGGTTGTCTTAATACTGGTACCCTCTCTAGTAATACTTGATGTAAGACCTCAATTTCGAAATTTTTATATATATTACTCCTCACTGCACTCTTACTCCTTACTGCGTTTTAGATTTACCTACTGCACTCTTACTCCTCACTGCACTCTTACGCCTTACTGCGTTTTAGGATTACCTACTGCACTCTTACTCCTTACTGCGTTTTAGGATTACGTAATGCAATCTCACTCCTTACTGCGTTTTAGGATTGCCTACTGCACTCTTACTCCTCACTGCACTCTTACTCCTTACTGCGTTTTAGCATTACCTACTGCACTCTTACTCCTCACTGCACTCTTACTCCTTACTGCGTTTTAGGATTACCTACTGCACTCTTACTCCTTACTGCGTTTTAGGATTACCTACTGCACTCTTACCCCTCACTGCACTCTTACTCCTTACTGGGTTTTAGGATTATCTACTACACTCTTACTCCTTACTGCGTTTTAGGATTACCTACTGCAATCTTACTCCTTACTGCCTTTTAGGATTACTTTCTGCACTCTTACTCCTTACTGATTTTCAGGATTACCTACTGCCATCTTACTCCTTACTGCGTTTTAGGATTACTTTCTGCACTCTTACTCCTTACTGCGTTTCAGGATTACCTACTGCACTCTTACTCCTTACTGTGTTTTAGGATTACGTAATGCAATCTCCCTCCTTACTGCGTTTTAGGATTACCTACTGCACTCTTACTCCTTACTGCGTTTTAGGATTACTAACTGCACTCTTACTCCTTTCTGCGTTTCAGGATTACCTACTGCACTCTTACTCCTTACTGCGTTTTAGGATTACGTAATGCAATCTCACTCCTTACTGCGTTTTAGGATTACTTACTGCACTCTTACTCCTTTCTGCGTTTCAGGATTACCTACTGCACTCTTACTCCTCACTGCACTCTTACTTCTTACTGCACTCTTACTCCTTACTGCGTTTTAGGATTACCTACTGCACTCTTATTCATTACTGCGTTTTAGGATTACCTACTGCAATCTTACTCCTTTCTGCGTTTTAGGATTACTTTCTGCACTCTTACTCCTTACTGCGTTTCAGGATTACCTACTGCACTCATACTCCTTACTGCGTTTTAGGATTACGTAATGCAATCTCACTCCATTCTCCGTTTTAGGATTACCTACTGCAATCTTACTCCTTTCTGCGTTTTAGGATTATTTTCTGCACTCTTACTCCTTACTGCCTTTCAGGATTACCTACTGCACTTTTACTCCTTACTGCGTTTCAGGATTACCTACTGCACTCTTACTCCTTACTGGGTTTTAGGATTACCTACTACACTCTTACTCCTTACTGCGTTTTAGGATTACCTACTGCACTCTTACTCCTTACTGCGTTTTAGGATTACTTACTGCACTCTTACTCCTTTCTGCGTTTCAGGATTACCTACTGCACTCTTACACCTCACTGCACTCTTACTCCTCACTGCACTCTTACTCCTTACTGCGTTTTAGGATTACCCACTGCACTCTTACTCTCCTCACTGCACCCATACTACTTTCTGCGTTTTAGGATTACCTACTGCACTCTTACTACTCACTGCCCTCTTACTACTCACTGCCCTCTTACTCCTTACTGCGTTTTAGGATTACCTACTGCACTCTTACTCTTTACTGCGTTTTAGGATTACTTACTGCACTCTTACTCCTTACTGCGTTTCAGGATTACATACTGCACTCTTACTCCTCACTGCACTCTTACTCCTTACTGGGTTTTAGGATTACCTACTACACTCTTACTCCTTACTGCGTTTTAGGATTACCTACTGCACTCTTACTCCTTACTGCGTTTTAGGATTACTAACTGCACTCTTACTCCTTACTGCACTCTTACTCCTCACTGCACTCTTACTCCTTACTGCGTTTTAGGATTACCTACTGAACTCTTACTCTCCTCACTGCACCCATACTACTTTCTGCGTTTTAGGATTACCTACTGCACTCTTACTCCTTTCTGCGTTTCAGGATTACCTACTGCACACTTACACCCCACTGCACTCTTACTCCTCACTGCACTCTTACTCCTTACTGCGTTTTAGGATTACCTACTGCACTCTTACTCTCCTCACTGCACCCATACTACTTTCTGCGTTTTAGGATTACCTACTGCACTCTTACTACTCACTGCCCTCTTACTCCTTACTGCGTTTTAGGATTACCTACTACACTCTTACTCCTTACTGCGTTTTAGGATTACCTACTGCACTCTTACTCCTCACTGCACTCTTACTCCTTACTGCACTTTATTCCTTACTGCACTCTTACTCCTTACTGCCCCTTTACTCCTTACTGCGTTTTACGATTACCTACTGCACTCTTACTCATCACTGCACTTTCACTCCTTACTGCGTTTTAGGATTACCTACTGCACTCTTACTCCTCACTGCACTCTTACTCCTTACTGCACTCTTACTCCTTACAGCGTCTTCGGATTACCTACTGCACTCTTACTCCTCACTGCACTCTTACTCCTTACTGCATTTTAGGATTACCTACTGCACTCTTACTCCTTACTGCGTTTTAGGATTACCTACTGCACTCTTACTCCTCACTGCACTCTTACTCCTTACTGCGTTTTAGGATTACCTAATGCACTCTTACCCCCTCACTGCACTCTTACTCCTTACTGCGTTTAAGGATTACCTTGTGCACTCTTACTCTCCACACTGCACCCCTACTACTTTCTGCGTTTTAGGATTACCTACTGCACTCTTACTACTCACTGCCCTCTTACTCCTTACTGCGTTTTAGGATTACCTACTGCACTCTTACTCCTTACTGTGTTTTAGGATTACTTAATGCACTCTTACTCCTTACTGCGTTTCAGGATTACCTACTGCACTCTTACTCCTCACTTCATTCTTACTCCTTACTGCGTTTTAGGATTACCTACAGCACTCTTACTCCTTACTGCGTTTTAGGATTATTTACTGCACTCTTACTCCTTACTGCACTCTTACTCCTCACTGCACTCCTACTCCTTACTGCGTTTTAGGATTACCTACTGCACTCTTACTCTCCTCACTGCACCCATACTCATTTCTGCGTTTTAGGATTTCCTACTGCACTTTTACTTCTTTCTGCGTTTCAGGATTACCTACTGCACTCTTACACCTCACTGCACTCTTATTCCTCACTGCACTCTTACTCCTTACTGCGTTTTAGGATTACCTACTGCACTCTTACTCTCCTCACTGCACCCATACTACTTTCTGCCTTTTAGGATTACCTACTGCACTCTTACTCCTTTCTGCGTTTCAGGATTACCTACTGCACTCTTACACCTCACTGCACTCTTACTCTTCACTGCACTCTTACTCCTTACTGCGTTTTAGGATTACCTACTTCACTCTTACTCTCCTCACTGAACCCATACTACTTTCTGCGTTTTAGGATTACCTACTGCATTCTTACTACTCACTGCCCTCTTACTCCTTACTGCGTTTTAGGATTACTTACTGCACTCTTACTCCTTTCTAGGTTTCAGAATTACCTACTGCACTCTTACACCTCACTGCACTCTTACTCCTCACTGCACTCTTACTACTTACTGCGTTTTAGGATTACCTACTGCACTCTTACTCTCCTCACTGCACTCTTACTCCTTACTGCGTTTTAAGATTACCTACTGCACTCTTACTCCTCACTGCACTCTTACTCCTTACTGCGTTTTAGGATTACCTACTGCACTCTTACTCCTCACTGCACTCTTACTTCTTACTGCACTCTTACACCTTACTGCACTCTTATTCCTCACTGCACTCTTACTCCTTACTGCACTCTTACTCCTCACTGCACTCTTACTCCTTACTGCACTTTACTCCTTACTGCACTCTTACTCCTTACTGCCCCTTTACTCCTTACTGCGTTTTACGATTACCTACTGCACTCTTACTCATCACTGCACTTTCACTCCTTACTGCGTTTTAGGATTACCTACTGCACTCTTACTCCTCACTGCACTCTTACTCCTTACTGCACTCTTACTCCTTACAGCGTCTTCGGATTACCTACTGCACTCTTACTCCTCACTGCACTCTTACTCCTTACTGCATTTTAGGATTACCTACTGCACTCTTACTCCTCACTGCACTCTTACTCCTTACTGCGTTTTAGGATTACCTACTGCACTCTTACTCCTCACTGCACTCTTACTCCTTACTGCGTTTTAGGATTACCTAATGCACTCTTACCCCCTCACTGCACTCTTACTCCTTACTGCGTTTAAGGATTACCTTGTGCACTCTTACTCTCCACACTGCACCCCTACTACTTTCTGCGTTTTAGGATTACCTACTGCACTCTTACTACTCACTGCCCTCTTACTCCTTACTGCGTTTTAGGATTACCTACTGCACTCTTACTCCTTACTGTGTTTTAGGATTACTTAATGCACTCTTACTCCTTACTGCGTTTCAGGATTACCTACTGCACTCTTACTCCTCACTTCATTCTTACTCCTTACTGCGTTTTAGGATTACCTACAGCACTCTTACTCCTTACTGCGTTTTAGGATTATTTACTGCACTCTTACTCCTTACTGCACTCTTACTCCTCACTGCACTCCTACTCCTTACTGCGTTTTAGGATTACCTACTGCACTCTTACTCTCCTCACTGCACCCATACTCATTTCTGCGTTTTAGGATTTCCTACTGCACTTTTACTTCTTTCTGCGTTTCAGGATTACCTACTGCACTCTTACACCTCACTGCACTCTTATTCCTCACTGCACTCTTACTCCTTACTGCGTTTTAGGATTACCTACTGCACTCTTACTCTCCTCACTGCACCCATACTACTTTCTGCCTTTTAGGATTACCTACTGCACTCTTACTCCTTTCTGCGTTTCAGGATTACCTACTGCACTCTTACACCTCACTGCACTCTTACTCTTCACTGCACTCTTACTCCTTACTGCGTTTTAGGATTACCTACTTCACTCTTACTCTCCTCACTGAACCCATACTACTTTCTGCGTTTTAGGATTACCTACTGCATTCTTACTACTCACTGCCCCTCTTACTCCTTACTGCGTTTTAGGATTACTTACTGCACTCTTACTCCTTTCTAGGTTTCAGAATTACCTACTGCACTCTTACACCTCACTGCACTCTTACTCCTCACTGCACTCTTACTACTTACTGCGTTTTAGGATTACCTACTGCACTCTTACTCTCCTCACTGCACTCTTACTCCTTACTGCGTTTTAAGATTACCTACTGCACTCTTACTCCTCACTGCACTCTTACTCCTTACTGCGTTTTAGGATTACCTACTGCACTCTTACTCCTCACTGCACTCTTACTTCTTACTGCACTCTTACACCTTACTGCACTCTTATTCCTCACTGCACTCTTACTCCTTACTGCACTCTTACTCCTCACTGCACTCTTACTCCTTACTGCACTTTACTCCTTACTGCACTCTTACTCCTTACTGCACTTTTACTCCTTACTGCGTTTTACGATTACCTACTGCACTCTTACTCATCACTGCACTTTCACTCCTTACTGCGTTTTAGGATTACCTACTGCACTCTTACTCCTCACTGCACTCTTACTCCTTACTGCACTCTTACTCCTTACAGCGTCTTCGGATTACCTACTACACTCTTACTCCTCACTGCACTCTTACTCCTTACTGCGTTTTAGGATTACCTACTGCACTCTTACTACTCACTGCACTCTTACTCCTTACTGCGTTTAAGGATTACCTACTGCACTCTTACCCCTCACTGCACATTTACTCCTTACTGCGTTTTAGGATTACCTACTGCACTCTTACCCCTCACTGCCACATTTACTCCTTACTGCGTTTTAGGATTACCTACTGCACTCTTACTCCTCACTGCACTCTTACTTCTCACTGCACTCTTACTCCTTATTCCACTCTTACTCCTTACTGCACACTTACTCCTTACTGCACTCTTACTCCTAACTGCACTCTTACTCCTTACTGCACTCTTACTCCTTACTGCACTTTTACTCCTAACTGCACTCTAATAGGCTAATAGACCTGGGCTCAGTTGGCCTGGTATAAGTACCTTGTAATGGTTCTTGATCAAGGGATACATGATGAGTTTGTACTCCTTGTTAGGAGCGGCTGCACATGGTGTCTGTTCCTCATATCAGAGGCAACCATTTCATATTGGGGCTAAGTCGGCCTGTCACTGAGTAGTGCTCCCATTCTTTATGACAAAGGCAGACGCAATCTATTTCACCCATTCATGATGGTTGTAAGCAGTTGCCAACTACTACCCACCAAAATATCATGGCCTGTACCACGTATGCTTGAGATAATAAAAAATGTTTGTCAACTCTACAAGCTTGATACCCTAATATGATTTATTGAAAATAGAAAAAAGAAGAAGAGAGAAATTCATTTGAAGAAATAATTAGATGCTCATTTACTGTAGTCGCCCCCTCCATAATTGTTGTTACAAATATTCTATTTTAAGATAATGAGAGCCCTCCAAATATATAGAGTAACATTTATTCATTCTTTTCCAAAGGAGTTAATAATTTATACACCGCATGAATGCCAAGTTATAAATAAGGAACTCGGTGACATAAGAAGGGAACTTAAAGAAAGACAATTACCTAAATGTTAACTAGACATGGTAAGGGCTCCAAGTGATATCTAGATACAAAACACAGGGGGTTATATGTATACTATTCTGTCTCACCCCGTCATGTATTGCTACACCCCTGACCCCAACTTCCCAATTCCGACAGCTCGCTTTAGGGTTTCTATTGACAACAAAGTAAAATGGAGTGGACTAGAGACTGAAAACAGCACTGTTGGACTCCGACAACGCTGAAAGCCGGACTTACATCTACACGCGAGGCCTCCCGTCGGAGTTTTGCGCCAGAGCCAACAGCCTAGTAATCAGTACCTAGTCCTAGGTCAGTGGAGCGAGCAAGCTATCGGAGGGGAAGTTGAGTATCATTCCACGCTATGTGAATACACAGTGTTAAAGTAGTAGGGTCCCCACCCCCCTTCCCAGCGTGGAATGACCAATGACCAAAGCGGGATAGTCTAGGGCGGCTAATCGCGCAGAGGCCACCACAGGGGTGTAAGCACTAAACACCGACCCGCTGTCAATGTCCCAGTACTGTCTAGTTACTATCTAGATCCTGCAACAATGGCATTAGTAGAGCCGGATATCGGGGAAATCACACTGTGGGTCTCTCCATCTGGAACATCTGTTACACACAGCAGCCTAACATTCAGACTTTATGTTCAACAGATTGCTATTGTAACCGAGTCCCTTTTTTATATTTGGCATTAAAGCGGTTTGTAAGTTTTTTATTCAACCAGATTCTTGTTAATTTGATTTAGAAAAAAATAAAGTTCACAATAAGAGATTTCAACTAAGACAAATAACTAAATACATTTTTGTTGTTACCAACCAATGAATGGAGCAGTTCTAACAGCAACACAAGACACCAAATTCATACAAGAACCACCAGAAATCTCACAACCTCTAGATTCAATTCGCATTTCTTCAAGGCATATATATGAAACTCTGTCTCAGTGGTACAGCCTGCTCCACGCTGACGAGCGCCAACAGCGTCCGTGGATGGCTTTTCATAATTATCAAAGAATTGTTCAAATATCAGGGAACAGGTTATATCGATGTTTAGTTTATTTCTGTTCCACTAGATGGCGCTCTGCCATCTAAAAAGCACATGTGCTTTTGATCAGGATATGCCTTCTTTATTTTTATATATGAAACTATATCAGGAATATCGCTAAAAATATGTAAAATGGTTTCCAATATATCTGTGGCTGAAACAACTATACTTTATTCAAAGGTAACTGTATAGGTGCAAGGTAATAAGACCAAATCCAAATAAATAAATAGTTTATGACGTTTCTGTAACAGTGTTGTTACCAACATCAGACAAAAGTACTGAATCTGTCTAATGATGGTAACATGGTTATAGGATGTTAATAAAGTTAATTAAACAAATTATAATTAAATATTTACAAAAACACATGTTATATATTTATAATTGTATGTAATTCTGCTGTTCTCAAAGCTAATGTCCATAGTGCATCTAAAATACCCATTCCAAGAGTCGAGCATCAGTATCACTATAAAAGAAAGATCGAAAAAATGCAATATAACAGCGGCATGGTAGATTAAACTGGCAAAACCGCTGAGAGGGTTCACTACTAATGAGCCAGGCTCTCCTATTAATTTTTCAATTGAAGTAAGGGTAGTAGAAATTGTTTATTTTTAAAAAGAATCATACCTGTCTATAATAGTTTTGAAATATAAACACATGTTTTATTCGATAGAGTTCATAAAACTTATATAGCCAAAGTGGCAAATGTAAGAGAGTTAAATGATTTAGATCAGCGAACAATCAATGTCTCACTTCTGTAAAGTTGAGTATGGTTTAGTTGAGATATCTTCTGTGTGGATATATCTTAAATAAATTCCTACCTGATTTCTTCAAAATCATTGATTTAAACCTGAATTGAACTTAATTGTTTTTAACTTGTAAATTCTTGTTGGGATCTTATATGCATATAATAATCTGGCTTTTATTGATTTATCAAGAAAATGGGTTGACCAAATATCAGGGAACAGGGTTAAATTGCTCCACTAGATGGCGCTCTGCCATCTAAAAGTCACATGTGCTCGTGGTCAGGATATGCCTTCATTATTTTCAATATCAACACTTGACCTTTTTTATTTTCTATTGTTTTTTCATATAATATTCTATTGAGCTTCTTGCTGAATTTCTTAAGATTCCAACTTGAGATTTCTTAATTCTTCTTATCACCATTATAGATTTCAAGATCAGCAGAATTATTCAGGTTCCATATTTGTTGTATCAATAGTTTCTGTTACCCATGGTATTTAATTCTTCCATGTTTTCTTTTTAAATATTCCCTCGTGTTTTAATTTGTTGTCTTGAAGAATCTGATTTTCTAAATGAGTAAATTTCAACAAAATATCACAGATAATCTTATAAATCATCGATGTTTTTTCTTCTTCTTTCAAACTTGGTATTTTGAATAAAGATTTATTTTGTACTAAATACAAATTTTTGAACTCTAATATTTCGATTAGACAAATTTTCAAATATATTTAGAGAAAAAAGAGATATAAATATGATTAATAGTTTGAAATTTTATCTTATCCTTACCAAAAACTACCATTGTTGTTATACTAAATCCTATCAAATTCTTCAAAATAAAGACATAGTTAAACATAGTTTTAAAATATCTTCATATTATTCTTTTTACATGTGTGTGTGGACATTAAGAATTTGCATATTTCAGTAACGTCATTTTCCTCTAGGATGTCTACAATAGTCGTCACTTTTAAAGAAATCTACCAATCTTTTTTGGAGGGGGGGCGGGGCTCAAAAATAATACTCTTTTGTTAAAAGTCGTAAAACCATATTCTCTCTTAAGATCTTCGGTATTTTTAAATATTTAAAATATGAAAATATCTAATTATAAAACTATTTTAGAGGCGTAATATTCTTTTAAAATAAAATAATTTCTACTGTCCTTACTGCGATGGAAAAATTAAAGGGAGGGCCTGGCTCATCAGTGGTGAACCCTCCCAGCGGTTTCGCCAGTTTAATCTACCATACCGCTGTTATATTACATTTTTGGAACTTCCTTTTATAGGTGACTGTTGTAAGACTCTTGGAATGGGTATTTTAGAAGAACTATGGACATAAGCTTTTAGGACAGCAGAATTAAATATAATTATAAATATATAATATGCTTCGAGCAATCGCTCTTCCGCAAATATCAAATTGTGTCTTTTATTAGAACAATAATGTTACGATGTACTAGAGCGCCATCTGTTATCAAATTATAAAACTATTTTAGAGGCGTAATATTCTTTAAAATAAAACAATTTCTACTGTCCTTACTGCGATGGAAAAATTAAAGGGAGGGCCTGGCTCATCAGTGGTGAACCCTCCCAGCGGTTTCGCCAGTTTAATCTACCATACCGCTGTTATATTGCATTTTTGGAACTTCCTTTTATAGGTGACTGTTGTAAGACTCTTGGAATGGGTATTTTAGAAGAACTATGGACATAAGCTTTTAGGACAGCAGAATTAAATATAATTGTAAATATATAATATGCTTCGAGCAATCGCTCTTCCGCAAATATCAAATTGTGTCTTTTATTAGAACAATAATGTTACGCTGTACTAGAGCGCCATCTGTTATCAAATTATAAAACTATTTTAGAGGCGTAATATTCTTTTATGTGTTGATATAGGATTTTAGGATGATCAAAGTTAAAGTTATGGCCAGTGTTTGAAATATGTTGGTATATAAGCAGTATAAGCAGCACAGATTGGTACTGGAATCCATCATATCAACACAAACAAACAGCATCAATAGGAAAATAGATATACCGTAAATATATCATATAATATCTCAATAGTTATCCCGTGATATACTCGGGTGTGTGGTCGAGGTGGAGTGGACCCCCGCTTGGTTTTTCTGTGTCGAGATGTTTTAAATTATACTGGTCTTAAACTTTGCGATATTTTAAAGTGTCGCACTGCTCTTACATACAGTGAATATCATTATTTTACTTAACTTTTAACGTATTTAAAAGTTTTTGCCATAATTTTATCTAAATTTTAAAAATCTTTAAGTTCATTTACATAGTTTTATTTTTATAGTCATAATTCCTATTTCTATTTTAATTACATTTGAAATATCACTCCGCATGTAAATTTATATGTTGTATATAATGGCTCAAGCGCGCTTATACCCTGTTAGTATAGTCATACTAGCCACGCCTGTGGAAGAACCGAAAGGTTCGAAAGCTTGCATAAGTATAATAAAAGAGGCTCCTTCGTAAAACTTTAGTTTCGTTATACAAGGAGTCAATTTTCTTTTCCAAAACTTCTTGTAAATATTTATTGGCATTAGAGTATAATAACTCCCTGTATCAAACTCGAACGTTATATATTTGTTATCTACATTTAATTCAATACGATATTTCCCATTATCATTTGACTGTATTATATTTGTATTATCTTTCTCGCTGGAATTTTTAATTATGTTAATATTATTAGATTTTTTTTATTCACGAGAATTTTAAAATTGAAATTCTTTTCCTTCCTACATATGGGTCTAATGTGCCCAATTTTGCTGCAATTATGACATTTAGATTTTTTAAAATAACACTTATCTGACGAATGATTATTTTTGCCACAATGAGAACATTTAATTTTGAATTTATACTCATTTTTGAATTTCATCAACAATTCCGTTCTCATTTTGCCTAATCATCTTTAAATCATTCTTTGCGGCATCATAAGATAGAGCTATTTCATATCTATTTAGGCTTGCATCATCTCCTTCCTGCAATAATCTTTGTTGTAATTTATCAGATTTAACGCCAATTACAATTTCATCTAGACGATAAAAACATGGCGAAGGAAGACAAGTTTCTTTTATTGATGCATTAGAGCAAGCTTTCGGGCAAAAGCCCTTCAACAGGCAAGATAAAAACGACACTATGAACGATACCGATGGCTGTAGTGAATATATACATACACATATTGATTTACATAAATATAGAAAAAAGCAGGCAAATGAGCAATATAACTATTTGTAAAAAATAAAATCATAGAGGATAATTCAAGAGATGCAAAACCATAGCTGAAGGAAAGGAATATTAATGAAGCATAAAATATGTCTGAAATGGAGTATTAAGTGTATAATAGAGAAATAATTTTACATAAAGGCCAGGAGAGCTTGATATGTGCGGGGGGGTCAACTTTTACGGTTAACAACATGAGGGAAGTTTAAATAAAGGACAGGAGAGGATGATAAGCTTCTGGAAGTTCTATTTTTCTATTGATGCTGTTCAGTTTGTGGGATACTATGGATTCTAGAATAAGTCTTTGGTGTAAGATATATATGTGCCTGTAATGTATGATGAGATTTTTTGATGTTAAAAGTGTGGCCTGTGCTCTGCATATGTTGATAAATGAGGGACCTGGTATCTTGCCTGGAAATATTACGGGAATGTTCAGTCATCCTGATGGACACAGATCTACCCGTCTCACCAACGTAAGTGGCAGGACACTGTTCACATGAGACGGAGTAGACTGCGCCCACAGAATGAAGGGGGTCAGGAGGAGCTGAGGACTTAGTATGAGGATGACGGAGGGATGAAAGAAGGTTCGGGGAGTTTTTATATATGGTAGGGATGTCATAGGATTTAAGTTTTCTGGCTATATCAACTGAGGAGGGGGATTAAGGGAGAAAACACAATGATCTGTCAGTCATGGAAGGATTAGAAGATGTAGGTGTATAGGTATATTTATTAATGAACGAGGAACGGAAAAGAAGCTGCGGAGAGCTGGGTTATGATACGATTTCTTTCTATTATTTCAAAGAGATATCTATGGAACAATGGGTGAATATTCTTTTTGTAAGAGTTCTAACAATATTGATTTTATGGGAGGTAGGACAGTGAGAATTGTAGTGAGTGTAGCAGGGGGGGGGGCATTGCTTTTTATGATAAACTGTAGTGTGAAATGAGGATGGGGTGCGAATAATTAAAATATCTAGGAATGGGATAACATGGTTAGTTTCAGTTTCTAGAGTAAAGGAAATATCCTGATTGTAATTATTAATGGGTTAATTGTATGAAGCTCTCCGGACCTTTTTTTGCATATACAGAAGATATCATCTATGTATCTTCGCCAGAACTGTATTTCTGTAGAGAGGGTATGGGTGATCCAATCATCTATTCTAGTCATGACTATTTCAGCAATAATGGTAGATAGAGGGCTGCCCATTGGGGACCCCTGAACTGTCTATATATGGTGCTGTAGGAATGTGAATGTGTTCATGCTTAAGCATATTTAGGTAAGTTGGACTATGGTTGTAGAAGTGTGGGTATCGACATTTTGCGATTGAAGGAAATTAATCAAACTATCTGTGATGAGTTCATGAGGAAGACAGAGGTAGAGGGAGGTGACGTCGAAGGAACACATAGTAAAGGCACGATCAGGTTTAAGAGCTGTTAATTCATTAATGAAGTGTAGGGTGCTGTTAATTGAAAGGGTATTATTGTAATTGGTTAATAAAGGGGAGAGGAAGCTGGAAATATATTTAGCCAGAGGGTAAGCGGGCGGATAAGTGATAGGCTATGATGGGACGGAGAGGGTACTTCTGGTTTATGTACTTTAGGGAGGCCGTATATTAGGCTGAACTATGGAGGTTTAGAGGTAAATGAGATATATTCTTCAGGTGAGAATGTTTTTAGATTTCTTGAGTCGGAGAAGTGAGGTTCTGAAATCCTTGACAACAGAGAGGCTGATTTGGTCTGTGATGGGTGAGAAGTGGTGTCATCGCCAAGTATATTATGCATTTTGGAAATATAACTATCCTGATTCAAGATAACTGTATTAGCGCCATTATCTGACCTAGTGATAACTATTGATTTATGAAGTTTGAGGTTTTTAAGTGTAATGGTGTTTTCAAGATGGTTAGAGGGAGGAAGAAAAGGTTTAGATAGATTCTTAGCTACCATGGATCTGATGGAAAACTTCTCTTGCAGATTGAAGGACTTGATTGATGATTCAATGGCGCTGATGATCACTGGAGGATTGGGATTGGAGGGGATGCGGTACTTCAGTCCTTTCTCGAGAAGCGAGGTCTCAGATGGCGACAGAGTGTGTTTTGATAGGTTAATGACAGTAGAAGACTTGGGGCCAAGGTCATGAGAGAAGGTGTAACGGAGGGCATATATCTTTTTCCAAAAGAGAAGTTTTTATGGTGTCTGTCGAGAATTGTTTTTTTCTTGAGACTTGATATCGATAGTGATTTTTATAATATGCTTCGAAAGATCTGCCAGGGGGATTCTTTGGGATACTAGAAATATAAGAACTTTGATTTACTTGGTGAGAAATCTAATATTAGAGAAGCAATTTTTGAATCTTGCATTAAGTAGCTGCTGCTGGGTTTTTATGATGATGTATTTTGAAAAAGAACTGCCAACTGGGTCATTTATCCTGAGGGAAGGCGGGATGAAATCGGCACTTTTGCAGAGACAGGTTGAATCTAAGGTGGCATCTCCAACGCGAAAGTTGTAGAGATTTCTTATGATTTAACCATAGGTACCAATCAATGTCGCTCGTGGAGAGATTGAATATGAATGTCTCTTTTACTGCGTTTAAGGATTACCTACCGCACTCTTACTCCTTACTGCGCTTTAGGATTACCTACTGCACTCTTATTCATTACTGCGTTTTAGGATTACCTATTGCAATCTTACTCCTTACTGCGTTTTAGGATTACTTTCCTGCACTCTTACTCCTTACTGCGTTTCAGGATTACCTACTGCACTCTTACTCCTTACTGCGTTTTAGGATTACGTAATGCAATCTCACTCCATACTGCGTTTTAGGATTACCTACTGCACTCTTACTCCTTACTGCGTTTTAGGATTACTTTCTGCACTCTTACTCCTTACTGCTTTTCAGGATTACCTACTGCACTCTTACTCCTTACTGCGTTTTAGGAATACGTAATGCAATCTCACTCCTTACTGCGTTTTAGGATTACCTACTGCACTCATTACTCCTTACTTACTGCGTTTTAGGATTACGTAATGCAATCTCACTTCTTACCTGCGTTTTAGGATTACATACTGCACTCTTACTCCTCACTGCACTCTTACTCCTTACTGCGTTTTAGGATTACCTACTGCACTCTTACTCCTTACTGCGTTTTAGGATTACCTACTGCAATCTTACTCCTCACTGCACTCTTACTCCTTACTGCGTTTTAGGATTACCTACTGCACTCTTACTCCTCACTGCACTCTTACTCCTTACTGCGTTTTAGGATTACCTACTGCACTCTTACTCCTCACTGCACTCTTACTCCTTACTGCGTTAGGATTAC
>CP092866.1:110561935-110624126 GCA_030710605.1 Cordylochernes scorpioides | reverse complement strand
TTGTCTGATTTTGGTAACAACAGTGTTACAGAAACGTCACAAACTATTTATTTATTTGGATTTGGTCTTATTACCTTGTGCCTACCTTTTAATGAAGTATGGTGGTATCATCCACAAATATATTGGAAACCATTTTACATGTTTTTAACGATATTCCTGATATAGTTTCATATATTAAAAATAAAGAAGGCATATCCTGACCAAAAGAACAAGTGCTTTTTAGATGGCAGAGCACCATCTAGTGAAACAGAAATCAACTAGACATTGATATAACCTGTTCCCTGATATTTAGGAAACCCATTGATAAATTTGATAAATTAAGAAAAGCTATCCTCGAACGCGTTTCGCGCTGTTGGCGCTCGTCAGCGTGGAGCAGGCTGTACCACTGCGACCGAGTTTCATATATATATATATACCATGAAAAAATGCGAATTGAATCTAGAGGTTGAAATATTTCTTGTGGTTCTTGGATAGATTTGGTGTCTTGTGTTGCTGTTAGAACTGCTCCATTAATTGGTTGGTAACAACAAAAATGTCTTTAGTTATTTGTCTTAGTTGTGAAGTTTAAATTTTTAAATTCAAATTACCAATAATCTTCTAGAGTAAAAAACTTACAAACCGCTTGAATACCAAGGATAAAAAAGGGACTGGGTGACAATAGCAATCTGATGAACATAAAGTCTGAATTCTAGGCTGATGTGTGTAACAGATGTTCCAGATGGAGAGGCCCACAGTGTGATTTCCCTGAGATCCAGCTCTACTAATGCCATTGTTGCAGGATCTAGATAGTGACTTGACAGTACTGGGACATTTACAGCGGGTCGGTGTTTAGTGCTTACACCCCTGTGGTGGCCACTGCGACGATTAGCCGCCCTAGACTATCCCGCTTTGGTCATTGGTCATTCCACGCTGGGAAGGGGGGTGGGGACCCTACTACTTTAACCCTGTGTATTCACATGGCGTGGAATGATACTCAACTTCCCCTCCGATAGCTTGCTCGCTCCACTGACCTAGGACTAGGTACTGATTACTAGGCTGTTGGCTCTGGCGCAAAACTCCGATGGGAGGCCTCGCGTGTAGATGTAAGTCCGGCTTTCAGCGTTGTCGGTGTCCAACAGTGCTGTTTTCAGACTCTAGTCCACTCCATTCTACTTTGTTGTCAATAGAAACTCTACAGCGAGCTGTCGGAATTGGGAAGTTGGGGTCAGGGGTGTAGCAATACATGACGGAGTGAGATAGTATAGCTTACCTCTAACCCCCTCTGTGTTACGTACCTAGATATCCCCTGGAGCCCTCACCATGTCTAGTTAACATTTAGGTAATTGTCTTTCTTTAAGGTCCCTTCCTAAATCACCGAGTCCCTTATTTATAACTTGGCATTCATGCGGAATATAAATTATCAACTCTCTTGGAAAAGGTTAAATAAATGTTACTCTATATATATTGTGACGAAGAAATATTTTATCATTTAATTTAATATTATTCAATGAAAATATATTCAACAGATTATAAAAATGTATATTAATCTGTATTTGTGAAATCATCTTTAAAATATTTCTTTGCTTGCTTAAGATTCTCTAGCTGTAAATAGTTTTTGGGGCTGACCTGTTAATAATTGTCGACTCGTCGCTGTGACGTCATCAATAAATACTTTTACATCTTAGAATATTTCAAGGCTTGATTTCTAAGCTACAACTGGTGGAGAGACTGGACCGATACCCAATAAGAAATAAAAGAAAAATTGATTCTGTTGAACCAGAAGAAACTTCTATGAATGTGAAGAAGGAAGGTACTCAGGTAAGCAACTACGTTGTTCAACATCTGCCAAGGAACCCTTCCATTTTCTCCGGGGAGGATGGTGAAGATCTCCAAAAATGGTTAAAAGGGTATGCACGTGTGGCAAGGTACAACCATTGGGACGAAACCCTTTGTCTTACTAAAGTTTATTTTTATCTGTCTGGAACTGCTCTCAAATGGTTTGAGAACAACGAAGAAAGCATACAGACTTGGAAGGAATTCACATCTCAATTAGAGAATGTGTTCGGAAAAAAAGAAAATTCAAAATTGCAAGCGGAGAAGAAACTTAAAACACGGGCACAATTAAAAGGTGAAAGTACCGAATGTTACATCCAGGATCTCCTGTGCTTGTGCAAAGAGGTTGATTCTCAAATGAGTGAGGAAGATAAAATCTCCCACCTCATGAAGGGGATAGCTGAGGAGCTTTATCAAGCACTCCTACCGAGGGATGTACAGAGCACCGAGCAATTCATTACAGAATGTCGCCGTGTCGAAGCGCTCCGTTGTAGGCGAGTTACCCCAACCAGGTACGAGCGCCTACCAAATGTAACCTCTCTCTGTGACCAGGATGACGGAGAAGATCTGTCATCTATGATTAGGCAAATTGTTCGAGAGGAGGTACAGCGGGCATTAGGCTCTCCTCGGGAGGAACCAAAACATGCTACAATCGAAGAAATTGGAAAGGAGGAGATTGGAAGAATCCTGGCGCCAATCTCATAGTCTAGGAGAAGCCCCACTCAGAAGGAAAGACCCCGACAGTTTTTAAATACCAGATATGAGGCCGAAACGATAAGACCGCACCCTGAACCTCGATACCCAAAACAAGGAGGAAGACGCGACACCAATGATTGGCGTACAACTGAGGGAAGGCCAATCTGTTTCTACTGCGGACGCCCAGGTCACGTCGTCCGCTTTTGCCGTGACAGGAAGAGACACAATGAGGAAAGGAGAAATGAATATTTCCAGAGAAAGCAAGACGCAATGGTATCCTACAACTCTCGAGCTGAATCTCAGGACACCAATGACAAATCATCGAGGAAAACTTTCACTCGCTACCGAAGCCCTACTTCATATCGCGGTCGAAACAGACAACATTTCTCGCCTGCTGGAAGATCTAGCTGGACGCCCCGCAATTAAAACTAGATGAAAGACCACATTGGAGGTGAGGCCGCAAAGTTATAAAATCCCCCCTTGCCGACCACAGTAGAAATGAGAAAAAGCTACCTTGACGTAAACATAGACCTACCAAGTCCTCATGAAGAAGATATCTCAACTGAAAGAAGACATCCACCGCTATCACCTGAAAATATCCCTGGCCATAGTACTAGTTCTTAAGACTGACGACGTAAGTTTCCTGCTGAGCATCGGGTCGATGCTCTCTATAGGAGGAGGCTATGTGACGTAGAAATATTTTATTATTTAATTTAATATTATTCAATGAAAATATATTCAACAGATTATAAAAATGTATATTAATCTGTATTTGTGAAATCATCTTTAAAATATTTCTTTGCTTGCTTAAGATTCTCTAGCTGTAAATAGTTTTTGGGGCTGACCTGTTAATAATTATCGACTCGTCGCTGTGACGTCATCAATAAATACTTTTACATCTTAGAATATTTCAAGGCTTGATTTCTACGCTACAATATATATTTGGAGGGTTTTCATTATCTTAAAATAGGATATTTGTGACAACAATCTGAAGGG
Source organism: Cordylochernes scorpioides (assembly GCA_030710605.1). Lineage (NCBI taxonomy): Eukaryota > Metazoa > Arthropoda > Arachnida > Pseudoscorpiones > Chernetidae > Cordylochernes > Cordylochernes scorpioides. The sequence continues at coordinate 110,620,622 of CP092866.1, read as the reverse complement.
TACGACTACAGTAAATGAGCATCTAATTATTTCTTCAAATGCTTTTCTCTTCTTCTTTCTTATATTTCCTCAATCATATTAGGTATCAAGCTTTCAGAGTTGACAACCATCATGACTGGGTGAAGTAGAATATGTCTGTCTTTGTCATTAAGACTGGGAGCACTACTCAGTGACAGGCCGACTTAGCTCCAAAGAAATGGTCACCTCTGAAATGAGGAATAGACACCATTTGCAGCCACTTCTAACATGGAGTACAAACGCTTCTCATCCTGTATCCCTGGATCAGGAGCCCTTACAGGATACTATCAGCCAGGCCAGCTGCCAGTTTTTCATCCGGGCTTGGGACCGGCAAAGGCGGAGTTATATTCCAAATATTCATTATTGATATACTCTACATGTTTTAAATATCAGACCATTCAAACCTTGGCATCAATTAAGATTTATCAAATGAAAGTTGAGTAAATCATTTTTACAACTTCCTCAAACATTTTATATTATTAAAATATTGGTTTTGTCCAAATAAAAATTTAACAATCTATTACAAAGCAACAACGTACCATCTATATATAACAAATGAAAACATTAAGATGCGAATGTTTCTTTTTACAAATAAATCAAACTTCTACTGTCGTTACTGCAATGAAAAAATATATTGGGATGGCTTGGCTCATCAGTGGTGAACCCTCCCAGCGGTTTCGCCAATTTAATCTACCAGACCGCTTCTTAGAGCTCTAATACTGTATTGAATCATTCTGTTTATATATGCTACACTGAAGGGTGGATTCTTAGAAATGGTATTTAAGCAAACTATGGACATGAGCTTTTAAGACAGTAGAATTACATTTGAATATTTGCATCGAGCAATGCTGTTCCGCAAACAATAACGACAAGGCCAGTTAGGTATAAATTAATATAAAGCAATAACGCGCCATCTATATATACCAAAGAGAAATATCAATATGCTGCAATGAGAAGGGTGGAATCTTAGAAATAATTTCCAAGCAAACAATGGACAGGACAGCAGAATATATTGGGAGGGTTCACCGCTGATGAGCCAAGCCCTTCCAATATTTTTTCATTGCAGTAAAGAGTGTAGAAGTTTGATTTATTTGTGAAAAGAAGCCTTCGAGTCTTAATGTTTTCTTTTACTATATACAATCTATAAGTTATACACATTATAATGCATTTTATTATCTTTACAAGGCTCTTTAAAAATCACTAAAAGTGTTCTGAGCAGTTAAATAGAATGTTTGTATAAATTATATTCTGCATCTATATATATATATATAGTTGAGCTCTTGAAATTTTGAAAGATGCCTTGATCAAATAGCTGGCACTTGAAGTATTGAGGGGCAAATATAGAAATTTGGTAACTTTCAACTCCAACCCCCTTTTTTTTTTGCTTATTTCTAGTACACATGGTACAGGCCATGATAATCATGGTGTGTATAAGTAGGCGACTGCTTTTACTTTAAGGCCACCACATGTCTACACATGGTAAATCAGTTTGACTTTGCACTTACAAATGTGCCAGAGCCCTGTTTAGTTACTTGCACACGCTGGTGGGGTTGGACTTCTGCAAGAATTGGGCGCCGTTGAAGCATTGCTATTGAGCATTGAGCAATTGATACATTGCCCTAAAATAAAATAACTTTCCTATTTCATATCATCATTGTGTGAATAGACTCATGTATTGTTTATAATATGTGAAGTCATACAATCTTCTTATTTGAACACTAATTGAGAGAAAACTTTATCATATACTTTGAAAAGGTACAACTGGATTATAGATTAGAACTACAATGGTAATAAGACCAAATCAACACACACACAAAGCTTTATTAAGACCACGGGTCTTATACAGATTCACCACAGGAAGAAATAATAGATGGAGCTCCTATACTCCAGGCAGCGCAGCACCCAACAGCATCTCCTCCTGTCGTCCAGTCCATTGTTTTAGATCGTCTGTGTATCCCTGTCGTCTCCTTCCCTTCGATCTTTTCCCCTGGAGCTCTCCCTCCAACACTGTCAGCAATGTCTCTCATAAACTATAGGCCACATATATCTATGTAAAAGTAAAATGTAGCCAAACATTTGTATTTGCCCTGACAAAATCTTAAGCATAATTATCTCCTGCATAGATTTTTGATATCATCTCATGAAAATAAATCAGATAATTTAATATTTAAAATATTAAAAATACCAAAGATCTTAAGAACCAGATTTGGTAGATATCTTTGAAAATGACCACTATTGTAGAAATCCTAGAGGAAAATGACATTCCTGAAATAGACAAATTCTTAATATCCATGTAAAATTATAATATGGAGATATTTAAGACCATTTCAACCATGCTTCTATTTTTAAAAATTTGCTAGGCTTGGTGTAACAACAATGGTATTTTAAGCAAAGGAAAGATACAATATCGAACTATTAATCAAATTTATATCTCTTTTTTCTCTAAATATATTTGAAAATTTGTCTAATCGAAATATTAAAGTTCAAAAATTTTTATTTAGTACAAAATAAATCTTTATTCAAAGTACCAAGTTTTGAAGAAAAAACATTGATAAATTATGAGATTATATCTTTGATATTTTGTTGGAATTTACTTATTTAGAAGATCTGATTCTTCACGACAACAAATCTAAAACACAAGAAGATATTTAAAAAGAAAATTTGGAAGAATTAATGATCATGGATAACAGAAACTATTCATACAACAAATATGGAACCTGTATAATTCCGCTGATCTTGATATAATCTATAATGATGATAAGAAGAATATAGATATCTCAAGTTGAAATCCTAAGAAATTCAGCAAGAAACTCAATAGATTATTATATTAAAAAACAATAGAACAAAAGGTCAGATGTTGATATTGAAAATTATGAAGGCATATCCTGACCACGAGCACATGTGGTTTTCAGATGGCAGAGCGCCATCTAGTGGAACAATTTAACCTGTTCCCTAATATTTGGTCAACCCATTTTCTTGATAAATCAATAAAAGCCAGATTATTATATGCATATAAGATCCCAACAAGAGTTTACAAGTAAAAACAATCAACTTCAATGCAAGTTTAAATCACTGAATCAGAAGAAATCAGGTAGGAATTTATATCAGATATATCCACACAGAAGATATCTCAACTAAACCATACTCAACTTTACAGAAGTGAGACATTGATTGTTCCCTGATCTAAATCATTTAACTCTCTTACATTTTCCACTTTGTCTATATAAGTTTTATGAACTCTATCGAATAAAACGTGTGTTTAAAATTCAAAACTATTATAGACAGGTATGATTCTTTTTAAAAATAAACAAATTCTACTGCCCTTACTTCAATTGAAAAAAAAAATTAATGCGAGGGCCTGGCTCATCAGTAGTGAACCCTTCCAGCGGTTTCACCAGTTTAATCTACCATACCTCTGTTATATTGTATTTTTCGAACTTCCTTTTATAGTGATACTGTTGCTAGACTCTTGGAATGGGTATTTTAGATTATCTATGGACATAAGGTTTAAGGACAGCAGAATTACATTCAATTATAAATATATAACATGTGTTTTTGTAAATATTTAATTCTAAGTTCTAATTTGTTTAATTAATTTTTTTAACATCCTATAACCATGTTACCATCATCAGAGAGATTCAGTACTTTTGTCTGATGTTGGTAACAACACTGTTACAGAAACGTCACAAACTATTTATTTATTTGGATTTGATATTATTACCTTGCACCTATACAGTTACCTTTGGATAAAGTATAGTTGTTTCAGCCACAGATATATTGGAAACCATTTTACATATTTTTAGCGATATTCCTGATATAGTTTCATATATTAAAAATAAAGAAGGCATATCCTGACCAAAAGCACATGTGCTTTTTAGATGGCAGAGCGCCATCAAGTGGAACAGAAATCAACTAAACATTGATATAACCTGTTCCCTGATATTTGAACAATTCATTGATAATTAAGAAAAGCCATCCACGAACGCTGTTGGCGCTCGTCAGCATGGAGCAGGCTGTACCACTGAGACAGAGTTTCATATATATACCTTGAAGAAATACGAATTGAATCTAGAGGTTGTGAGATTTATTGTGGTTCTTGGATGAATTTGGTGTCTTGTGTTGCTGTAAAAACTGCTCCATTAATTGGTTGGTAACATCAAAAATGTCTTTAGTTATTTGTCTTAGTTGAAATCTCTTATTGTGAACTTTAAATTTTTCTAAATCAAATTAACAAGAATCTGGTTGAATAAAAAACTTACAAACCGCTTTAATGCCAAATATAAAAAAGGGACTGGGTGACAATAGCAATCTGTCGAACGTAAAGTCTGAATTCTAGGTGGCTGTGTGTAACAGACGTTCCAGTTGGAGAGACCCGCAGTGTGACTTCCGTGAGATCCGGCTCTACTAATGCCATTGTTGCAGGATCTAGATAGTGACTAGACAGTACTGGGACATTGACAGCGGGTCGGTGTTTAGTGCTTACACCCCTGTGGTGGCCTCTGCGCGATTAGCCGCCCTAGACTATCCCGCTTTGGTCATTGGTCATTCCACGCTGGGATGGGGGGTGGGGACCCTACTACTTTAACCCTGTGTATTCACATGGCGTGGAATGATACTCAACTTCCCCTCCGATAGCTTGCTCGCTCTACTGACCTAGGACTAGGTACTGATTACTAGGCTGTTGGCTCTGGCGCAAAACTCCGATGGGAGGCCTCGCGTGTAGACGTAAGTCCGGCTTTCAGGGTTGTCGGTGTCCAACAGTGCTGTTTTCAGTCTCTAGTCCACTAATTCTACTTTGTTGTCAATAGAAACTCTACAGCGAGCTGTCGGAATTGGGAAGTTGGGGTCAGGGGTGTAGCAATACATGACGGAGTGAGATAGTATAGTATACATCTAACCCCCTCTGTGTTATGTATCTAGATATCACCTGGAGCCCTTACCATGTCTAGTTAACATTTAGGTAAATGTCTTTCTTTAAGCTTCCTTCTTATGTCACCGAGTCCCTTATTTATAACTTGGCATTCATGCGGAATATAAATTATTAACTCCCTTGGAAAATAATAAATAAATGTTACTCTATATATTTGGAGAGCTCTCATTATCTGAAATAGAATATTTGTGACAACAATGAAAGAGGGTGTCACGGGAGTAAATGAGCATCTAATTATTTCTTCAAATATATTTATCTTCCTTTTTCTTATCACCATTCAATCATATTATGGCATAAAGCTTGTAGAGTTGAAAACCATGATGACTGAGTGAAGTAGAATGCCTCTGCCTTTGTAATTAAGACTGGCAGCTCTACTCAGTAGCAGGCCGCCTCTGACATGAGGAACCGACGCCATGTGCAGTCGCTCCTAACATGGAGTACAAACGCTGCTCATCTTGTATCCCAGGATCAGGAGCCCTTACTGTCTACAATCATTCAGACCAGCTGAGCACAAATTTTCAGAGAGATTGTTACTGCTAATTCTCCTCCTTTTTTATCCAGACTTTGAACCGGCAACGGCGAAGTTTCAAATGCATTTAAAGTGTAGGTCTGGTAGCACTGCTCCTTTTTAGATAACGGGGCACTATGGGAGATGGAATGATCTGTGAGAAAAATATGTAGAGATCAGGAAGTTGGCGAGGAATGGATTAGGGAGATATCAAAATACATAAAAGTAGATGACAAAGTGATTTTCCAGCACATGCCACATGTTGCAAGGGTGGTTAAGAACATGTTAAAAGAGCAAACCTGTAATGTCATATTGCACATGTCATTATCCATAGACAACGTTCCATATAATTATCATAGCTTGCAACTGACAACTCATTCCCTGTCCGAACAGAACTTCCAATCTCATGAAGGTACCAACATTTGCGTCACATTGGGGTTATTCTCAAAAGATGTGTAATTCTTTCAATGTAGAAATATCCAAGATAGAAAATATTTTAATAATATAAACAATAACAATACGTTTCTTTATTCGTGTAAAGTGCAAGCTTTCGGATCTTTATAATACTTTCATAGGCATAGTTAGAAGTTGAAGGAACTAAACTAACAGCTATGCCTGTAGAAGGATTTTAAAGATCCTAAAGCTTGCACTTTGCACGAATTAAGAAACGCATTGCTACTGTTTATATTCTTATTTTATAATTTATAGCAATTTTCTTTATCTAAGAAGATATTGTTGCTCCATGGTAGAGGGAGGTGCCATTTCCCCGTTAGTCAGCCATATTTCAGAGTCCCAGTTCACGGTTACCGTAGCGGCTCGGGGCTCACGACCCCATACTACAGAGCAGCCCCTTACTTGTGCTGCTTCTCTCGCCCACCACGTAGAGGAGGGGTTAGACTTCTGGTCAGGTGAGGATATTGTGACTGCTGTGATAGAGATGCATTTAGACTTCTGAAGCTTTTTATTGGGCACAACAAACATAAGTAGCAGGGTGTTATTTTACCGTGAACTTTTCGTGGCCTAATTTGGAATTGGTCGGCCCACGTTGAAGGCGTCATTGATGAGCTGATTTCAGACGCTTTCATCCCGAAATCCATGAAGGCTCTTTCGTTCTCAAGGAGTTCACGAAATAAACATCCTGCTATATAAAATAATATAATTTGCATATATCCTGCGCGCATTGGGGTTAAAAAAAATTTTGACAACTAAAAGTTGCGGATCAGAATACATAATATTTATTTATCTCTTGAAACGGTCACACAAAGATAAAAATAAATAAAACGGGAAATAAGAACAAATTGGGCGAATATACATAAATATAACCTGTTTAAAAATCTATATATTTTGAAACGTTACTTATCTTAATTTGGGGTGCTTCAGTTGGATGGTTGGAAAATTCCTTCCACTAAATCTTGAAAGACTACATTTTGCTAATTTCTCAGGAGCTCTAACTCTTCACTCTCCCCCTTTTCCCCTCTATCTTAATTTTTCTTATCGCCTTCCTCCTAAATTGCGCCAAAAATTATTTTAACAGAGTAAAAAAAAACAAAAAATTCTATAATATTCCAAATTAAAAAATAAAAAATTTCGAAAATTAAAAATTATAATTAAAAGTTATTATTCAAAATATTATTTTAATTGACGAACATTATTTGAAAATATTAAAACAGAATAGCTGCTTATTTATATAAAAAAGGAAATTTATTATAATATTATAAATTATATACAAAATTAGGAGTAAAAGGAGGGGAAGAGATGGGCTGGTTTGACAATGAAGAATGCTCGAAGTCCTCTTCTTTCTTGTCGAGGCAGCTTAATCATTGTCCACCAGCTTTCTATTAGGCACTGTGGGTGAACTTTGTGGAGGCCGCAGGAGTGGCCTCTACAGTGGCCTAAATAAATTTAAATGGAATAAAGAGATGTCTGCTGTAGGGGTGAAATGCTGATAATAAAAAAGGAGCTCACCTGTATGTTAGAGTGTTGTGGCAGGGGAGGCATGAGTCCCTAGTAACAGAGGACCAATTCTGAAAGCCAACTGACTACTGTAGCATGTAGGCTGTACTACAAATCAAGGCAACCCCACTCCAGGTCCAGAACCCCATGAACATCTTCAAGGAGATGGCATGCTACAGGAGCTCGCCACTGACCAGGAAATGTGTGTGAGGAGCTACACCAATCCTGGTGTGGGAGCTAGAAAGTGTGGGCAACCTCCCTATGGACTACCCTCTCCATGTGACCTGCTACACCCCGACCCCAAAGTCCCTCAGTGATGGAGGTAGACCTGTGAGGCTCGATAGCCTGGAGAAGATGACCAGGCAATAGAAAAGTCTGTGAACCCCACCACAATAACCACCATCAACAGCCTCAACCTTCAATCAGAGATGATGGCCCAGAACTCATTGCCCAATAAAGACATCAAGCATGAAATTGTCTTTTGCTCTTTCCGCTTTTTTAAAATTAAATATTTATATATATTTTTAATTGAACTGAAAAATATATTTAATATAAAACCTTTGAATATCGTTCAAATTTATCGTTTAAAAGAAACTTATGCGGTGTAACTTCAAGTGTCGTTTTACAATCACAGGTCGCAGTATATTATATTGTATTATAAGTTACCTTTGAATATATCAAGCAATATTTTCTTTTAAATTAAAAGATTCTCAGAGTTTTCTCGTAGGGGGGCGCAGTATGATTTGACCCAGTAGAGGGCGCTGAAAATTTAAAAAGGTGTCAGTTATGATTGATCAAGCGGAGAGATAGCAGCTGACAGTACCGCAGTCCACTGGTCAGCGGCTTCCCCCCTACAGTAAGTCTCTTTTTCCATTCTATTAAAATAATTTAGGCCATCAGCAATAGTCTTCAAAGGCTTTATTTTATGTGTGTATATATATTAATTGAATATATGTTGTTATAATTATTCCCCTTTTCTCTTTCGCATCAACTTTGTGAATAAATTATATTAGACTACCCTATTCAATGCACAACCTTGACACGGTTAAAATCGGGATGCTTTTATACGTTTTTCTTTCCTGTTAACTTTAAATAAACTATTTCCAGATCTCTACATGTCCAAATATTCGGGCGCCAGTGGCTGCAGAAAAGCAGACCACAAATTTATTCATCTATGGCACATATAGAGAACTAAAGCTGTGCCGCTAGTAATAAATGTTGGGAGGAAAATTAACCAATCATTTTTGGCTTACATATTTTATTTTTGTCTAATAAAATAAACGTTCAATGTACATCAGAGGACAGATAAAAACAAAAACAAAAAACAAATATGATCACGCATATATAAGATTTAAAAAAAAGGTTTTAAAACTATATAAGGTTAAAATAGGGATGAATTTAATATATATAAATTTAAACTTTACACAAAAGGCCTATTATGCCAAAATCCCATATTGAACTGTCTTCATGATACTCATTCCGGTATGAACAAAATGAAGGCTGTAGCAAGATCACATTTTTGGTGGCCAAATCTAGATACCCAAATCGAGTTTTTGGTAAATAAGTGCAGAAGCTGTCAGCAATCTCAGGATGGGCCAAATAAAGGAAAATGGCAACCCTGGAGATGGTCAACCAGACCTTGGCAAAGAATTCATATTGATTTTGCAAATAAGGAACACATCAATATATTAATAGTAGTAGATAGTCATTCAAAGTGGATCGAAGCCATCCCAATGAGAGAGACCACCACACGCAAAACCATTGAGCAACTACGGCGACTTTTTTTCTTCCTATGGTTTACTGGAGGAACTTGTGTCTGATAATGGACCTCAGTTTACTGGTAGTGAAATGAAAGGTTTTCTGGAAGGAAATATAATTAAACAAACATTGATCCCGGCGTACCACCCGCAAAGTAATGGCTTGGCTGAAAGAGCGGTTAGAACAATTAAGACTGTATGGATAAAAATTTAAAAAAAAAATGGGGATACCATTCAAGACACCTTATCAAAAGTTCTTCTGGCATATCGAAGCACCCCGCATGTGACAACGGGAAAGACTCCATCAGAGCTCTTTATTGGGCGTGCGCTTCGAACCAGAGTATCGTTGATACATCCCAGCTTGGCATCTAGAGTTTGGGACCATCAAGCCAGGCAAATGAAGTATGATCGGCGAACCCATTTGGAAGAATTCCAGATAGATGATTTAGTGTGCTGTAAAAACTTTAGAGGTGGTGATAAATGGATCCCAGGAAAAATTGTGGGCAAGAAGGGAACTAGTCTACACAATTTTGATCCACGGACAGGTAAAGGGCCTATCACAGGGATCAAATTAGAAAAAGGTGGAGGAATGGTGAAGAAGATGAGAGTGGAGATGGAGAGCGTTAACCCGAGCACTCAAGAGGAGCAGGTCCCAGTGCCATAATCTCGGAGGTTGTACGAGACGGAGGTTATATGGAGTCGCTGTCGCCAGGACTAACTAGCTAGCGGTCGGATCAAGATTCAGAGGTTCAGAGTGATACAGACGATGGAAAGTCATTAGAGCCTCTTCGCTCGCTGGACCCCGAGGCCATGAGAGAGGAAGGTCCTGTCCTAAGGCGGAACCCACCTCGATCCAGGATACCTCCTGTGAGATTTCGTGTTTGAAGAGAGAAGATGGTGATATATAGCTAGCAATAAATATGTATATATATGTTTCTATGAAAATGTTAATCTGCAAGACGCAGGTTATCTTCATTCCTTTTTGATTTGTTTTTTTTTTCATTTTTGGCGGTTTGCAAATAAACAACAAAAGATGTATCAGATATTATAAAAACAATAAAGATCTTCTGATAATAAGAAGGTACAAAGATATTGCATTTAACCTGTTCCCTGATATTTGGCCAACCTATCTTCTTGATAAATCAATAAAAACCAGATTATTATATGCATATAAGATCCCAACAAGAATTTACAAGTAAAAACAATCAACTTCAATTCAAATTTAAATCAATGATTTCTTCCGATAATTTTACCATTCAAATTTTGACAGTTGATTGTTGTCTCAATGCAACTTTACGACTAACAAGGTATTACAGAGGTGAGTTGCATCCGCCGAAAAGTAAACTTTAGGATCGCACCTGCCCACATTTGGTTTCTGGGCAGTTTAAGTGTCACTTTGCAGTGTCGTTGTGAAAGTCACGAGTGTTATTATTTTTTTACACAGGCTGTTTAGGCATCATGCGCTTTGAAATTAATATAATTATTTTATTTCTAATTTACAAAATATAAATATATATTATTTTATTTTTAAATTTATAAATATTTTTCTTAAAAAATAGGCAAATAATTATAATGAAACCAAAAGGATTATAAGAATCATTTCAATATTCCATTTCCGTGTTAGTTTGAATAAATGAAGGTGTCAAGGATGTTTAGTTTTGCCAAAAAAGATCAGAAACGTGGTCAGTATGGCCAGAACTTATGTGGGAAAACAAAAATTATAAAGAAATAGACTGATACACTCAAAACTCTCTAATAGATGTGAATCTCCTGTATATGAGGGCAAAACATTTCTGGAGATGAGTTTTTATTTTTATTACAATCTCAAGCTTTGGAGCATTACCGCCCTTCTACAGGAGTGCACAAATGAACAATAATGAAACGCCGTTAGATACTCTCCATTCAATTATAATATGATGTCAAGTTCATCAAAGGAGATTTGACAACCATCATTACTGGGTGAAGTAGAATGCGTCTGTCTGTCTTTAAGACAGGAAGCACTACTCAGTAGCAGGCCGACTTAGCTCCAAAAGAAATGGCCGCCTCTGACATGAGGAACGTCATGTTCAGCCGTTCCTAACATGGAGTTCAGACTCATCCTGTATCCCTGGATCAGCCGGGCCAGCTGAGCCTAAGTTTATTTAGCAAGCTTGTTACTGCTCCCTCTCCTCCTCCTTTTTCATCCAGGCTTGGGACCAGTAAAGGCAGAGTTAGAATAAATATCAATTATCATTGATTCTTAATTATTCCATAAATAGCCTAATAATGTTGTTTTATTAATAAAGTTAAGCTAACCATGTACATGTTTCAAGCTGTAGGACAGAATTGGAGCTTGTCTCTTCTACTCTGTACCAGTCATGTGCAGCATTAGATTTCCATTCTTGCTGGAATTGGATCTTGATGAAACGGAGGAGGTCTTTTTCGTCTAGTTGGGTAGTAGATTTTCTGGCCTCTGGGTGGCCAAGAGTTCCAGACTTTGCCAGAGAGACTGCTAGCTCATTTTCAGAAATTCTACATGACCTGGAAGCCATTGCATTGGGACAGAGCTGTTGGCTGGGAGTCGGTTTACAGACTTAGCGATGATCTTGAAAAGAGGTTCTTTGCTGGAGAAGCAGGTTTGAAGGGTATAAATGGCTGCTCTTGAGTCGGAGTAGATTATTATTTCGCTTGGTAAGTTTATGTTTATTTTAGAACCATATATATTGCAAAGAGTTCCGATTTATAAACTGAAAGGTGTCTAGGGTGGGAAAGGGTTTTTTTTCCAGGATCTTAACTTTATAGATAGCAATTCCACTGCCAGACAGTCCAGTTTCAAGTTGGCTACCGTCAGTGTAAATTGTGATGTCGAAGAGGGAGCTATTTTCCTCAATGATTTGGAGGCCAAGAGCTTTAAGTAATTCTGGCTGAGTTTCATGTTTTGGGAATTGGCTGGTAAATGAGGGATATAGGTGGGTTTGTTGCAAGTTACGTGTGGACGGTAGAAAGTTTTGTGTTTGGGATTGATTAAGAGGTCTGAAAGGTTAAAGTTGTGAGATATGTTGAGAGGAGTAGGGCGTTTGAGTCTTCGATTTGGGACCCAATTTTTAATAAAATTTCCTGTAAGATATGTTCTTTTAAGTACTTAATCTTTTTGAATATGAATTTTGAGGAAACATTTTTCTTCTGAGGTGCAGAGGAAGATGGTTGGATTCAAGTTCAGCAATGTGATTTGGGCAGGATCCCCAGATTTAGGTAGGCAATTATGGTGCCAAACCTAAAAATTTGAGAATGCTGATGTATAATAAAAATAAATTATGCATAAAATTTGGATTATATAAAAAATGATAAAAGGTGAAATTTCCAAATCAAATTATTCAAACTATATGTGACGTTTTAGCAACAGTGTTGCTGTCAATATGTCACTTCTATTTAATATCATGCCTTTTTCTTTATAATTTGATATAATAGAAAAATTAAGTGTAACGTGTAAATTTCGCAGTCAAAAGAGTTTAATTGAGTATATATTCACTCTGTTGATTTAAATCTCCTGGACTAAACAATACCACAGGATTCTGAGGATGATTTCTTTTCATTCTATTAACGTAGTCTCGAGCTTCCGGGCATCTCTGTCCTTCTACTTGAGAACACAAATAAATAAACGAATACAAAAATTACAAAAAATGTTTGTAATAGTTTAGCATCAGGCGGCGTTTTATTTGTTTATTTATGTTCCCTTGTAGAAAGGCAGAGATGCCCGAAGCTTTAGACTACGTTAATAAAATAAAAAAAAATCATCTCCAGAAACCTGTGGTATAGTTTAATATATTCACTCTAGGAAACCTTGATGCTGAAGACTTATCCCAAGGGGAACTTCTTCTATCCTACATCTGATATAAGGGACCTGCTGAATTAGCATCTTGCTGGATCTACGGACCTCTCTGCTCTGAATAATTCCATACTGTGAGTAGCAACTGATCACATATGTTTCATCAGACACATGTGCTCTCTCAACTGAAGCTTTAAACTCATAGCACTCAATGTGGGTCCTAGGGAACAGTCTGTTGAGTTAAGAGCAACACCTTGGACATGACCATTCATATTGTCACATAGAGGAAAGACAAACTTCAGGATGACACAGGAATATATTTGAGGCACGGCTACAAACCAAAATTTACAAGATACAATAGTAGCAATAAAGGAAGTTTACAGAGTAGCAAGATAAAAATATATCAAAATTAATAATATTTTCATAAGATATAAATATTTTTCTACAATATAATCCTACTTCGACATAATATAACAACCATTTTTCAGTTTTTCTCTCATATTAATCTCAAATCCTCCTATAGATTACAAATCCTAACCCATAAACTAACAGATTTTTCTATTCAACACCTAGGTGCCAGTACTGTTGGGCCGTTTTCACAAAATAAACCCAAAAATGATGTAAACATCATATATTGTAAGTTTGCAATAGCCTTTCCGAAGTTTTGTTGTCCAGAGGGAGGATCTGGACGAGCTTTTTGCACTCCGAAGCCCGCAGCAGTACTGGGAATGATGACCACTGCCTCCTCTGGACTTGCATAATTATGTACATATTGTAAATATGTATCATAATTGATTTTTTTTCTATATACATCACTTTTATTATAGATATGTATCATAATTCATTTCTTTTTCTATATATATCGCTGGGAATTCAATTGAACAATAGAATTTAAAAATTACCAAATTACATTTTGCTAACTAGATAAATTTAAAATTTCAAGGATTATTTCTTCTTTTATTTTCATTAATTTTTTTTTAAATTAATTTCATTAAATTTTTTTTATTTATACAAAGGATAAATTAATTTTAACAATTATTCTACGAGAGTGTAAATTACTCACTCTGTAAAAAGAAAAGAAAATCGGGTCACACGGTTTGAAAAAAAAAAAACGGTTAGACAGGAGTTAGTTAGTCAGGGAAGATCGAGCGACAAAGCAGTTAGGATGTAAATATAGACTTTGATAAGGTAAGACGACGCTTTGCTATTTTTTATGGGGGCTCCAAACCCGTTTATTGTGTAGAAAGTTTTAACCTTTTGTTTTTAATTAGTGACTTTGCAAAATTTTTCTTTTTATTAATCCAATTTCTAGATATTGTAGCTTGGTTGAACTACTAAGATATATATTCGAATTCGTCTATGTATAAGAAGCTTTAATCTCTCCTCTTATTTTGTGACTTTGCAAAATTTTTCTTTTTATTAATCCAATTTCTAGATATTGTATCTTGGTTAAATTACTAAGATGGAGATTCGAAGTCGTCTATGTAAGAAGTTTTAATCTCTCCTTTTATTTTGCAACTTTGCAAATTTTTCCTTTTATTCATCCATTTATCTAGATGTGGTATCTTGGTTGGATTGCCAAGATATATATTTCCAAATCATTCAAGCATGAAGCTTTATATTTTTTTATATACCCTATAATACATTAAAGGGAAATTTCATTGGGAAAGGTCCTGGGCCTACTTGAAATATTTCCAGATGAAAAGTTTGTGAACATTTTGGGGTGAGAAATAAAAACCCATATATTCATATATTAATGTGTGTTTGTAATACTTTCTCCTTGAAACAAATACATATTTCTACTATAAACAAATTGTGGAAAATTCTGGTAATCGTCAGAGGTTTTGTTTGTTTAATGGTTTTTCTTTAAATGATTCTACTTATGAAACAAAAACATATGACTACTATAAACAAATTGTTGAAATTTCTGGTAATCGTCAGAGATTTTATTCGTTTAATGGTTTATATTTAGGTGATTCTACTTATGAAACAAAAACATATGTCTACTATAAACACACTATGTGTGATTCATCTTTTGGGTGTACGTTACATCTTTTTGTGTGCATATTTAAGTTTAACCCGAACTTAACAATACTAAGACAACCAACCACAAAAGTACACCAGAGATTGCATAGCGCGTTCAAATGGGTCGCTGCGTAAGTCGATTTCTCGAAGCAGCCCGCGACGTCGAATCGCCAAACCATTTTTCCTCTGTCCTGGGGTTACAGAGACAGCGTCAGGGGCGATCACATACGCAGGGCAGGTCGCGAAACCGATCTTAAACAGCGGCACACGCCAGAGTTGCGTCTACGAGCAGCCGCTAATGACCGGTGTTAACCATGAGTTGAGGAGTCCGAGTCACTCAGGTGATCAGAATCCTCCGCGCGGACGCGTGGCTTAAGTCTATCAGAGGCCTTTAGGAACTCCAGGCAGGCTCGCCAAGTGCTCCTGTTGAAAATAAAGTCTTTCAGTGACCCCCGCGGAGTGTACCCCAATTCTTCTGCACTGGTGGAAAGAAGGGGAATCTAAAGGCATCAAGGCTGCTGCACTCTAGCACGATGTGAGACAGAGTTTCTTTCCTGTCAGCGTCGCAATAAGTGCAGGAAGGATCGTCAATAACGCCTATCCTGTGGGCAAAACTGTCCGTCCACGTGTGTTCCGATAGCAGGCCAACCACAATGTGCTCGCTAAGGACGATGTACGCATACCTTTTGTCTGTAAGACTCATTAGAGTAAGGCCAAAGCGGGTGTGGATAGAAGAAGCTAGAGAGAGGAATATGTTCTCCCGTGCTTCACGCGCCCGGTCGTAGATTGCCGATTTTACAAATGACAAAGGAGCGAGTCAGAACAGACTCAGCACCCCGCTTCGCGAGTGTGTCCGTAATGTCATTATCCACGATCCCACTGTGGCCATTGTATGGTGCATCTGTTCTCATTGCGATTCAATCTCGTATTTGAGGCACGGATAGGGAACGGAAATATCTTTATTTACGGGGCTTTTAACCAGAATGAATGAGCCAATGAGGCACGGATACAAACCAAAATTTATAAAATACAAGATAAGCAATAAGTACACAGAGTAGCAAGATATATAAAAATATCAAAATTAATAAACTGTTCTGTAAATATAAATATTTTGATACAATTTAAGCCAACCTAGACATAACAACCCTTATTCAGTTTTTCTTTCATTTTAATTTCAATCCTAACCCATACACTATCAGATCTACCCATTCAACACCTATAGTGGTCTTAATACTTATGGTATACAGAGTCTGAAGCGAATATTGAAGGTTCTGAAGATAGAGGTTGCCTGGCCGGCATTCATATTTCTGTAAAAATAGACAATTCGGCCAGTTAGAGTTTTTTTATTCTCAACCTTTCGCCAAACATTTTTTTGTTTTCGTCAGGAGAAATATATAAGAATAAAGCATTTGACAAGGCGTTAAAAATATTGAAGTTAATTTTCAAGATATAAAAACTGATGTTATAAGTCTGCTCATGAATTATAGGCATACCTATATCTATGTAGAAGTAAAATGCAACATTTGTATTTGCCTTGACAAAATCTTATGGAAAATCATTTCTTTCATAGACTTTATATGATCCCATGTAAATTAATCAGATAATTTGATATTTGAAATATTTAAAAATATACCGAAGATCTTAAGAGAGAATATGGTTTTACGAGCTATATATATATATATATATATATATACTGACCAAAGTTTATGATTTTTGAGCCCCCACAAAAAAAAAGTGCTCGTCGGGGACAAAAGATCTTAAAAGCAGATTTGGTATATATCTTTAAAATTGACCACTAACGTAGAGATCTTAGAGGAAAATGACGTTACTGAAATAGGCAAATTCTTAATATCCATGTAAAAAGAATAATATGGAGATATTTAGAACCATTTTTAACCATGCCTTCATTTTATTTAAAGGTTTGGAATACCAACAATGGTAGTTTTAGTAAAGAAAAAATACAATTTCCAACTATTGGAATTAATCAAATTTATATCTCCTTTTTTTTCTCTAAATATATTTGAAAATTTGTCTAATCGAAATATTAGAGTTCAAAAATTTGTATTTATTACAAAAGAAATCTTTAATCAAAGTACCAAGTTTAAAAGAAGAAGAAAAATTGATGATTTATGAGATTATCTGTGATATTTTGTTGAAATTTACTTATTTTGAAAATCAGATTCTTCACAACAACAAATCTAAAACATAAGGAAATATTTAAAAAGAAAACGTAAAAAATATACAATTTCAAACTATTAATCATATTTTATTTTCTCTAAATATATATTCTAAAATTTGCTAAGTCGAAATATTAGGTCAAAATTATTTATTTTGCACAATTGAAATGAAATATTTTCTCAAAGTATCAAGTTTTAAAGAATAAATAATTGAGAAATTATGAGATTATCTGTGATATTTTTGTTGAAATTTAGAAGATCAGATTCTCAACGACAACCAATCCAAAACATAAGGAAATATTTAAAAAGAAAACGTGGAAGAATTAAGTACCAAGGATAACAGAAACTATTCATACAACAAATATGGAACCTGTATAATTCTGCTGATCTTGATCTAATCTATTATGGTGATAAGAAGAAATTAAGATATTCCAGGTTGGAATCCTAAGAAATTCAGGAAGAAACTCAATAGTTTATAATATGAAAAAAAAAAACAATAGAAAAAAAGGTCAGATGTTGATATAAAAAATAATGAAGGCATATCCTGACCACGAGCACATGTGATTTTTAGATGGCAGAGCGCCATCTAGTGGAACAATTTAACCTGTTCCCTGATATTTGGCCAACCCATTTTCTTGATAAATCAATAAAAGCCAGATTATTATATGCATATAACATCCCAACAAGAATTTACAAGTTGAAAACAATTAAGTTCAATTCAGGTTTAAATCAATGATTTTGAAGAAATCAGGTAGGAATTTATATCAGATATATCCACACAGAATATATCTCAACTAAACCATACTCAACTTTACAGAAGTGAGACATTGATTGTTCACTGATCTAAATCATTTAACTCTCTTACATTTGCCACTTTGTCTATATAAGTTTTATGAACTCTATCGAATAAAACATGTGTTTTAAATTCAAAACTATTATAGACGCGTATGATTCTTTTTAAAAATAAACAATATCTACTGTCCTTACTGCAATTGAGAAATTAATAGGAGAGCCTGGCTCATCAGTAGTGAACCCTCTCAGCGGTTTTGCCAGTTTAATCTACCATGTCGCTGTTATATTGAATTTTTCGATCTTCCTTTTATAGTGATACTGATGCTCGACTCTTGGAATGGGTATTTTAGATGAACTATGGACATAAGCTTTGTGACCAGCATAATTACATACAATTATAAATATATAACGTGTGTTTTTGTAAATATTTAATTCTAGGTTCAAATTTGTTTAATTAACTTTATTAACATCCTATAACCATGTTACCACATCAGACAGATTCAGTACCTTTGTCTGATGTTGGTAACAACACTGTTACAGAAACGTCATAAACTATTTATTTATTTGGATTTGGTCTTATTACCTTGTACCAACCCTTTAATGAAGTATGGTGGTATCATCCACAAATATATTGGAAGCCATTTTACATGTTTTAACGATATCCATGACATAGTTTCATATATTACAAATAAAGAAGGCATATCCTGACCAAAAGCACATGTGCTTTTTAGATGGCAGAGCGCCATCTAGTGAAACAGAAATCAACTAAACATTGATATAACCTGTTCCCTGTTATTTGGCAAACCCATTGATAAATTTGATAAATTAAGAAAAGCTATCCTCGAATGCGTTTCGCGCTGTTGGCGCTCGTCAGCGTGGAGCAGGCTATACCACTGCGACCGAGTTTCATATATGTACCTTGAAGAAATACGAATTGAATCTAGAGGTTGTAAGATTTCTTGTGGTTCTTGGATGAATTTGGTGTCTTGTGTTGCTGTTAGAACTGCTCCATTAATTGGTTGGTAACAACAAAAATGTCTTTAGTTATTTTTCTTAGTTGTGAAGGTTAAACTTTTCTAAATCAAATTAACAAGAATCAGGTAGAATAAAAAAACTTACAAACCGCTTGAATGTCAAGAATAAAAAAGGGACTCGGTGACAATAGCAATCTGTTGAATATAAATTCTGAATGCTAGGTGGCTGTGTGTAACAGATGTTCCAGATGGAGAGACCCGCTGTGTGACTTTCCTGCGATCCGGCTCTACTAATGCCATTGTTGCAGGATCTAGATAGTGACTAGACAGTACTGGGACCTTGACAGCGGGTCGGTGTTTAGTGCTTACACCCCTGTGGTGGCCTCTGCGCGATTAGCCGCCCTAGACTATCCCGCTTTGGTCATTGGTCATTCCACGCTGGGATGGGGGTGGGGACCCCTACTACTTTAACCCTGTGTATTCACATAGCGTGGAATGATACTCAACTTCCCCTCCGATAGCTTGCTCGCTCCACTGACCTAGGACTAGGTACTGATTACTAGGCTGTTGGCTCTGGCGCAAAACTCCGACGGGAGGCCTCGCGTGTAGACGTAAGTCCGGCTTTCAGCGTTGTCGGTGTCCAACAGTGCTGTTTTCAGTCTCTAGTCCACTCCATTCTACTTTGTTGTCAATAGAAACTCTACAGCGAGCTGTCGGAATTGGGAAGTTGGGGTCAGGGGTGTAGCAATACATGACGGAGTGAGATAGTAAAGTTTACCTCTAACCCCCTCTGTGTTACGTACCTAGATATCCCCTGGAGCCCTCACCATGTCTAGTTAACATTTAGGTAATTGTCTTTCTTTAAGGTCCCTTCTTAAGTCACCGAGTCCCTTATTTATAACTTGGCATTCATGCGGAATATAAATTATCAACTCTCTTAGAAAAGGTTAAATAAATGTTACTCTATATATTTGGAGGGTTTTCATTATCTTAAAATAGGATATTTGTGACAACAATGAGGAAGGGTGCGACTACAGTAAATGAATATCTAATTATTTCTTCAAATGCTTTTCTCTTCTTCTTTCTTATCTTTCCTCAATCACATTAGGTATCAAGCTTTCAGAGTTGACAACTATCATGACTGGGTGAAGTAGAATATGTCTGCCTTTGTCATTAAGACTGGGAGCACTACTCAGTGACAGGCAGACTTAGCTCCAAAGAAATGGTCGCCTCTAACATGAGGAACAGACACCATTTGCAGCCACTCCTAACATGGAGTATAAACGCTGCTCATCCTGTATATCTGGATCAGGAGCCCTTACAGGATACTATCAGCCAGGCCAGCTGAGTCCTGGTTTTTAGTGAGCTTGTTACTGCTCCCCCTCCTCCTTTTTCATCCGCTTTGGACCGACAAAGGCGGAGTTTCAAATGTATTTAAGAGTAGGTCTGGTGGAACCTCAGCACTGGCTCCTTCTTAGATAACGGGACACTATGGGAGATGGAATGATCTGTGAAAAGAAATGTAGGGATCAGTAGTTGGCGAGGAATGGATCAGGAAGATATCAAAATACATGAAAGTCGATGACAAAGTGATTTTCCAGCACTTGACACATGTTGCAAAAGTGGTCAAGGACATGTTAAAAAGCACAAAACTGGAATGTCCTATTGCACATGCCATTATCCCTAGACAATGTTCCACATAATTATCACAGATTGCAACTGACAACTCATTCCCTGTCTGAACAGAACGTCCATTCTCATGAAAGCGTCATATTATGGATAGTCTCAAAAGATGAGTAATTCTTTCAATGTGCAATCAACCAAGATAGAAAATATTGTAAGAACATAAACAGTAGCAAGGGGTTTCTTTAT
This sequence comes from Cordylochernes scorpioides, assembly GCA_030710605.1. Lineage (NCBI taxonomy): Eukaryota > Metazoa > Arthropoda > Arachnida > Pseudoscorpiones > Chernetidae > Cordylochernes > Cordylochernes scorpioides. Next base: position 110,599,811 of record CP092866.1, on the reverse strand, counting down.
TCCTGCAAAGTGCAAGCTTTCGGATCTTTATAATCCTTCCACAGACATAGCTATAAGTTGAGGAAATGAGGATTCTCTAAACTTATAGCTATGCCTGTAAAAGGATTATAAAGATCCGAAAGCTTACACTTTGCACGAATAAAGAAACGCATTACTACTGTTTATATTCTTATTTTATACTTCATGGGAATTTTCTCTTCTAAGAAGATATTATTGCTCCATGGAAAGGGGGGGGGGGGGGTGCCATTGGCCCGTTAGTCAGCCACATTTCAGAGTTCCCTGTTCACTGTTACGGTAGCGGCTCGGGGATCACGGCACCCTTTCTACAGGGCATCCCTTACTTGTGTTGCTTCTCCCGCAGTATTAAGTATATATGTAAATACAGACAAATATTATGAAACAAAGTTTATGTATATAATTTATATTTTTATTTTTTTAATTCGCAAAAGTGCTTTTTATTTTTGAGCTCTTAATTATTTCTGGTTATATGCAAATATGTGTATAACGCTTTACATATATTTTAGAAAATCATGTATGTATATAAGTAGAAATAGTATTAAAAATAATCATTCCCATGAGGAGAATAATAGCAAGGTAAGTTTATTATTTATTACTAGACGAATGGCCCGGGCAACGCCCGGGTTTTACCCGAGTGCGTATATATTTTAAAAACGTTTTAATTCAAATACTATTCGTTACAATTATAAATTGGCGCCATGGATGTCACTCTTGTGAAACGTCCCGTTCCAAACTGTGTGTTTTAAAATGTTTTAATTAAAATACTATTCGTTACAATTATAAATTGGCGCCGTGGATGTCTCTCTTGTGAAACGTCCCGCCCCAAACAGTGTGTGTCTTGAAAATATAAAATTAAAAATGTGAATTTTCATAAAGATTTCATCATGTCGATTTTTTTTTTCATTTCACCTACTAAATCGATAGAGATAATTACATTTGCAACATGAACTTAGGTATATTGACTAAATAGAAAACTGCATAGTAATAAAGATCATTTTTTAAAGGCACCATATCGTTTTTTTTTTCAATAAAATCGAAACAAAAATTAACGATAAATAACGATAATTGCCTTAAAAAGAAATTGCCTTAAAAAAAAGAAACATTCGCGGTGATTTTGTCTTGCATTCATTTATACAATTATTATATACGAATGACCCGGGCAACGCCCGGGTTTTACCCGATTAAATGCTTTTATTCAAATACTATTCGTTACAATTATAAATTGGCGCCGTGGATGTCATTCTTGTATAATATATAAATGAGTTTTAAAAATTGTAAAAAAAAAAAATGCATCGGCCGGGAATCGAACCCGGGCCGCCCGCGTGGCAGGCGAGCATTCTACCACTGAACCACCGATGGTTATGAAAAATCCCATCCGTGAGCTTCAGACAAACAGACAGAATAAGGCAAATATATAAGTAGATCAGTTGAAAATAAGACACCCTATATCCAATCTGGATAATTGCGCGTGAAACTATTTACAATAATTCATATTGTAGTAGAGTAGGTAACAGAATTATCAAAAAGAAAATAAACAAATAATAAAAAGAGCATTGAATAAACATATCCATTAAACAAATAAACCACAACATAAGCAGATAGAAGAAACCACAAGGTAGTTATTTACAGTATGTTAAGCAATGATGGAAGTTGATTTAATGAAGTTATCTGTAATAATTAGTATCGTGGAGAGAGAAAGTTGATCAAGTTGTGCTATCTACAATGAATTATATTCTAAAGTAAAATATTAATTATATACATTGATGTAAATCAAGTGGCATAGTAGTGTAGTTCCTCAAGCTGCATGAAGCTGTCTATTTATAATAAAAAGTCTGCAGAATCTATTAAATTTCGTATATCTTTCCCTATTATAACAATTTGAACCAGGTAGGTTATTTCTTTCTTGCACTGCGGTCTTAGGTTTGACACCAGTGGGCATGAGTTCAGAATGTGTTCGGGGGTTTCTTCTTCCGCTCCACAAGATCATCTGGGCGAATCTATTTTTCTAATTGTGAAGAGATATGATTTGAAGTTATATATACCATGACCCGTAAATAATTGAACATTGTAGAAATTTGGTTTGACAAATTTTGGTATTTTTACGGAGATGCAGCCTCCACTTAACAGGCTCGCCACGTGAAGGCAGAGAACATGGGCCCACCTACCAGGACCCACCCCTCAGCCCTATGCTCATCTACACTTTTTTTTTTAAATAATGCTTCATTGGCCCCCGAATCTTGCTAAAGTCCAACCTTACCAGCGAGTGCAAGTAACCAAACGAGGCTCTGGCACATTTATATGTGCAAAGTCGAACTGCTTTTCACATATGTAGACATGTGGTACACTTACAGTAAAATCAGTCGCCTACTTCTACCCACCATGATTATCATGGCCCGTAACATGTGTACTAGGGATAAGCAAAAAAAAAAAAACTCGCAGGGTAGAGTCTCCCATAAAAGACCACAGCCCAAAAAACACAACAACCCCCAGTCTCTCAAGGAGTTGCTCTCTCGTTGGAGACTCAGTCATTTTGATGATAATTTATGATAGATTTTCTTTCAACACAAAAATAGGTGTGTCACATATTTGTTTAAAGTTCTGAGAAATTATGTAAATATGGTAGAGAATATATAAAAGGAAGTCTTTTTTGGCCAAGAGTGTCGTGCAATGAATGAAATTTTTTGTTTCTTATCGTGATGCTACAAGGTTTTTTACTTTATCACCTATGTAACCTATATAGGTTTAATAAGTAAACATTCTATGGAAAACACCATTTTCAGGTTGGCTCTATAATATAGTTAAATATTTTTTTAAAAATTATCCCTAGTAAACGTGGTACAGGCCATGATAATCATGGTGGGTAGAAGTTGGCGATTGCTTTTTCCATAAGTACACCACATGTCAGGAGACCAAAAGAAGCAAAGTCACACTGAGTGGTACTTCCAGGTCTTCAGACCAACAGCACCCCTCTTTCCTTCTCTAAAAAAGACCTCTGGGAAAACCCCAGAACTATAATAGAAAAGCTGAGACAATGGAACCTAATGGAGATTGTTTAAACGACTGGAAGAATAAGTAACAACAACAACATTTGATACATGTGAAAAGCAGTTTGACTTTTGCTGTTAAAGGTGATCATCTTGAAATTTTTGAAAGAAAATTTGTAAATTGTTCAGGCTGTTAGAAGTTATGTATGCAAATTCCATATTGTAAAAAGTATTTTTTAAATTAGATTTATTTGCATATCTGAAGAATATATATGGAAATTCTTTTTTTTTTCTCCTTCAGTTAGTTGCTGGTGAGGTGTAGATGAGTGTGTAGTAATGTATAATAAATAATTTTTGTGGGATAATAGAACTTATTGATTTTATAGAAAAAAATTAAAAATGTAAGATAGAAAATCTATGCACAACAACAGGGTTATGGGCCCGTAGAAAAGATCTACCTGATCTCTGGCAAACTTCTATCAATTCAAAATTAGTAATTTAAACTTCTGGGGCCGTATTAAGAAAAGAAATAAATTAAAAGAAGAATGAATGATTATATTTTTAATTTTCCAAAGCTAAAGGCTTTTAATTATAGTACTTGGAAGACTGATATGAAAGTCATTTTGATTGATAGAAACTGTTGGGAATTTATTATTGACAATCAAAGTGAACTACCTGCAGATGCTACAACAAAAGAGGCTAGAGAATATAATTGGAATAAAGCTAGAGCTTTCACCACTATCTACCGAGGTGTAGAAAGAAGTTACCAAACTCTTATTGCTAATACAAATGATGGTAAGGAAGCATGGAATATACTCAAGCAGAATTTCGAACCAACTTCAAGGGCAAGATTGGCTGGATTGATTGATGAATTCAATGATCTCAAATTTACTCCTGAGGAGGAAACTATAGGAATATTTTGTAAGAGAGTTCAAGAAAAAAGGCAACTAATCAAGGAGGCTGGTTTTGAAATACCTGATGTTTTAGTTTGCTTTCAACTGATGAGGAAATTACCCCAAGATAATGAAGGTATAGTGCAAATTTTATATAGACTGGAGCAGTTCAACATAGAGAACATTGAGACTCATCTAGTAAATGAATCAGGTAGAATACAACAAAAGAAAATAAGATGAAGGGCTTGATATTGTAGCCAATGCATATCAAACGAAACCTCCAAAGATGTACCAAGGAAAGAAGAAAAAATATCCTACACAAGCTCAACATAACAGTGGAAGCATGCTGGAGCCAAGAGTGCAATCAAATGTCATGAAACATAATGTGAAAATATGTTATTTCTGTGGAAAAGCAAGTCATCTTATAAAAGATTGTTTTCTGAAAAACAAGAATCCTCCGAGACAACTGTATAGAAGGAATCAAGACTACCAAGGAAAATCTTCTGCGTTCCATTCAGAAATCTCAAGCATCCACCATGTCGACGAAAATATAAATGATCAACTGGGAGAATGGCTGATAGACAGTGCAGTTACTTCACATTTCTGTAAAGAGAAAGATTGGTTCACCAACTATCAAGAAATACCCCCAATGGATGCGTTAATAGGAGATGTCGACTGCAAGTCAAAATTCTTAGGTGAGGGAGATATAAACTTTATCTTTAAGAGGATATAAATAATTCCTATGTAGAGGTAACTTTACTTAATGTACTATATGCCCCTAATATGAGAAGGAATCTAATTAGTGGCTCATGTATAGATATGGCAGGAAATAAGATCATTTGGAAAGATGGTAAAATGGTAATTTTCAGAAATAATGGAGAATATTTCTTTACAGCTAAAAGAGTAGATAAATTATATATAGTTAATGGCTACCCTAATAAAGCTAGCTCTCAATATTATTCAGTGTCTCATAATTCAAATCTGGATTTTCTCCATAAGAGATTTTGTCATATAAATTCAGAAATTATAAATACCATGAGTAGGAAAAGTACAGTTGAAGGATTAGAAAATATCACAGGTAAACCAAACACTTGTGATATATGTAAAATGGCTAAGCTAACCAGATCATCATTTAAATATAAAATTCTGACTAAAAAGCCATTAGAAAAGGTACATATGGATATCTGGGGTCCTGCACCAGTGAGATCACTTGATGGCAGTAGATATTTTCTCTCTATTATTGATGACTACTCAAGAAAGGTTAGTGTTTATTTCCTAAAAGAAAAATCTGAAGTTTTAACAAATTTAAACAATATTATGAGTGAATCGAGCGAGCATTAAATACTAAAATAAAATGTGTTAGAACAGATAATATATTAGAATTTTGTAATAGAGAATTTGGAACCTCTTTAGAAAATTTAGGATTAAAATAGAACGAACATTGACTTATAGTCCTGAGCAAAATGGAATTGCTGAGAGATTTAACCGAACTGCTATTGAGGGTGTTCGTGCCTTGCTTTTGGATAGTGGACTACAAGCCAGATTTTAGGCAGAAGCCCTGAAAACCTTTGTGTATACCAAAAATAGATGTGAACATGCTCTGACTAAAGGAGTAAGTCCAATAGAATTATGGCTAGGACATAAACCATCTATAAGACACTTTAACATTTTTGGTTCATTAGCCTATGTTTATGTCCCAAAGGTTAAAAGAAATAAATTTCAATCTAAAGCCAATCTAGGTATAATGGTAGGGTATGCAAATAAAACAAAGGGATATAGAATTTGGTTACCAAAAGAAAGGAAAGTAATTGAAACAATACATGTGTATATTGAGGAAGCTAAAAAAGGCGTAAATTCTATATTTGGTACTGCGTCTAGAGAACAAAGTGATTTCTATCCTCAGTATGATAGATATCCCTACAATGACCATAATGATGATAGTCATGATACACATACCCCAATAGATATAACAAAATGGAAAAGGATAGAAGTACCAAGAAAAACAGGACCAAGAGTTGATGTATATAACTATCCACCTTCTAGTGATAAAAAATTAAGATCAGTTAATGATGTACAACAATTTTGTGAATCACAAAAACTTGAATTTGAGCCTAAATTGTTTTCATTTAACCCACAAAAACAAGACTAAAGGGAAGAATATTAGATGAAAATGGAGACGAATATTTTGGATGAAAATTTATACGAATGTATATTTCAAGAGGAAATTTATGATGTGGAACTTCTTAAACCTTTAATGATGTCCAACAATCACAAGAAAAGGAGAACTGGGTTAGGGCAATGAAGGATGAGGTGAAGATAATGGAGGATAGGAAAGTTTGGAAGTTGGTAGATCGCCCACCTCAAGGTGTTAAAGTATTAGGTAATAAATGGGTATATAGCCTTAAAAGAGATAATAAAAATAATATAAAGAGATTAAGGCTAGGCTTGTGTGGCACAAGGTTTCAAACAAAAATATGGAACACACACACACACAGACTATACTGAAATTTTTTCTCCAGTTGTAAATTTTTCAATAATTAGATTCTTATTTATAATATTAGTATCATTGCTGAAATGGAAGCATGTACAGCTGGATGTAAAGTCTGCTTACCTTTATGGAAATTTAAAAGAGAAAATCTACATGCATCAGCCAAATGGATTCAAAATGAAAGGTAATGAAGAAAGAGTTTGCCTGTTAGAGAAAAAAAATTATGGATTGCACCAAAGTGGAAGAGAGTGGAATAAAGAACTAGATTCAATTTTGTAATCAATTGGATTTGAGGCAATTAAATGGTGCAATTGTGTATACAAAATGAATAATGGTGTCATATTAATAGTATATGTTGATGATATTCTATTATTTGGAATAGAAAAATTTGTAATTGACAAACTATTCAAATAATCAAAGAAAAATTAGATATAGAGGAATTAGGCCAATATTTGTTGGGAGTTAATTTTGAAACCACCGACAAAGGAATATACTTACATCAAGAAACATATATAAACCGACTTATAGCTAGTTTTATGGATTTACCTAAGACATTGGTAAGTTTACCATTTAAAACAAGTACCTGGTTACCTCCAAAGGTAAAGGAAGATGAAATTATTGAAACTGAACTCATGAAGAAATACCCATACAGATCAATGATAGGTTGTTTATCATTCCTTGCAGACAGAAGCCGACCAGATATATCTTTTTCAATAAACACTATGGCTCAATTCTGTAATGGATACAATTATCAACATTGGAAAATTGTAGTAGATTTAATGAACGATGTTTTCAGGACAAAACATTATAGAATAAACTTATCAAATGTCAATAATGGAATTTTGACAGCATACTCAGATGCCAATTGGGGAAGTCATTTGACCAATAGATATTCTACAAGTGGTTAATTATTATATCTTGATGACCCTCCGTTTACTTGGAAATCTAGAAAACAGAAATGTATTGCACTAAGCTCTATGATATCAGAATTTATTACTTTGACTGAAAGTGTGAAAGAAATAATATGGTATTACAATATATCAAAAGAAATTAACATATTACCTAACATAGAAAAACCTATCCAATTTTGTGATAATCAATCTGCTCTATATTTCTGCAAAAATAGTGTAGAGAATATAAACACTAAGCACATTAATATAAGACTACAATTTATTCGTAAACTTGTTGAAGATGAATATTTTAAATTAAAATTTGTAAGAAGTAACTTGAATTTGGCCAACTTCCTAACAAAATCTTTATCAAAAGACAGGTTGAATTATTTCCTTGAACGAATGTTTGTGAAGGATCATATACATTCCCTCGAAACTTCAGATGACACCAGACCTTGAGCAGAGGGAAGCCTGTCACTACTTTGTCCTATTTTACTTTGATTGTGTATTCTATATATATATAAATGAATGTATGTGTGTCTGTTTGTCTGTCCTTTATGCTGACCAAACCACTCATTGGAACGCCATGAAACTCTGGGAAATTATTTAGTATAGTACTGGGAAGGTTTCTGAAAAATAATTTCTTGAATATATTGAATATCCTTTGAGTTATTTGCAGATTTGTAGATTTAACTCGCAAGCAGCGCCTCCTTGCGACGGAGATAGGCTTAGGTTTTGGCAGAAAGTCTGCTCCATGCCTAATGACCTTGGGTCTTTCAGGGCTAAATATTAAGTAAAACTAATTCAAATATTAATGCTTTATAATGGCTATCTCCTTGAGGTTACCGATTTAAAAGTTTATTTTCTAATTTTAGATTGTATAAGAAACATATTTTATTTTAAGTATTGTACTTTATTTTAAAAAGTTAAAATAATTGTGCAAGACGATATATACGATATATAAAAATCAAAAGAAATAATGAGTATCGTTTGAATATAAAATTCGAATAAATATAAATGCGATACTAAAAATTATAGAAGCTTATATAAAATATATAAAATATAGAAGCAATAGAAAATATATAAAATATAGAAGCTATAGAAAATATAGAAGCTTTTGCATAGTTTCGTCCTGTAAGCATACCAACTTGATAAAAGTTTCCTGTTTTCCCTTTGAATATGCTTGATAAGAACCTCTATTCATTTTTGAATTAGTAGAAATCAGACGCATACCATAGGTCATAGCCATTCAAAAGTTGGTTTAGGTCGTCAATCCTTTGCGAACAAATGGAAATCTCCACGTTGGCGCTCTCTCCGAAGATTTTTTTTTATGATATTCTGTGTCTTTTTTTATTATTATTATTATTTTGAGATCCACCCCTCGCTTGAAGCAAATCCTTTAATCCCAAGAGACTGCGCGAAAGACTTGAACATGAAACCACCGACGGAACGTTTTGTCCTCTACACTGACGAAACCACTTAACCAAGCTCTGATCTCCGCCCGTAGAGCGTGGGAATTTTGAGCACAAGTCAAAGTTAGTTTTATCATTTATCGACACGGCAATTTATTTGAGACAATAATAATGATACAATTCCAAGGCAAATATACTATTCCTTTAACTTCCATTTAACGAGGGAACCAATTAATATTGATTTTATTCAACTTATCGAGTATTTTTCAAGGGACCGGGATAAAATGTTCACTAGATAAAACAATGATTTTATAATGTAGAAAATTAGGAAAGACAAAATTCAGGAAGACACGGCAATTTTTTGAGACAAGAATAATGATACAATTCCAAGGTAAAGATACTATTCCTTTAACTTCCAATCACCGAGGGAACCAAATAATATTGATTTTATTCAACTTATCGAGTATTTTTCAAGGGACCGGGAAAAAATGTTCACTAGATAAAACGATGATTTTGTAATGTAGAAAATTAGGAAAGACACAATTCAGGATGACACGGCACACAGGGACCGGGAGAAATGTTCACTTTATCGAGAGATTCAAATTTACGAGTTTCAAATTATCAAAATATATCTATTATTTTTTAAATAAGTTTCTAGAGAATTGTTTTAAAAAATGTTCGTTAGACAAACCTTTACTCGGGTAAAACCCGAGCGAAGCCGGGTACATCCGCTAGTTGTAAATATAACTATTGATGTAAAGTATATAAGATGATCATGGGGTTGAAAGTGATCATCTTGAAATTTCTTGGAAGAAAATGGGTAAATTGTTCAAGCTGTTAGAAGTTATGTATGCAAATTCCTTATTGTAAAAAGTATTTTTTTTAAATTAGATTTATTTGCTTATCTGAAGAATGTATATAGAAATTATTTTTTTTTCTCTTCAGTTAGTTGCTGGTGAAGTGTAGATGAGTGTGTAGTAATGTATAATAAATAAATTTTGTGGAAAAATATAACTTATTGATTTTATAGAAGGTTTTATTTAAAAAGGTAAAATAGAAAATCTATGCACAACAACATTTGCACTTACAAATGTGCCAGAGCCCAGTGTAGTTAAACATGATTTACTTTAACCTTTTTTGTACACTATATTCCTCTTCTTCTTCTTTCTTCTCTCCACTCAATCATATTAGGGTATCAAGCTTGTAAAGCTTGAGATTTGACAAACATCATGACTGGGTGAAGTAGTATGCATCTGCCTTTGTCATTAAGACTGGGAGCACTACTCAGTGACAGGCCGACTTAGCTCCAATATGAAATGGTCGCCTCTGACTTGAGGAACAGACGCCATGTGCAGCCGCTCCTAACATGGAGTACAAACGCTGCTCATCCTGTATCCCTGGATCAGAAGCCCTTACAAGGTACTATCAGCCAGACCAGCTGAACTCAGTTTTTTTTGGTGAGCTTGTTACTGCTCCCCCTCCTCGTTTTTCATCCGGGCTTGGGACCGGCAAAGGCGGAGTTATATTCCAAATATTCATTATTGATATACTCTACATGTTTTAAATATCAGACCATTCAAACCTTGGCATCAATTAAGATTTATCAAAAGAAAGTTGAAGTAAATCATTTTTAAAACTTCCTCAAACATTCTATTTTATTAAAATATTGGTTTTGTCAAAATGAAAATTTAGCAATCTTTTACAAAGCAACAACGAATGTTACTTTTTACAAATAAATCAAACTTCTACTGTCCTTACTGCAATGAAAAAAATATATTGGGAGGGCTTGGCTCATCAGTGGTGAACCCTACCAGCGGTTTCGCCAATTTAATCTACCAGATCGCTTCTTAGAGCTCTAATACTGTATTGGATCATTCTGGTTATATATTGTTGCGATGGTGTTCTGGGGTGCCGCTAGGAAACATGGAGACAGCGTTAAATAAATGTTTATTTTGTTTATTGTACAACCGTCCACTGGACAAGTCGAGGAAAAATCTAATCTAATGATTGTTAAGATGGAATTTATAATGGTGAAAAAATAAGAAACATGTAAAACAGGCGAACAAAGAAAATTAAAAGCATAAATGCAAATTAGGTTAGGCAAATTTACAATAATGGATAAAATAAAATGTACTTTCAAACTCTTCTTAACATTACTCTCCCCCTTGAAAAAGACTTGTCCTCAAGTCTGGGGTCCGGTACAGTTTCATTCTTGACACATGTACAATTTTCTTGCCTCTTCCCGTGACTTCTTTTACTTCATAATTTACTGGTGATGTCTTCCTAATTATCTTGAATGGTCCGATGTAATTTTTCTGTAGTTTGTCCGCTCTTCCAACTTTTCTTATCGGTGTCCAAATCAGTACTAGGTCGTCTGGTGAAAAGTTAACTTCTCTGCGATGTTTGTCGTATACTTGTTTGGATTTATCTTGCCGTGAAATTGTTCTAGCCATTGAAATCTTTTTTGATTCTTCAACTATGGTTAGGAGATTTGATATGTAGTCATCAAAGTCTCCGGGTTTAGGCGGTACTTCCGGCCAGTCAAATGTAGAGTCCAGAAATGTCAACGGTTCTCTTCCATGAATCAGAAAATATGGGGAATAGCCGGTCGTCTCTTGTACCGAGGAATTGTAGGCGAAAGTCACAAACGGGAGAATCTCGTCCCAATTTTGGTGCTTCTCGTCAATGTACATTGATATCATATCTGTCAGCGTACGGTTCATTCTTTCCGTTTGGCCATTTGTCTGTGGATGGTGAGATAAGAGGATGCCAGCGGGCGACGCTGGCCTGGGACGCTGGGAACTCTGCGAGCTGGGAGGCTGGCCAGCTGGCCTGCGCGCGCAGGCTGCGCGCGCACTTTTCGAACACCGCCTGATATCGCCGGCTTGTTTACCGCCCGTCGCTACAACCTACGGCGGTTCCTTCTATTATATAATACTCTAGGCGCTGGTGGAGTAAAAACTGTACTCCACCTGCCTCTTATAATTGTATGTAATCTTTGGAAACTTATTAAAATATAAATTATTAATTTATAGTTCTCACTGCAGCTCGAACCTTTACCCTAACGCGGTAGAACATGGCGCAGCCGACATTCGGTTAATTATAGCCGTTTTTTAAGTGACAGCTCAGTGACAATTAGTAATCAAGATGCCCTCAAGAAGGAATCGCCGACCATCCCAAACCCCTCCAGAGAACCCTGCCTCGCCGACCAGCACCGACATCCTCAGGTCCATAGCCGCACTGTTGCAGCAGATGGCTACTCGGAATCCGACACCGACAGTTCCATTAGGAGCTCCTCCTCACCACGCCACAAAAATCATCCAGCTTCCTAAACTGGCTTCCCCGGAGGAGTTAATGATGTCTTGTTTCCGCGATTGGAAACAACGTTGGAACGACTACGTGGACGCCCAACAAGTAGCCACCTTCCCGCTATCCACACAGCAAGCGACTTTGCGTGCCGCCCTCCATTCCGAATGGACCATCCTTTGGCAATCAGGCCGCCTTCATATTTCTACCACCACCACCCTCGATGAAGCCGTGAATGCTCTCGAGGCCTACCTACGCAAGAAGCGAAACCCCCTCCTTGATCGGCAAGATTTTCATCGTAGGGACCAACAAACCGGAGAATCGGTGGATCGCTACTTCGCAGCCCTTAAAGCTCTTGTGACTCGTGTGCACATGAGGTGGATTTTAAGTGCAGCACATGCGGCGACCCGTGTATTACAAGATGCACAAAAAGAGCTTGTGGGAAAACGTTTGCCCTTGCTGGTTATCAACAGCAACTCCGTATCCGTGACAGGCTAATATGTGGCCTGTTTGATAAAGACCTCCAACGAAAAGTACTGGCGGAGCAGTACAATTCCGACCTCTCCCTGGACCGAGTCCTGTCAATTTGTCTCGCACATGAGAGTGCTACCGCCGTGGGCGCGACTCTTTCACCCTCCCCAACCACCTCCCCCGAAGCCTTCAGTGCAACCAGACGTGCACCATCAACCTACAAGCATCAACAAGCCAGCTCGTCTGAAACCTCACCTAAGGCCAACCGTTTCTTTCAGAAACCCTATGATCCTAACGACCCCTGCTCCGGATGTGGGGCTAACCCAAGACACCGCCGTGACCAGTGCCCAGCAAAAGACATAGAGTGTAACAAATGCGGCATCACCGGGCATTACGGAAGGGTTTGCCGACAACTGAAACGGAAACCCACAACCAAACCTAATATCCCGCCACCTGCAACCAGAAACAATCAGTCCCAACCAGGACCCTCAAACACAGTTGTTGCAGCTGGAGTACGCAACGAACTCATAACCATTCCGACCGATATCAACCATAAGTTACACCAAATCCGTTGGCTGGCGGACCCGGGGTCAGATCTGGATCTAATCCCAGAATCAGAATTCCTGTTACTGGATGAGCAGACCCGATCAGCACTCAACCCGAAGAACGTCCCTTGCGTAGGAGCCAACGGCATCAGCTTAAGTCCTTGTGGATCGTTCGTCGCGGCACTGCATCTCAACGGGAAAACATACAGTACTACCGTTGGAGTCTGCAAGCACCTGAACGCCCCTCTCTTGAGCAAGAGCGGATGCAAAGCCTTAGGACTTCTGCCGGATAACTGGCCCCATTCAATGATCGTCAATGCCATAACCAACGGACAAGTTCTAACGTTCCCGCCGACCCCGGTGAGAGCCAATGAGATCGATAAGCAGTCTATCCTTACCCATCATGCTAGAGCGTTCGACGACACAGTGTTAAAACCCATGCAAGGACCCCCCATGTCTATCGAACTAGTTAAAGATGCCGTTCCTTGCAAACGCTACCGGGCATACAACGTTCCCTTTCACTGGAGAGACCCCGTCAAAACTCAACTCGATACCATGTTGGCGAAAGGGATAATCGAACAGGTACCCGTCGGCGAAGCCATCGATTGGTGCCATCCTATGGTAGTCGTCCCGAAAAAAGGCTCATCACAAGTCACTATACCAAATGATCTCGCCGGTGCCATCATTGGGAAAGGTGGTCAACGCATCAGGAAGATCCGGCGCGAGTCTGGTGCGGGGATCACCATAGATGAGTCTCAACCTGGTAGCAACGAACGGGTCATCACCATCTCTGGCACGCCCCAGCAGATCCAGATGGCCCAGTACCTCTTGCAGCAAAATGTAAGAGAACATTCCTTCCGGAAGCGATACAATTGCAACGCCAAGCCACTCTCACATTTGGAAGTGGGAGCAATAGTCCTTGTCCAGGATCACCGCACAAAACATTGGACCCTCCTTGCTGAGGTTCTCGAACAACTTCCACGCGGTCGCAGCTACCTCATCCGGACCGACGCCGGACGCCTTCTTCGCCGTAATCGCAGATTCTTACGACCTTTCGTGCCTTCACCGTACACCACCCCACCCAACTCAGCTCAACATCAGCAGACCTTATCCCCTCGAACCCGAGAACCGAACCCGCGTTATAGCAACTACGTTGGATCGGTCCCAAGTCCCAATCTCCAGGGGGGGCATGAGATAAGAGGATGCCAGCGGGCGACGCTGGCCTGGGACGCTGGGAACTCTGCGAGCTGGGAGGCTGGCCAGCCGGCCTGCGCGCGCAGGCTGCGCGCGCACTTTTCGAACACCGCCTGATATCGCCGGCTTGTTTACCGCCCGTCGCTACAACCTACGGCGGTTCCTTCTATTATATAATACTCTAGGCGCTGGTGGAGTAAAAACTGTACTCCACCTGCCTCTTATAATTGTATGTAATCTTTGGAAACTCATTAAAATATAAATTATTAATTTATAGTTCTCACTGCAGCTCGAACCTTTACCCTAACGCGGTAGAACAGATGGTAACTTGTCGTTTTCTTATGTATCGTATTGCAAATTTTCAAAACTTGTGTGAGTAGTTTGCTCAAGAAAGAACTCCCGCGGTCAGAAATTAAAATTTTCGGTGCTCCATGTCTTAGTACTATTATTTTCAAGAAAAAATCGGCAATTTCTGTGGCAGTTCCTCGAGGTAGCGCCGCTGTTTCAACATGCCTTGAGTAATAGTCTGTGCAAACAACGATCCACCTATTTCCGTTGATGGACTTGGGAAATCTACCCAAAAGGTCTATTCCTATTCGCTCGAACGGTCTAGACGCTGGTGGTATCGGTTGCAATTGTCCCGATGGTTGTTGGGATGGGGTCTTACGAAACTGGCATTCAGGGCAACTGGAAACATATTTCTCCACTGTTTTGAACATTGAAGGCCAAAAATATTTATCTTTTATTCGGCTGTATGTTCTTTTTATACCCATGTGGCCCGATGTAGGATGATCATGCATCTGTTCCAAGAGTTCTAGTTGTTTGTTCTTTGGGATGACCAGTAACCACGGGTTGCCTGTTGGGGTAGGATTATTTTTATAAATTTTTCCGTTATGTTTGGTGAAGTTTTCTCCGTAGCTGTTTGGGTGTTGGTCGATCATGTTGTTAATTTTCTTAATGTAAGCGTCGTAGTCTTCGGTGTTATAATTAATTTGTAAAATTTTAATTTTATCTGGAATTGGGCACCGCGATAATCCATCAGCATCTAAATGTGTTTTTCCAGATTTATAATTTATAGTAAAATCGTAGGCTTACAATTCCAACGACCAACGCGCCAAACGCCCAGATAATTTTTTTGCTTTGGCCATCCAGCAGAGACTATGGTGATCGGTATAAACGATGAATTTACGGCCGTAAAGATAAGGCCTGAATTTCCCAATTGCCCATATAATAGCCAAGCATTCCTTTTCCGTAGTTGAATAGTTGGTCTCAGCCTTCTGCAATGTTCTGCTGGCATATGAAATTGGACGCTCTCTACCATTGTCTTCAACATGAATGAGCACTGCCCCAAGTCCTTGATCGCTTGCGTCGGTGTGGAGGCCTATGGGTTTATTTGGATCATAATGAGTTAGGACCTCCGGTGAACTCAGCTTTTCTTTTAAAGTTAGAAAAGATGATTCTTGTTATTTTCCCCATACAAACGGCTGGTTTTTACGAGTTAGAATTTGTAATGGATATGCTATTTTTGAGAATTCTTTAATGAACCTTCTATAATAAGAACATAGTCCGAGAAAAGCTCTGACATTTTTAATTGTTTTGAGGGCTGGGAAATCCTTTATGCTCGCAATTTTTTCTGGATCGGGTGTAATTCCTTCTTTTGACACAACGTGCCCCAATAAAAGGAGCTCTTCATAAGCGAATCTGCATTTTGAAATATTGAGTGTCAATCCCGCTTTTCTTAAGCATCCCAAAATGGTCTTCAATCTTGTCAAATGCGATGGTAGATCTTCAGAGAAAACTATCACATCGTCAAGGTAGCACAAGCAGATTTTCCATTTATGGGTCCTCAATATATTATCCATTAGTCTTTCAAAAGTTGCTGGGCCGTTGCATAAACCAAAAGGTAAGACGTTGAAGTGGTAAAGTCCGTCAGGTGTCACAAAAGCAGTTTTCTCCCGATCTTGTTCTTCAACTTCCACCTGCCAGTATCCTGAACACAGGTCCAGTGATGTGAAGTATCTAGATCCATGGAGAGAGTCGAAGCAGTCGTCGATACGAGGAAGCGGATATTGATCTTTAACAGTGATAGAGTTTAAATTTCTGTAGTCCACACAGAATCTAAATGTTCCGTCTTTCTTCTTAACGAGAATTACAGGAGATGCCCATGGACTCGATGAATGAGAATTTATACCTTTTTTCAACATCTTATCTATTTGATTATTAATTATTTCGCGTTCTCTCAAAGACACTCTGTAGGGGTTCTTTCTTATGGGAATATCGCTGTTTGTTTTGATTTTATGTCTGACAAGGTGAGTTCTCCCTTTGTAATCGTCTGGTGCGGCGAACATTTCTTTGTATTCGTAGAGTAGCATCAAAACCTGATTACGTTCCTCGGAAGATAAATCGGGATTTATGTCAAAATTAAGATCAATGGAGGAAACTGCTCGATGGTCTGTCTTGTACATCCTGTCTACTTCCGATATTATCCCTACTTTCATGTGCCGATGAATTTTTATAGGTTTTGAAGAAGGGTTCAAAAGCCAAATATCAGGGAACCTTGTATTTTTCAGCAAAGATCTTGTTGTTATCAGGCCATATTTCGATGTTAGCGATGAGAGATTCTCTATCAATATTTCCTTGTCATCAGTAGTTGGTTCGCAATAGCCCTTAACCAGACATAGGCTAAATTCAGGAATTATTCTATCTTCAACCGCCCTAGCATATTTTAAACTTGTATCATCTTGGTCCATATTATTTGGGGATTCAATCCATAAAGTATTGTTTCGGCAGTTAATTAAGGCTTTGTAATGGCTTAAGAAATCGTCTCCCAGAATTATTTTGGGGTTACATTTTTCTAACACTATCATCTGAATTGTATATTTTTCCTGATCCATATTGAATGATACCATTGACCTTCCTTTTGCATTAAGTTTATGATCACCTGCAGCTTTCAAATTCAGATTATTATCTTTGACAACTTTTAATTTTAGTTTATATGAGAGTTCCTCGTCAATACAGCTAACCACCGCTCCGGTGTCGATTAATGCCTCAACCGTATAATCATTGATTTCTATCTGAGTCGTTTTATTTCTTTGAAGATTCATCACCAAGTTTATTCGACCACCAGAAGCCCGAGATCCATTCAGTCGGGTTAGTTTTTTGACGCTTCTCCCAAAGTAGGAAAATCGTCTTCGCTATTCACATCAAAGTCCGGTTCCTGTTGCCTCGAATCATCGATTCCTCTACAATTTTTTAAATAGTCCTCATTTACAGAGTTGGTTTCGTCCATGGACCTTGAAAACTGCCGCTGTATTGGTCTAATATTGTAAGTCGGTCGTTCAGTGTTATGAGGGCAATACCTCGATATATGTCCCTGTTCGGAGCAGTTCCAGCATATTCTTCGATCCTGGTATAATGGCCTTTGATAACGCCTGTTACTTGGGGGCGTCGTGTACGTCTGCCTCCTGGGATACTGCTCGGGGGTTCTGTTGGTTGGGGTTGGTGCTGAGCTCCTATAATTGTTTCCAACCGGTTCCATCCCTGTGTCATTAGGTCTAGCCCTCTCGAATCTACCTGGGGCGAAGGTTGGTCTACTGTCACTTGCGATTGGTCTTCTATCATTTGCGAACGATCCTTTTTGGAATCGAGGTATGTCGAAACCACGACTATGGTCTGTTTGGTTGTTGTAGTTTCTCCTAGGAGGGAATGGTCTGGTCGGGCGATTATTTTGCCTGAAGCTTCTTCGCTGCTCAAAATCCACTAGATGTTGATCTATTCGCCTCGCTAGTTCCAAAAAGTCTTTGACCGTGCTGCAAGGTGTTATCATCATAATGAGTGACAGGTATTTGTTTAGACCAGTCTTCATGTAGTATAATTTATCGTCCGTTGTCATTTTGGGGTTGACCTTGTTACAGAGGTTAAGGACATCCTCGGCGTAACGCAGAGTTGACTCATTGGGCTGCTGGATTCTGTTTTGCAGGTCCATTATTAATTTAAATTTGGCAGTATCTGCCCTCCTGAAATCTCTCAGGAGTGCCTTTTTGAATACACTCCAGGCCGAAAAAATGTGAGGGCTGTTGAGTTTTGCCTATTTCTTCGCAGGTCCGTCCATGTAGCTCCGGGCATATGCCAGCATGACATCGTCCGGCCATCGTTGTTGTCTTGCTAACAACTCTATTTCTTCCAGCCATTCTGAAGGATCTTCGTCCGAGTATCCGCCAAATACTTCCAGACTTGGAGGTGGTGGCTGGCAGAAGAAAATGTTGTTGCAAGGTGTAGCGTCATCTTGATTCACAATGGCGCGTCTTGTTGGAGAGGCACTGAAGGATCTCATTGGAGGTTGTCCTCGTAAACGACGGCTTCTTCTTAAGGTAGCTTCATTTTTGATGGTAGGATCAGCATCTCCACCAGTGTTGCGATGGTGTTCTGGGGTGCCGCGAGGAAACATGGAGACAGCGTTAAATAAATGTTTATTTTGTTTATTGTACAACCGTCCACTGGACAAGTCGAGGAAAAATCTAATCTAATGATTGTTAAGATGAAATTTATAATGGTGAAAAAATAAGAAACATGTAAAACAGGCGAACAAAGAAAATTAAAAGCATAAATGCAAATTAGGTTAGGCAAATTTACAATAATGGATAAAATAAAATGTACTTTCAAACTCTTCTTAACAATATGCTACACTGAAGGGTGGAATCTTAGAAAAGGTATTTAAGCAAACTATGAAAATGAGCTTTTAAGACAGTAGAATTACATTTGAATATTTGCATCGAGCAATGCTGTTCCGCAAACAATAACGACAAGGCCAGTTAGATATAAATTAATATAAAGCAATAACGCGCCATCTATATATACCAAAGAGAAATATCAATATGCTGCAATGAAGGGTGGAATCTTAGAAATGATTTTCAAGCAAACTATGGACAGGACAGCAGAATATATTGGGAGGGTTCACCACTGATGAGCCAAGCCCTTTCAATATTTTTTCATTGCAGTAAAGACAGTAGAAGTTTGATTTATTTGTGAAAAGAAGCCTTCGAGTCTTAATGTTTTCTTTTACTATATACAATCTATAAGTTATACACATTATAATGCATTTTATTATCTTTACAAGGCTCTTTAAAAATCACTAAAAGTGTTCTGAGCAGTTAAATAGAATGTTTGAATAAATTATATTCTGCATCTATATTGTTGCACCAGGTTGCGGTTTGGCAGACTCTTCAGCCTGGATTCTCTCCTGTGCTGGGTCCTGCATCTTACCAGAGCGTGTTTCAACCATCCTAGAAATTTATAAAAGGGAATAACGAGATAAGTCTTCTTTAAGTAGCCACCAGAATCCTTTATTTATTTTCTCACATCAAAGAGAGCAGTGAAGTCACAGTGTACCTAAATACAAATGATAAATTAATAATCTGTTTTAAATAAATATCATAGAATATTTTATATAAAAATAAATAAATATATAATTTAAATTTCAAATATATTAAAACTAATATAAGAAATACGCCATTAATCATGATGTAACACTTCCCCCTCTCCAGAGGTCGTCACGTCCTCGTGATTGACCTCATCAATTCTTTCAAAATAGGGTTTGATTCTTGAGACATGGACAATCAATGGGTCTTGGCCAGGATTATCTTTTGGTTCAATTAAGTAATTTACGTTGGACAGCTTCTTTAATATTCTATATGGGCCAAAATATTTTCTCAGTAGTTTCTCACACTTTCCTATTTTCCTAATTGGTGTCCAAACTGCTACTAATTCTCCTGGTTCGTAGCTCCTTTCCATGTGTTTCTTGTCATAGTTCTTTTTCATTCTTTCTTGAGTCTTTATTGTGTTGTTAATAACTAATTTTCTTGTTCTGTTTATTTTGTCTAAGTGATGTTTTATGTATTCATCATAATCATCTTTGTCAATGTCCACCGAGATATTCCTGTCGTCCAAAAGAGACGTGGGTTCTATTCCAAACATCAGGAAAAAGGGAGAATATCCTGTGGTTTCCTGAATTGTAAGCGTGAGTGATGAATGGGAGTATTTCGTCCCAATTTTTCTGATCAGTGTTCACATACATACTGAGCATATTGATCAATGTTCTATTTAACCGCTCTGTCAATCCATTAGTCTGGGGATGATAGCTCGTTGTGAAGCAATGTTTAATCTTGCACGTTTTCATCACCTCTTTCATTAAATTACTGGTAAATTGAGAGCCTCTGTCACTAATAAGATATTGTGGGGCTCCGTGCCGAAGAAAAATATCCTCTACTAGAAATTTAGAAACTTCTTTCACTGTTGCTTCCGAGACTGCTCTTGTTTCTGCATATCTAGTGTAGTAGTCCGACAGCACGATTATCCATTTTTTCCTGTTTTTCGTAGATGGTAGTGGACCAACAAAGTCAATTCCAATTCTTTCGAAAGGAAAGTTGGCTGGGGGGATGGGCTGTAGTAGTCCAGAAGGTAATTGGTTTGAGCCTTTCCTACTTTGGCAAAGGTGACACGTCTTAACGAATTCTGAGACATCCTTTAGCATGGATGGCCAAAAGTATTTACTCTTTATTCGGTACATGGTTCTGGCGACGCCCAGATGGCCATTCGACATATGATTGTGATATTCTTTCATAATTTCTCTCTTTTTATTCTCTGGAACCACAAGCAACCACGCCCTGCCTTCAGGGTTCGGGTTTTTCTTAAAGAGGCATCCATCTTCTTCTTTAAAGTTTTGCGCAATTGATCGCCTGCTTCCATTAAGGTTTTTCTTAACACTTTCGATAAATTTATCCTCTTCGTCTGTTATTTGATTTAAAAATAGCCTTTCAAAATCCTCATCCCAATCAGTTTCTGGTAAGGGCCCCCTAGATAAGCCATCGGCGTCCAGATGCTTCTTTCCCGATTTATGTATTATATCGAAGTCATATTCTTGAATTTTCAATGCCCATCTTGCCAATCGACCTGTTGGATCCTTCAAGTTTTTGAGCCAGCATAAGGCGTGATGGTCTGTTACTATTTTAAAGTGTCTTCCATAAAGGTAGGGTCGTAATTTTGACATTGACCAGACAACGGCCAGACATTCTTTTTCAGTGGTTGAATAATTTTGCTCCGCTTTACTTAGGGTACGACTCAAATATGAGATCACCTTCTCTTCACCACCGATGTCTTGGACAAGTGTTGCACCTATGCCGATGTTGGACGCATCAGTATGAACATAAGTAGGTGCATTTGGATTGAAGTGACCTAAAATTGGTGGACTTAATAGTGCTGTTTTTAGGGTTTGAAACGCTTCCTCTTGTCTTTCTGTCCAGGTAAATGATACACTTTTTTTTATAAGGTTGGTCAAAGGGTCAGCAATTTTTGAAAAGTCTTTGATAAATTTTCTATAATATGAACACATTCCCAAAAAGGATTGTACTTCTTTGACCTTTTTGGGCCGAGGAAAATTTCTGACAGCTTTGATGTTATGTTCCGCGGGTTTTATACCATATTTGCTCGTTATATAGCCGAGAATCTCCAATTCTTCAAAAGCAAATCGGCATTTTTTGTCGTTTAACCTTAAATTAGATTCACGAAAACATCTAAAAACAGCTTCAAGTCTTTTGAGGTGCGTTGGAAAATCCGGGCTATATATGATAACATCATCCAGATAACACAAACAAATTTGCCATCTCAGATTTCCAAGCATATTCTCCATATTTCTCTCAAAGGTAGCAGGCGCGTTACAAAGTCCAAAAGGCATCACGTTGAATTCATATAATCCATGCGCTGTAGTGAAAGCTGTTTTCTCTTTGTCTCTTTCTTCGACTTCAACTTGCCAATATCCAGATCTGAGGTCTATTGCTGAGAAGTGTGTAGATCCTTGGAGAGTATCCATAACTTCGTCTATTCTAGGGATCGGATAGACATCTTTTACCGTCACATTATTCAGTTTTCTGTATTCCACACAAAATCTGTATTTACCATCTCGATTCTTGACCAATATTACTGGAAAAGACCAGGGGCTAGAAGATGGCCTAATTATGCCTTCTGTAAGCATCTCGTCAATTTGCTCTTTTATAATATCTCGTTCTTTAGCACTTACCCGGTAAGGCTTGTGTTTAATTGGCTTTGCGTCTTCTGTGTCTATCCGATGTTTTGCCAAATTGGTTCTCCCTAATCTTGATGAAAAAAGATCTCCATACCTTTCTAAAACTTGTTTTAACTCCTTCTGTTCCTTTGGTGAAAGATTTTCGTTTATTTGGAATCTAGGTTCTTCGTTCTTTTCTACCTCTCTTTCTCGACTCACATTTATTTTCGCTGGACTACTTCCAAAAGCCAATGTTTGGTTTTTCATTATTTTTAACGGTCGAGGATGCGGATTAGTTATCCAGATGTGTGTTTCCCTATTTATAACATTGATCAAGCTTCTTGCTAGACGAAGTCCATTTGTTTGAAACATTTTGCTGCTCTCTTCGATAATATATTCTCCATCCTCTGTTTCTACCAATGCCTTGATCAATTTCATGGAACATTCCGGTACAATGGAATCCTTGGCACTCTTTATTTTCAACATTTCAAAATTGATTTCGTCATGATTATTCGTCAAATCATATTTTATAGTTTCTTGCTTACAATCTATTTTTGCGTTCATTTTCTTAAGGAAATCTCTCCCAAGAATTAATGTCCGTAAATGCGTTTTCAATATCACAAAGTTGTGTGATAATGTTTCGTCATCAATTTTTATATTTAAAAATATACTTCCTACCATGTCCAATTTTTTTCCATCGGGTCCTGCACAAATTTTTGCGAGTTTACTTATACCATGGCCTGTATCGAGGGCCGTTCTGAGGTCGACCACTGAGAGGTCAGCGCCTGTATCAACCAAAGCTTCAAAAGTCCCTATCTTGTCCACATTAATTTTTAATTTGTATTTAGGGTCCAACTTCTTGATTCCGTTTATGGTCGACTTGCTTTGATTGACAGATTCAGGCGCGACGCTTAGTTTAATTCTTCCAACACGGAATATCTATTCCGGGTAGGAATATTTGTCTGTGTGCTATGACATACATCAGCATAAAGCCGAGGTCCTGATTTCTCTGATGTTTCATTCATTTGGCATTTTTCTTCGACCTTCTCTTGGGTATCTGCTGGATCCTCTTCTAGGATTCTTATAAACTTGACCCTACAATAACGGGCCACGTGCCCTGGCTTGCTACATTTAAAGCAGATTGGTCTTCCATCTTCCGTCCTATTTTTGCTCACTTCTTGGCTTTTATTGTAAGTGTTTCTCTGAAGGTTTGGTTTCGGCACAAAGTTAGGATTATAAGGACGTCTAGGGGTAGAGGGCTGGGGAAAGTTGTTTCGATACTGTCTGGGGGTAGGAGGGGAGTCGTTCTTGTAATTATTGGAAACAGGGGCTTGGGGCCTGGAAGTGGTCTGGTAGTTTCGTGCGGCAGTCGGCGGCACGTACCTCGATTGTTGTTGGGGTCTAGAATAGCGTGGACCGTTATATAGGTTTCTGGATTTCTCCACACGTTCCCGATACTTCTTTTCAAAATAATCCATTTTCTTGCACACGACAAGAAGGTCATCGGTCGTTTTAGGAGGGTTCAGGTAGAGCGCGAATGAGTACTCTTTTTTCAGTCCTCCAATAACATGTTCAATTTTTGTTTCTTCTTCCATTGCGGGGTCAACCTTGTTGCACAACACTAGAATGTCTTCCGCGAACCTGATTGCTGGTTCATTCCAGTGTTGCATTCTGTTGAGCTTCATTCTAAGTTCTTCTTTATTCGCGTCCAAAGAAAAATCCTGAATGAGGCGGATTTTAATATTTTCCCAGCTCGTGAAACTAGCTTTGTGTAAATTCAACCAGGTTTTAGCGCTTCCCGTCATGTTCATGGCGGCATAACGAGAGATAATGTAGTCTGCCCAATGGTACAAGAAGCCAATTTCTTCAAGAGATTCAATCCATGGGCGAGGGTCTTCCGTTCCATCATACTTGGGGATGTCGATGTTGGGATTCAGGACAACTGGGTCGGAACTAGCATCTCTACCAATTGTTGCACCAGGTTGCGGTTTGGCGGACTCTTCAGCCTGGATTCTCTCCTGTGCTGGGTCCTGCATCTTACCAGAGCGTGTTTCAACCATCCTAGAAATTTATAAAAGGGAATAACGAGATAAGTCTTCTTTAAGTAGCCACCAGAATCCTTTATTTATTTTCTCACATCAAAGAGAGCAGTGAAGTCACAGTGTACCTAAATACAAATGATGATAAATTAATAATCTGTTTTAAATAAATATCATAGAATATTTTATATAAAAATAAATAAATATATAATTTAAATTTCAAATATATTAAAACTAATATAAGAAATACGCCATTAATCATGATGTAACAATATATATATATAGTTTAGCTCTTAATATTTTGAAGGATGCCTTGATCAATAGCTGGCACTTGAAGTATTGGGTGGCAAATATAGAATTTTGGTAACTTTCAACTCCAAACCCCCTTTTTGTTTTGCTTATTCCTAGTACACATGGTACAGGCCATGATAATCATGGTGTGTAGAAGTAGGCGACTGCTTTTACTGTAAGGGCACCACATGTCTACACATGTGGAAATCAGTTTGAATTTGCAATTACAAATGTGCCAGAGCCCTGTTTAGTTACTTGCACACGCTGGTGGGGTTGGACTTTTGCAAGAATTGGGCGCCATTGAAGCATTGCTATTGAGCATTGAGCAATTGATACATTGCCCTAAAATAAAATAACTTTCCTATTTCATATCATCATTGTGTGAATAGACTCATTCATTGTTTATAATATGTGAAGTCATACAATCTTCTTATTTGAACACTAATTGAGAGAAAACTTTATCATATACTTTGAAAAGGTACAATTGGATTATAGATTAGAACTACAAAGGTAATAAGACCAAATCAACACACACACAAAGCTTTATTAAGACCACCGGTCTTATACAGATTCACCACAGGAAGAAATAATAGATGGAGCTCCTATACTTCAGGCAGCGCAGCACCCAACAACAGCCTCCTGGTCCGACGCATGTCCAATGGCCAATAAGACCAAATCCAAATAAATTAATAGTGTGCGACGTTTCGGTAATAGCGTTGTTACCATCAACAGACAAAATATTTTTTTTAAATCACAGCATGTTATTAAATATTACTTTATCAAGTGTAATAAATTAATAGTGTGCGACGTTTCGGTAATAGCGTTGTTACCATCAACAGACAAAATATATATATTTTTTAAATCACAGCATGTTATTAAATAGTGTATCAGAAAACTATTTTCTTCTTATCTGATATCTTGTTTACTCACTTGATAACAGTACTATTTAAGAACATACTGTGATATTTTTTCTCATTTATTCTTTTGTTTGATGATGGTAACAACTCTGTTACTGAAACGTCACACATTATTAATTTATTTGGATTAGGTCTTATTACCTTGTAATTTTCACATACTATATAATATTTACAAACGGAGGAATATTTCCAGGGTAGCCTAGTGGACATGGCATCTGCCCGAGAAGTGGAACACTGTGGGTTTGATTCTCATCCCTGGACACTTTTATTTTTCCGTTTATCATTACTCTTCACAGTTCATCCTTTCATACTTCATCCCTAAGGTTAGAAATAATCGTTATTTCTCCTTAAAATAAATTTCGATTCTACGTTTAAAAAAAAACGCATGCGGGGTAATTTCACATACTTTGTAATATCCAAGATTTTCTAACAGACCAACAAAGAGTAAAAGTCTTTTGGCTTTTAAAAGGTTGGTTGAAAATCAAAAAGTTAATATTTTGTGTAAATTTTATCACCAACTGAAGGATCCATTTTTTCTATAACTTATGAACACTACATTATACAATGGAAACATTCATCCAAATTAAAATTTTCATGAGGGAATATTCATTACATTGTTCTGTTATTTTTTCACATTAAATCTTCGTGATAAAGCACAATTTGGATTATTGATTATAATACAAGAAAATAAGACCTAATCCAAATAATTTAATAGTGTGTGATATTTCAGAAACAGCATTGTCACCATCATCAGACAAAATTATATTTTTTTCTCATTTATTCTTTTGTCTGATGATAGTTTGGATTAGGTCTTATTTTCTTGTATTATAAATCTTCTTTAGTTATGTTCCCATTTTTAATGTTGCATTGTTTTATTAACTGTTCAGAGAAACATTAGAAGCTTTGAATTATTTTAGAAAATTAATAAGCTTTAATAGGTAGTGACAATTGACAATTAAAAAACAGTTTATTGAGATCTAGTCAACGGTCAAAAGAGAGTTTACAAAGTTTAAAACAGTGTAGGAAACACCAGACGAGGCCTTCACTGAAGGGACATCCGGATCTCAGGAGCCCTCCATAAGTTTAGACAGTCCCAGGCATGTTGCCTGCAAGCTCAACATGCTCGATGATAGGTTTGAGGAACTTGGCGAGAATAATTCTCAGAGGAGAGTGAGCATACATCCTATCAAGGTCGGATCACGTGTAACACATCCGTCCTGACTATATTGCACTTATATAAGGGGCCCAGGAAAGTTACATCACTCAGGTGGTCGAACTTTTTTTAAGTAGTGACCTCGATATTGGAAACATTTTGGATTGCATATCAGTGATGGGAATATCAGCCATTTGTACCTAACATATTAACCATTTCATTTTATAATCTAAGGATGGTCTAAACTGTTGGTTTTAAACCGGTACGATCTGGGTTCGATTCCTGCATTGGGCATTTTTTTCTTATTAAAAATAAATGCTCCAATATCCCCCGATTCTTGCAAAAGTCCAACCCCAAAAGCGAGTGCAAATAATCAAATGGGGCTCTGGCACATTTGAAAGTAAAAAGTCGAACTGATTTTCACATGTGTAGACATGTGGTGCCCTTACAGTAAAATCAGTCGCCTACTTCTAACCACCATGATTATCATGGCCTGTACCACGTGTACTAGGGATAAGCAATAATATTCACAAGTTCTTAGAAATAATATTCAAGAAAACTATGGACATCAGCTTTTTGTATCATTTTTCTTGGCCTCTCTCCAATTTGCCCAATATTAACTACAGTTTGAACCGTACTATAACAACGCCACTATGTATTTCTTTTTTTTTTATAACCACGCTTGAAACAATTATAACTAGGGACTTGTGAATTATGATATTGTACCCAAATTTCTGTCATAAAGAGGTTTTATTGTGATAAAGCACAATTTGGATTATAGATTATTGATACAAGAAAATAAGACCTAATCCAAATAAATTAATAGTGTGTGACATTACGGTAAGTACGTTGTTACCGAAATGTCACACACTATTAATTAATTTGGATTAGGTCTTATTACCTTGTAAAAATTTGTTAGAAAACATCACTATGATGATGACAACCATCATGACTGGATGAAGTAGATTGCGTCTGCCTTTGTCATTGAGACTGGGAGCACTTCCCAGTTGCAGGCCGACTTAGCTCCAAAATAAATGGCCGCCTCTGACATGAGGAACAGATGCCATGTGCAGCCGCTCCTAACATTGAGTACAAACGCTGCTCATCCTGTATCCCTGGATTAGGAGCCCTTACAGGGTACTATGAGCATGGCCTGCTGAGCCCAGGGTTTTTAGTGAGCTTGTTACTGCTTCCCTTCCTCCTTTTTAATCTGGACTTTGGACCGGCAAAGGCGGAGATTAATAATAATAAGAAAGAATACTATAAAATTTGTAAAAAATAAATTTATTGGCAACTCAAGACCTTTTTATATTTAATGAAAAAAAAATACATTGCCATTAAATTTATTTGTTACAAATTTTATTGATAGATGGCTATTAAATTCATATATATATAAAAAAAGAAGACTATGATGAATGTTATGATGCATTTATAGATTTGAACCTCCCATGATAATCATTGATTCTGGCCACTTATAAGATGGATTACTTGAAGCATTTGACCAACCATAATTTTACATAGATTTCAATTTAACAGGATGAAAAAAGATCTTCTTGGTTTTATATTAAATAAGCTTGACACTCTTCTCTCTCCTATACAGTAGAACTACCTCCCTGTAAAGGACACCGAATTATAGAGCCAAAGTTTCTTTTAGGGAGAGGTGTCCTCTTACTGGAAAGTTTCTAAATAGTGAAAATGGTAATTTTGTAAATGAAAACTGTTCTTTTTTAGAGAGGTGTCTGCTAGCAGGGTGTCCGCTAAAGGAAGGTTATACGCACTGTATAAAGTAAGTTATTTGTAGGTTGACATCATAGTATTGCTATATCAAAACTGTAGCATGGCTAGTATTAAAGCATTAAACCATAATTACTCCCCAAGTCCTGTTAACTGCCTCTGTGTGGTGGGAAGGTGACCCTGGGCAGGGCAGTATGTCTGGAGTCTTGTACTCCTGGTACCCTAGACATGAAGACTGTCCTACTAAGCCCAGCTAAATGTTAACAGGCAAAGTCTTACGTTTGTGTACATCAGATGTTCCCATCAACAGGAAACACACCCAAATATTCTGTTTGATAAGAATATAAGCACCATACATAGTTACTGGCACATGGCCTGAGGCCCTATATTCACCTGGCGCAATCTCTCTATATATAAGGTTGTCCCAAAAGTTAGTGGTTTCTTAACAGGCAAAGTCCTACCTGTGTCCTTTGTTACTCAAATGTGTTCTAATCAACAGGAAAACACTTAATTACTCTGTTTCAAAAGAAGATAAACACCACCCATAATTACTGGCACATGGCCGGAGGCTGTATATTCACCTGGCGTAATCTCTCTATATATAAGGTTGTCCCAAAAGTTAGTGCTTTTCTTAAAATGTTGTTTTTCATATTTCTTGGTGAATATTATTATTACGGCAAATACATTATAATACATAATTCAAAGACATTATATATACCGGCGAATAATATTGGTATTTCAATTTTTGGCAAATGTTTACGAACTTTTGGGGCAACCTTGTATATACAGCATAACCTCATTAATTTGCCAATTTACAATTATTCGACCATGTTTTGATGTCCCAACCTTCAGTCTATCAAATAAAAAATGGGAATTTGACACTATTGATAATTCAACACTTCCGATAATTCGACCATACAAATATTGACAGTTGATTGTTGTTTACATATACAGTAGAACCTCCCTGTAAAGGACATATAATTGCAGAGCCATATTGTCTTTACAGAGAGATGTTCTCTTACCGGAGAGGTACTTAATATTAAAAATGTTAATTTTGTTGATAAAAACGGTACTTTGTAGAGAGGTGTCTTCTAGCGAGAAAGTCCTTTCAAGGAAGTTCAACTGTACAACTATACCAATAACAAGGTATTACAGAAGGGAGTGAGTTAAAAGAAAAGCAAACTTTAGGATCGCGCCTGCCCACTTTTGGTTTCTGGGCAGTTTAAGTTTCACTTTGCAGTGCCGTTGTGAATGTCACTAGTGTTATTGTTTTTTTACACGGACTGTTTAGGCTTCATGTGCTTTGAAATGAATAATAATATTTTCTTTTTAATTTACAATAGAAAGAAATATAATTGTTTAGTTATTTTCAAATTTATAAATACAGTAGAACCTCCTTTTTGAGGACACCTCGCTAGCGGACACCTCTCTATATAGGACAGTTTTCATTTTTGCAAAATTGCCATTTTTACTATTTAACAACTCTCCGGTAAGAGGACACCTCACCCTAAAGGACTGTTTGGCTCTGAAATTAGGTGTCCTTTACAGGGAGGTTCTACTGTATTTTCCATTTTAAAATGAACAAATCATTATAATGAAGCCATGATGATTGTGAGAATTATTTCATTATTCCATTTCTGTGTTAGTTTAAATAAATGAAGGTGGCAAGTATGCAGGTTCTACGAAAAAGAACAGATACGTGGTCAGTATTATGTGCTACAAACTCGTCCTTCCTCAACTAAAGCTTGAAACTTACAGCACTCCTAAGGGAACAGTCTGTTAGAGGGATACATTGGGCAGGACCATTTATATATTCTAACTTAGACATAATCTAACAACCATTATTCGGCTGTTCTCTCATCTTAACTTCAATTCCCTCCTTTAGATTACAAATTCTCACCCATACACTATCAGATCTCTCAATGCAATCTTATATCAACATATATAGTCACGACCGTCTTTCCACCGTCAACAATTCCTCAATTCCTCATGTCACGGATGCGCGTGTATCATCATTATGATCATTATCATTATCTAATAATAATAATAATTATTATTATTATTATATTATTATTATTATCATTATCAACATATATAGTCACGACCGTCTTTCCTCCTCAATCAATTCCTCAATTCCTCATGTCACGGATGCGCGCGCCTCATCATTATGATCATTATCATTATCTAATGATAATAATAATAATTATTATAATTATATTATTATTATTATTATCAACATATATAGTCACGACCGTCTTTCCTCAATCAATTCCTCAATTCCTCATGTCACGAATGCGCGCGCATCATCATTATGATCATTATCATTATCTAATGATAATAATAATAATTATTATTATTATATTATTATTATTAATATATATAGTCACGACCGTCTTTCCTCAATTCCTCATCGCTTTCACGGATGCGCGCGCACAGGGAGGTCACGTGCTCGCCCGCAGCCAACGGGCGCGCGCCGCCGGCATTACGTCATAGATTATAAACACAAGGCAATAAGGCCAAATAAAAAATAGTGTGTGATAAGGCACAATTTGGATTATATATATAATTGCCTTATTCTGTCTGTGTGAAGTTCACTGTGTGAAGTTCACGGAAATATTTTGGTCAGAATGGATAAAATAAAAAAAGTGTCAAGAGATGGGAATCGAACCCACGACCTTCCGCTTACCGGGCAGATGCCATGACCACTAGGCTACCCTGGACATATTTTTCCGTTCACATTTTTATTTTTATATTTTCAAGACACACAGTTGGGGGCGGGACGTTTCATAAGAGAGACATCCACGGCGCCAATTTATAATTGTTACGAATAGTATTTTAATTAAAACATTTTTAAAATATATACGCACTCGGGTAAAACCCGGGCGTTGCCCGGGCCATTCGTCTAGTTAAGATATAGTCACGACCGTCTTTCCTCAATTCCTCATCGCTGTCACGGATGCGCGCGCATCATCATTATGATCATTATCTTCTATAGAAGCTTCTATCTTTATAATTATGTATATTTACAAAAAGTCAATTCGCTCGCGCCTCTAGCGGTGAAAATGAGGGGTAATACCAGCTGACCTAATGTACATGTAAAGTTTGGAGCGGGACGTTTCACAAGCGTGACATCCACGGCTCCAATTTATAATTGTAACAAATAGTATTTGAATAAAAACATTCAATCGGGTAAAACACGGGCGTTGCCCGGGTCATTCGGCTAGTATATATATATATTGTTGCACCAAGTTGAAGCTTTGCAGGGTCGTCGACCTTGGTTTCTTCCTTCTTGGTGTTATACACGTTTCCCGAGCGGGTTTCCATATTAAAAGTAAATAAATAAAATTAAATAAAAATAAATTACCTTTTAAAGTTATTGTGTTTATTTATTCTTGTCTTCCTCGTAGGTTGCGATCCGCAGTCTTCGTCTAGGTCCTCTCCCGCTCCAATAAGCAATAAAGATATATGTACAATAAATATTACAAAAGGAGTGAAACTATAAAAAGGAATGAAGCTAATCTAAATATTCTGTTTTAAATAAATATCAAATATCATAGAATATTTTGAATAAATGTAAGGCGCATTAAAATTGATGTAACACTTCCCCCTTTCCAGAGGTTGTCACGTCCTCGTGAATGACCTCATCCATTCTCTCATAATAAGGCTTGATTCTTAAAACATGAACTATCAGAGGGTCTTGGCCCGGATTATCTTTCGGTTCTATTAGATAATTGACGCTAGACATCTTTTTTAATATTCTATATGGACCAAAATATTTTCTCAGAAGTTTCTCACACTTTCCTATTTTCTTAATTGGTGTCCAAACTACTACTAATTCTCCTGGTTCGTAGCTTCTTTCCATGCGTTTCTTGCCATAGTTCTTTTTCATTCTTTCTTGAGTCTTTATTGTTTTGTTAATAACTAATTTTCTTGTTCTGTCTATTTTGTCTAAGTGATGTTTTATGTATTCATCATAATCATCCTTGTCAATGTCCACCGAGATATTCCTGTCGTCCAAAAGAGACGTGGGTTCTCTTCCAAACATCAGGAAAAAGGGAGAATATCCTGTGGTTTCCTGAATTGTAGTATTGTAAGCGTGAGTGATGAACGGGAGTATTTCGTCCCAATTCTTCTGATCAGTGTTCACATACATACTGAGCATATTGATCAATGTTCTATTTAACCGTTCTGTCAATCCATTAATCTGGGGATGATAGCTCGTTGTGAAAAGCAATGTTTAATCTTGCACATTTTCATCACCTCTTCCATTGAATTACTGGTAAATTGAGAGCCCCTGTCACTAATAAGATATTGTGGGGCTCCGTGCCGGAGAAAAATATCCTCTACTAGAAATTTTGAAACTTCTTTCACTGTTGCTTCCGAGACTGCTTTTGTTTCTTCATATCTAGTGTAGTAGTCCGTCAGCACGATTATCCATTTTTTCCTGTTTTTCGTAGATGGCAATGGACCAACAAAGTCAATTCCAAATCTTTCGAAAGGAAAGTTGGCTGGGGGAATGGGCTGTAGTTGTCCAGAAAGTAATTGGTTTGAGCCTTTTCTACTTTGGCAAAGGTGGCACGTCTTAACGAATTCTGAGACATCCTTCAGCATGGATGGCCAAAAGTATTTACTCTTTATTCGGTACATGGTTCTGGCGACACCCAGATGGCCATTCGACATATGATTGTGATATTCTTTCATAATTTCTCTCTTTTTCATCTCTGGAACCACAAGCAACCACGCCCTGCCTTCAGGGTTCGGGTTTTTCTTAAAGAGGCATCCATCTTCTACTTTAAAGTTTTGCGCAATTGATCGCCTGATTCCATTAAGGTTTTTCTTAACACTTTCGATAAACTTATCCTCTTCGTCTGTTATTTGATTTAAAAATAGACTTTCAAAATCCTCATCCCAATCAGTTTCTGGTAAGGGTCCCCTAGATAAGCCATCGGCGTCCAGATGCTTCTTTCCTGATTTATGTATTATATCGAAGTCATATTCTTGAATTTTTAATGCCCATCTTGCCAATCGACCTGTTGGCTCCTTCAAGTTTTTGAGCCAGCATAAGGTCTGTTACTATTTTAAAGTGTCTTCCATAAAGGTAGGGCCGTAATTTTGACATTGACCAGACAACGGCCAGACATTCTTTTTCAGTTGTTGAATAATTTTGCTCCGCTTTACTTAGGGTACGACTCAAATATGAGATCACCTTCTCTTCACCACCGATGTCTTGGACAAGTGTTGCACCTATGCCGATGTTGGACGCATCAGTAGGCGCATTTGGATTGAAGTGACCTAAAATTGGTGGACTTAATAGTGCTGCTTTTAGGGTTTGAAACGCTTCCTCTTGTCTTTCTGTCCAGGTAAATGATACACTTTTTTTATAAGGTTGGTCAAAGGGTCAGCAATTTTTGAGAAATCTTTGATAAATTTTCGATAATATGAACACATTCCCAAAAAGGATTGTACTTCTTTGACTTTTTTGGGCCGAGGAAAATTTCTGACAGCTTTGATGTTATGTTCCGCGGGTTTTATACCATGTTTGCTCGTTATATAGCCGAGAATCTCCAATTCTTCAAAAGCAAATCGGCATTTTTTGTCGTTTAACCTTAAATTAGATTCACGAAAACATCTAAAAACAGCTTCAAGTCTTTTGAGGTGCGTTGGAAAATCCGGGCTATATATGATAACATCATCCATATAACACAAACAAATTTGCCATCTCAGATTTCCAAGCATATTCTCCATATTTCTCTCAAAGGTAGCAGGCGCGTTACAAAGTCCAAAAGGCATCACGTTGAATTCGTATAATCCATGCGCTGTAGTGAAAGCTGTTTTCTCTTTGTCTCTTTCTTCGACTTCAACTTGCCAATATCCAGATCTGAGGTCTATTGCTGAGAAGTATGTAGATCCTTGGAGAGTATCCATAACTTCGTCTATTCTAGGGATTGGATAGACATCTTTTACTGTCACATTATTCAGTTTTCTGTAGTCCACACAAAATCTGTATTTACCATCTCGCTTTTGACCAATATTACTGGAAAAGACCAGGGGCTAGAAGATGGCCTAATTATGCCTTCTGTAAGCATCTCGTCAATTTGCTCTTTTATAATATCTCGTTCTTTAGCCCTTACCCGGTAAGGCTTGTGTTTAATTTGCTTCGCGTCTTCTGTGTCTATCCGATGTTTTGCCAAATTGGTTCTCCCTAATCTCGACGCAAACAGATCTCCATACCTTTCTAAAACTTGTTTTAACTCCTTCTGTTCCTTTGGTGAAAGATTTTCGTTTATTTGGAATCTAGGTTCTTCGTTCTCTTCTACCTCTCTTTCTCGATTCACATTTATTTTCGCTGGACTACTTCCAGAAGCCAATGTTTGGTTTTTCATTATTTATAACGGTCGAGGATACGGATTAGTTATCCAGATATGTGTTTCCCTATTTATAACATTGATCAAGCTTCTTGCTAGAGGAAGTCCATTTGTTTGAAACATTTTGCTGCTCTCCTCGATAATATATTCCCCATCCTCTGTTTCTACCAATGCCTTGATCAATTTAATGGAACATTCGGCGGAATCCTTGGCACTCTTTATTTTCAACATTTCAAAATTGATTTCTTCATGATTATTCGTCAAATCGTATTTTATAGTTTCTTGCTTACAATCTATTTTCGCGTTCATTTTCTTAAGGAAATCTCTCCCAATAATTAATGTCCGTAAATGCATTTTCAATATCACAAAGTTGTGTGATAATGTTTCGTCATCAATTTTTATATTTAAAAATATACTTCCTACCATGTCCAATTTTTTTCCATCGGGTCCTGCACAAATTTTTGCGAGTTTACTTATAACATGGCCTGTATCGAGGGCCGTTCTGAGGTCGACCACTGAGAGGTCAGCACCGGTATCAACCGAAGCTTCAAAAGTCCCTATCTGGTCCACATTAATTTTTTAA
This sequence comes from Cordylochernes scorpioides, assembly GCA_030710605.1. NCBI lineage: Eukaryota > Metazoa > Arthropoda > Arachnida > Pseudoscorpiones > Chernetidae > Cordylochernes > Cordylochernes scorpioides. Next base: position 110,564,472 of record CP092866.1, on the reverse strand, counting down.
TTTGTATTTAGGGTCCAACTTCTTGATTCCGTTTATGGTCGACTTGCTTTGATTGACAGATTCGGGCGCGACGCTTAGTTTAAATCTTCCAACACGGAATATCTATTCCGGGTAGGAATATTTGTCTGTGTGCTATGACATACATCAGCATAAAGCCGAGGTCCTGATTTCTCTGATATTTCATTCATTTGGCATTTCTCTTCGACCTTCTTTTGGGTATCTGTTGGATCCTCTTCTAGGATTCTTATAAACTTGACCCTACAATAACGGGCCACGTGCCCTGGCTTGTTACACTTAAAGCAGATTGGTCTTCCATCTTCCGTCCTATTTTTGCTCACTTCTTGGCTTTTTTTGTAGGTGTTTCTCTGAAGGTTTGGTTTCGGCACAAAGTTAGGATTATAAGGACGTCTAGGGGTAGAGGGCTGGGAAAAGTTGTTTCGATACTGTCTGGGAGTAGGAGGGAAGTCGTTCTTGTAATTATTGGAAACAGGGGCTTGGGGCCTGGAAGTGGTCTGGTAGTTTCGTGCGGCAGTCGGCGGCACGTACCTCGATTGTTGTTGGGGTCTAGAATAGCGTGGACCGTTATATAGGTTTCTGGATTTCTCCACACGTTCCCGATACTTCTTTTCAAAAGAATCCATTTTCTTGCACACGACAAGATCATCGGTCGTTTTAGGAGGGTTCAGGTAGAGCGCGAATGAGTACTCTTTTTTCAGTCCTCCAATAACATGTTCAATTTTTGTTTCTTCTTCCATTGCGGGGTCAACCTTGTTGCACAACACTAGAATGTCTTCCGCGAACCTTATTTCTGGTTCATTCCAGTGTTGCATTCTGTTGAGCTTCATTCTAAGTTCTTCTTTATTCGCGTCCAAAGAAAAATCCTGAACGAGGCGGATTTTAATATTTTCCCAGCTCGTGAAACTAGCTTTGTGTAAATTCAACCAGGTTTTAGCGTTTTCCGTCATGTTCATGGCGGCATAACGGGCAATTATGTAGTCTGCCCAATGATAGAGGAAACCAATCTCTTCGAGGGATTCTATCCATGGGCGAGGGTCTTCTGTCCCACCATATTTCGGAATTTCTATATTGGGGTTCAAAGCAACTGGTTCGAAACCAGCATCTCTACCAATTGTTGCACCAAGTTGAAGCTTTGCAGGGTCGTCGACCTTGGTTTCTTCCTTCTTGGTGTTATACACGTTTCCCGGGCGGGTTTCCATATTTAAAGTAAATAAATAAAATTAAAAAAAAATTACCTTTTAAAGTTATTGTGTTTATTTATTCTTGTCTTCCTCGTAGGTTGCGATCCGCAGTCTTCGTATAGGTTCTCTCCCGCTCCAATAAGCAATAAAGATATATGTACAATAAATATTACAAAAGGAGTGAAACTATAAATAGGAATGATGCTAATCTAAATATTCTGTTTTAAATAAATATTAAATATCATCGAATATTTGAATAAATGTAAGGCGCATTAAATTTATGTAACAATATATATAGAGTAGAACCTCCCTGTAAAGGACACCTAATGGCAGAGCTAAAGTGTCCTTTAGGGAGAGGTGTCCACTTACTAGAGAGTTGCTAAATTGTAAAAATAGAAATTTTGCAAATGAAAACTGTCCTTTGTAGAGAGGTGTCCGCTAAAAGGAGGTTCTACTATATATATATATATATATATATATAGTAATTTAAACCAACAACCCCATATTGTATATGTTATGTATTAATATTCATAGATATTATTTATCATCATCATTTGCTTGTATAAATACTTTGTTTTTAATTATAAATGTGTGTATGCAAAAATGACTAGCGTTGCGTCGTAAATCTTTTAAACTAGAAGATACATAATAAATTGGCGACGAAGGTAAATCTTTTTTTTTTTAGTTAAAGCTAAAGAAAATCTTTAAATTTGTACTAAAGTTAAAGCTTAGGTAAGTGAATTTTATTTTTAAAATGACAAATTTTGGAAACATAGAAGCTTTTGATCCTAAAAATCCAGAGAAATGGATAACATACTTGGAAAGAATGCATTTTTTCTTCCTGGCTAATGATATTGTAAAACCTGAAAGACGAAAGGCTATTTTTCTTACGCTAATAGGCGCTGAAACTTATGCATTAGCAAGATCGTTGGCCTCGCCAAAAGAGTTATCTTTCGTAGAATATGATAACTTAATTAAATTGTTGACCGATCATTTTTCTCCTAAGCCAAACATAATAGTACAAAGATTCTTGTTCAATAAAAGAAATCAGGGTGATGAATCAGTTAGTGCTTATATTGCCGAGCTAAGAAGGTTAAGTGAAGATTGTGAATTTGTTGATCTAGATGATCGCTTAAGAGATAAACTAGTTTGTGGCTTGAGAAATGAATCTCTGGTTAAAAGACTATTGTCTGAAAAAGACTTGACCTTTGAAAAGGCTGTGAATTTGGCAATATGTGATGAATCGGCTAGTGCAGACGCCAGTATGTTGCAAGAAAAAATTACAGAAGTAAATATGATAAAAAAAACTAGCAAAACTGAACCTCCTAATTTTAAATC
>CP092866.1:110465538-110561835 GCA_030710605.1 Cordylochernes scorpioides | reverse complement strand
CTGACAATCCTCCTGAAATAATCCATCTAACTTTCGTATTTTGTGCACACAACGGGTCTTGTCATCTCTTCGGATTTCAGGCAGCAAGAGCAATCCGTATACATCAGCTCCCAGAATTATATCAATTTCCCACTCTTCATAAACTGGGATTCGCAAGTTGTATATTTTCAACTTCTCGGTCATTGTAGGCAAAGGTCCCTACTCGGTAATAGTCCTGTCATTTTATTCACTACCAAAGCCCAATGGCAACTCCCAGTCTTGATTTCCTAAGGCCTGATGGCAAAATGGGCAAGGTCTTAACTTCCTCTCCCTTAGTAGCATTGATTCCTAGATCTGAGCGTCAACTTTGGAGACCGTATACTCAAACCTGGAGCACGTCCCTATGTATAAAGGAAACTGCGAACCCTGATCCAGCAAGGCTCTCACCACCTTTTCTTCATTCAGATGGTTCACTAACCGCACTAAAGCCATGGCTAAAAGCGCCGTTGGCACTGCTGTTCTCACATGCATGCCAGCGAATGACACATCAGGCTTTTCTGCTTGGAATCAGTCTTCGTGTGGATGTTCTACTTACTGCTCGATGGTCCCTGATTTGACACCAACTGCTCCCGAGATGCAGCAAGGTATTGTCCGATTTCTTACATATATTGCACTCTACATCTCTCCAGCAATGACGCCCATGATGACCCACTCGGAAACACTTGAAGCAAGCCCTATGCCTCATCAATACCTCTCTTCTCTTCTGAACAGACATGGCCAACCATTTCTGACAATTCCTCAACCAGTGGTCGCCACTACAGAACAGACATGCCATCAGGTTTCTTTCTCTTGGCTTGTTGACTTCAGCCACATGTAGCCTCGTGGTATTGGTCCTTGTACTCTTGGAATTCGAGGATCCCCAAATCCAGCTCTTACATAGGCCAGACGCTCTTCGCCTTTTACCTCTCGCCTTAAAAACTTTAACAACAAGCCGAGCCGCCCATCAACAGATTGAGGTATCTTCACCTTCAACAGTATATCCCGAAAGGGCACTACGCTGCCACACCGTGATTAACTCCTCCGGCAGACTTGACTCAACAAGCGGGTACAAAACGCCGCATTTTGTTCTGTAGTGATCCCCAGGGATTCCAATGATCTCAAGTAGGACTCCAACCTATCATAAAGGTCCTCAATCCTTATGCTCTTTCTCCGGGCGTTATTCACTACTAACCTAATAGTTGCTCACATATACTTCGGTGAGAATCACTCTATCTCCAAAGCGATCTTTCAACGCCGCAATGACCTTTGGATAATTGTCTGCGGTGATGGGATAACTTTTCACTAGCCTTGAGGCTCTTGTGTTTTCCTTCATGGATTGCACCAAATATTGGAATTTATCCACAGCCGAAATATCAGTATCTTCGTGGATCTTATTAAATTGAGCCCACCAGCCCAGCCATTCCAAACTGCTTCCATCGTAGATCTTCAAATCCAATTTGGGCAATCGGCAAACTCTTGTTCCAGGCAGCGAGCCCTTTTCCGAACTAGCACCATGGAGGGCTTCCGTATTTTTCATCAGAAAGTTGAGAATATGATTTTATTTTTAATTTCAAGATCTATCCACTTCTCATCATAAAAAAGGGATCAATGTATCCTTCTCCTCCTCTAGTACCTTGTCATCATTCTCCTCATCTTCTAGCATCAAATTCCATATCAACTTATCTTCATCTTGAAGACTTGCCATGTGCTTTTCGAGGAGCTTATAACTCGTTCTTACTATACTTTCAGAAGGAGTTTCTTCATCCAACTCCGCTTCTACCTTTTTTAATCATTTTGGAAATAGTCGTTCTTTGAACGGCTCTACTTCTTATTGCCCGCTTCATTTTCTAGACTTGCTAATGTTCTTAACTTAACTTATTACTTAACGCGCTATACCTCTTTTTTATCTTTGAATTTAATTTGCAAAAATTCTCTAAAAGCCTCGTTTAAATAAATTCTTTTGTTATAATCTTGCTTAAATTTGCATAGGCCTTTTTTTCTTGATTCTCTTAGTATCAACAATTAAATTTCCGATTTTTAAACCTTTAACTTCTAATCAAGAGTGAATTCTTCTAAATCTTGTAACTTTAATCCGGCTCGAGGGACCAAAAAATGTTCGCCAACTTCTTCTGGCTGGTTTTCTTCTTTTCACTCTTCCACCTAGAGGTATAGTCAGCGCAGAGGTCTTCTCCTAAAATGTAGCGGGCTTTCCAAACTCTAACTATGTGAAAGCACTAGTCTCACAAAAGCTCAACTCAACTCCTATTTTATTTCCAACCACACTATATATACAATAAATTCACACACGTGACCAGGCACTCCTGGTCAAATATAATATAAACATATATACACAGAGTTACATTAAAATAATAATAATAAACTCTAAAACAGCCTAATAATATTGTCACTTTCGGATGACTTAACAACAATCATCTTTCGAGGCGATAAAAGGGCCAAAAGAATTTGGTACGACATAAAGAAAAGGCTTGAAGGATCTCTAGAAAATAAAAGGATAGACCTAATGTTGGATCTAGCCAAACTGAAACTGAACCCAAATGAAAATGTTAACATGTATATTGTACGAGCACAGAAACTGGCACAAGAGATCACCCAGCTAGGAAAGACAGTAACAGAAAGAGAGCTTGTACGATACATTGTTGAAGGACTCACACGTAACTTTGACACGATCCCAGCAGCACTGTCAATAAACAGAGAAATCTCCTTACCAGACTTGAGACAAACTCTACTGGATTTCGAGAAGAAAAGACAGGACAGAAGCAAAAAAATCATGAAAATGTTTTCAGATCATCAGGCAACCAATTCAAAGAAAAGTCATGCTTCATTTGCAAAAGAAAAGGACATTTCAAGAAAGACTGTTGGTTCAACCCTAACAACAAAGGAATTCAAAAGAATACAACAAACAAAAATAACATGGCCAGTACAAGGAACTACCATAAAGGACCAAAACAAAACAAAGACACAGCCAGATCAGCAATCCAAGAACGAACAGAGGAACCATCCCAACGAAGAGACTCCACTTCAGATTACGCACTACATGCAATCACAAGGGAGGAACGCCCGACGACTCAGGATGTGTGGATAATTGATTCTGCGTGCACAAAGCCACATGACTTCCCATGGTGAATGGATCGAGCACAAGACGGAGAGAAGAAGCATACAAGTGGCAGAAGAAGGGAGACACATCGAATCTGCTTCATCAGGATCAATCCAAGCTACTGTACAAGGTAAGGACAAACTTAACAACGCTGTAACCCTACATAATTTCCTCCATGTACCACACCTGAAAGGAAATCTAATGTCCATTCCAAGCGTAGTAAGAAGAGGGAACTCTGTTCTTTTGAATTCCGAAGGAGCATACATATACTCTTCTGATGACAAGCTAATAGGAACAGGCAACTTTGATGGTAACATGTACACATTGAACCTATCACGTTTATCTGAAGCAACTCATGTTCCAAATGAACATTGCTTGATTTCAAAGGACAATTCTAGGACTGCATGGCACAGAAGGTTAGGACATCCTAGTGACAACAAAATTAGACCTGGTTTTGAAGAACAATCTTCTAAAAGGCTTGGACTCTATAAATGGTACCCTTGAACAATGTGATGCTTGCTCCTTGGGAAAAATGACCAAAGTACCCTATGTTCACACAGATAGCAATCAGGAAAGCTATCCCTTTGAAGCCATTTATGTCGATCTCTGTGGTCCAATGAGAATAAACTCCTTGGGCGGAAGTAAATATTTCTTGACCATCGTAGATGGATTTTCTAGGAGAATATTTGTAGAATTTCTCAAAGATAAACTCTCATCAGCAGAAGTTTTGAAGAAGTTTATTGTAAAGAGAGAAAACGAGCTAAACTCAAAACTAAAACGACTTAGAACAGATAACGGAACAGAATTTATCAATAAAAACCTTGAAACCTTCATAGAATCCAAAGGAATTAAACATGAAGTAACTACACCGTACACCCCAAGAAACAATGGGAGAGTTGAAAGAGCTAACAGAACACTATTAGACAAAGGCCGAACACTTCTGGCAGACTCCCAATTACCCCTACACTTCTGGGCAGAAGCTGTGAATACAGCTGCATATCTGTACAATCTAACTCCCACAACCAATGACCCAGACACTACCCCTATGGAAAAATGAAAAGGTAAAAAGCCATCCATCTCTCACATCATGAGATTTGGTTGTGAAGTCTTCTATAAACTCGAGAATCATCAAAGACACAAACTAGAAGCTAAATCTATTTGTGGGCTATTCAAGATGCAGAAGAGCTTATCGAGTATTTGATATCATAGCGAGAGTTATTCTTGAAACCGCAGACATTCACTTCAGAGAGAACAATAATGTCATCTCAGAAGAAAAACAAAGTCATAATAATACGGACACTGACACATATTTCTTCATTCAGGAGGATGAACAACTGGACAATCATGTTCTATCAGATGTTGATATTGAAGAGCCAGCACCAGATACCATGATCAACAGACAGACAGAGTCAAGTGGATCACACAGACCACAAAGAACTCGAGCAATACCTAAAAGATTCGATGACTACGTTCTGGCTACTACGAATGAAACCATTCCGAAAGACTATGATGAAGCCATCGCATGCAAAGACAAGAAACATTGGGAGAACGCAATGCTTGAGGAAATACAGAACATGTACTCGCATCAAGTATGGGAACTGGTACCTAGACCTGTAAACGCTAAACTTGTCAAAAGTAAATGAGTGTTCAAAATATCTAAAGACCAAGAAAACAAAAACAAAACTTACAAAGCTAGACTTGTTTGCAATGGGATACAACCAAATCCCAGGAAGAGATTACAACGAAAGTTTCAGCCCTGTAATTAAAATTGCCACCCTCAGGACTATTTTGTCAATGGAAGCAACAGAAGATTCAGTCATTAAATTATTTGATGTGAAAGCAGCCTATCTAAATTAAAACATTGAAAACACAATATTCATGGAACAACCTGCTGGATTTGTCCAAGACAGAAACAAAAGTTTGCAAACTCAACAAAAGTATTTACGGTATACCTTAATCCGGAAGATCGTGGTATGAGAAATTCAGTCAAGTACTTCATGACACTGTGGACTAGAAAAACTTAAATCTGATCCCTGCCTATTTAAATGGAAGAATGAAGACAAATACTTCTATGTAGGGATATATGTTGATGACTTTATCACTGTCTCAGATTCTGAAGATACCTCAAACAGATTCATCAATAAATTGAGACATCACCTGGAAATAAAGGATGTAAGATGTAAAGGCATGTTTTGGGGAATCAAGATCATACAAGACAAGGAGGGAATTTCGCTGCAGCAAAGCCACTATGTACAACAAATATTGCAGAAATATGGAATGGAAACTTGTAAGGAAGTTCCAACACCAGCTTCCAAAGAAATCAATTTGGACAATCATATTGAAGATGACAATTGTGATCAGCACACTTACCAAGAAGCCCTTGGAACGCTAATGTTTCTAGCTGTTAACACCAGACCCGACATCGCTTACATCACTAGCAAACTTTAAACAGTACTCCAGACAACCAAAACAGATGCACTGGACAGCAATCAAAAGAGTGACGAGATACCTGCGAGGAACAATTGACCTAGGAGTGAAATTTGAAAGAGGGAAGACTGGAATCCTTAAGTCCTACACCGATGCTAGCTGGTCGACCACACATGATGGAAAATCTTACGGCGGATATGTATTGAAGCTCGGCGAAGCAACTATAGACTGGAAAAGTAGTAAACAACCACTCGTCGCCCTCTCCACAATGGAAGCGGAAATGATAGCTGCTTGTGAAAGCTGCTGTCAATTCAAGTGGATAATAAACCTGCTACGAGAGCTGGAAGAATGGAATATCATGGAAAAACCAACTGCGATCTATACAGACAGTCAGTCATTGATCAACTGGATCTCCAGCCCTAAACAAAGCAGTCGCTGTAGACATATCAACAGAAAGTACCACTTCTTGAGAGACTGTTATGAATCCAGAGACATCTGCCTTCTGTACAAGCCATCTGGGGACCTGGAGGCGGATATCTTCACAAAGGACCTATCCCGAGACCAGATGAAGAAACACCTGGAGAACCTCAGCATCGTGGGAGTAAAGACAAAGTAAGGAGGGAATTGTTATGCAAACTTTGACTTTTATCATCATCGATGCTGACGTCACTTCCACTTCTACCTTCAACCTTTCTGTTATGTTTTTATCGCTAGCTTGTTTTAACAAAATTTGTATTGGAACAAGTCGTTCCTTAAATAAATATATTTGTTTTTATCTAAAGGGATGTCCTCGTAACTACAACATACGTGAGTACAAAAACAACTAGAAATCCTTAAAAAGGAAACATCGTATTTTTTGCTAAGCCTATATCATTTTGTTAAAATTTACTTATTTCGAAGAACACATTCTCCAAGACAACAAATCGAAAACACATAGAAATATTTGAAAAGAAAACGTGGAAGAATTAATGATCATGGGTAACAGACACTATTCAAACAACAAATATGAACCTGTATAGTTCTACTGATCTTGATCTAATCTATAATGATGATAAGAAGAATTAAGATATCTCAAGTTGGAATCTCAAGAAATTCAGCAAGAAACTCAATAGATTATAATATGAAAAAAAAAACAATAGAAAAAAAAGGTCAGATGTTGATATAAAAATAATGAAGGCATATCCTGACCACGAGCACATGTGCTTTTTAGATGGCAGAGCGCCATCTAGTGGAACAATTTAACCTGTTCCCTGATATTTGGCCAACCCATTTTCTTGATAAATCAATAAAAGCCAGATTATTATATGCATATAAGAACCCAACAATAATTTACAACTGTGCTGAGAACATGTACGAGAACATGTACTATGTTTTCCCACGTGACGCGGCGAAGCGTGACCGTGCCTGCACGGGTGAGGAGTTGCTGTTTTGAACTCTCTATGGATGGACATTAAAACATGGTGGCAGCGATAACTGGATAAAATACAAACCCGTATATTGCAAAATATCGATTTTTGTGTACCTTGGAAGATAATTCAACATGGCTCAGATTCAACCTCCAGAAACTTTCGACTTCTCGACTCCAACGAATGGCCCAAATGGAGGAAGAGATTCGAACAGTACCTCGTGGTCAGTGGAATGAAGAAGAAAGAGGAGGCGGACAAGATCGATTTGTTCATGTACTTGATGGGTGACCGCGCGGATGATATATTCAGGACCTTCAAGTTCGAAAAGGAGGAAGAGGCAACGAAAATTGATTCCGTCCTCAAGGCGTTCGACAGCCACTTCTGTGTCAGAAGAATATTCTACGAACGAGCGAAATTTAATTCAAGAATCCAAGAGGATCGGGAGCCAGTGGACGAGTTCATCACTTCATTGTACAAATTGGCTGATAGTTGCGAATTTGAGTGTCTTCATGAACAGTTGATCCGTGACCGAATAGTGGTTGGAGTGAGGGACAAAGCTTTATCTGAAAGAATGCAGTTGGACAGCGAACTGACTTTGGAAAAGGCGGTGAAAATGGTTCGACAGCAGGTAGCCGTTCGACAGCAAGTCGACCTGCAGCGTCCCTCAACAAGCCAAAAGGTCAATCAGGTGAAGTTCAACTCGAAGAAACAATCACCGAAACAACAACAGCAGCCTTCGAGGAAGAAGGAGAAGTCAGCCAAAACAAGATCACGATGTCCAAAGTGCGGAGATTTCACCCACAGGGAAGGACAGGCTTGCCGTGCTGAAGGACAAAAATGTAACCTGTGTTCAAAATGGACTACTGATGCGTAGCTGTCGTCTTGTTATTCCAGCAAGTATGAAACTGGAGATCCTAGATAAGTTGCACGCTGGGCACTTCGGGATTACAAAAACAAGACTTCGCGCACGTGAGACGGTATGGTGGCCTGGAATTTCGGAAGAGATCGCGGAAACGGTCAGAAAGTGCAGTGTCTGTATCCAGGAAGCCGTCTCAAAACATGAACCTTTGATACCAACCAACTTTCTTACACGACCGTGGCAAAAGATTGGAATGGATTTGTTCAAGTTCGAGAATAAGTGGTATCTTGTCGTCATTGACTATTATTCTCGCTTTCCTGAAATGATTCAGCTAGATCGGCTCACAGCCAATGTGGTGGTGCGTAGTTGCAAATCCATATTTGCCCGACATGGAGTACCAGAAACTGTTGTAAGCGATAATGGGACGCAATTTGGAGCTGCTCGTGAATTTGCAAATTTCGCAAGGCAGTACGGATTCACACATGTCACTTCAAGTCCTCGATTCCTGCAGAGCAAAGGGATGGCAGAAGCAGGTGTGAAAATTGCTAAGTTGATCCTCAAGAAAAATCAAGACCCATCGCTTGGACTCCTGGAGTATCGATCGACCCCTTTGGAGAACGGTTACAGCCCTGCTGAGCTTCTCATGGGACGTAAACTCCGAACGACCTTGCCAATTGCACCAGAGAATCTTAATCCAAAGTTGGTGGACTCTCGGACCCTGAAAAGAAAGGAGGGGAGAAGGAGAAAGGATATGAAATCCAGATATGATCGACGCTGCGGAGCTACGGACATGGAGGAGCTATCCGAAGGTGACACGATTTGGATTAAAGATATGCGAATCTGGGGGATTGTAAAGAAGAAAGCATCGACACCAAGGTCATATATGGTTGATACTCCAGTTGGGACTTTACGTCGAAACAGGTTCCATCTACGAAAAGGAGTTACAGTGCAGTATCCAGCCGACCCATCGACGCCGACCTTTTCGGGGGAGGAACTGGTTGAAAATGAAAAGACCCCAGTTGTGGATTATCCCTCTAACGACTCAGAAGACGGCCAGATAAGAACCCGGAGTGGACGAATTGTTAAACCCGTGGATCGCCTTCATTATTAATTATTTTATGCATTTATAAAGTTTGTAATGTATATATATATATTTCAAATCTTAAAAAGGGGGATGTGCTGAGAACATGTATGAGAACATGTACGTATGTTTTCCCACGTGACGCGGCGGAGCGTGACCGTGCCTGCACGGGTGAGGAGTTGTTGTTTTGAACTCTGTATGGATGGACATTAAAACAACAACTTAAAACAATTAAGTTCAATTCAAGTTTAAATCAATGATTTTGAAGAAATCAGGTAGGATTTTATATCAGATATATCCACACAGAAGACATCTCAACTGAACCATACTTGTTAAATATCCATTTTAGTGGGCAAGCGGCTCGAAAACACGACGCCATCGAGCAGCACGCGGAGGCGGCGGGCGTGGTGTGCGCCTGCGCAGGATCGACTATAGAAAGTTGCTGGCAGACAAAGAAGAATGGCGGTCGCCAATGTTTACGTTTTTTTGGTTTCCTTTTCTTTTGTTCTTTAATTTACATATAGTTATATGTGTAAATAAATAATTATTATCTTTAATATGTTTAAAATTTAAATAAAATTAAAAGCAATAAATAAAGGCTTTTTAGTAAATTCTATTTATTTTTGTTATTAATTAACAAAAGTGGCGAGCCTGCCAGGATGGAACGTGACAAGAAGTTTTGCGCTCAGTAACCAGAACGCGATTTACTAAGGTAGTAAATGTTTTGGATTCCGAAATAAGTAAAACTAAAGCTGATCTAGGTGTGATCAGGGACAAATTTAGCAAATTAAAAGACATCGATTTAAAATTAAAGGATCTTGACCAGAAGATGTTGGTTCATATGATGGTGGCTGATGCAGAAGAAACACTTTAAATTGGAAATTGAGGAAGCAGAACATTATTCGGATACCTTCATCACCCTGGAAAGAAAGGTAAGAGAATTAATTGATTCTGATAACAAAACTGATGTTAAATCCCTGGGAAGCTCAAATGGGTCATTAATGGCCAAAAGTTATAAACTTCCTAAGATCGAAATAAGAAATTTGATGGAGAACTAATTAATTGGCTTCCATTTTCGGCACAATTTGAAAAGATTCATGAGGATACTGAGCTGCATGATGCAGACAAGTTTCATTATCTGGTGCAGTCTATGCAATCAAACACTAGAGCCAGAGAGCTCATAGAAAGCTATCCCCAAACAGCAGAAAACTATGCCAAAGCGGTCCAAGCCTTTAAACAAAGGTATGGACAGAAAGATTTGCTTGTGGAAATATGTAAGGGAACTGCTTAAATTAATGATGGCAAATGTCAAGACTCCACCAGATGAAAGGCGGTCAGTGGCTAAACTATACGACAAACTTGAAAACACAACTAAGATCTCTGGAATCTTTGGGTGTTGACACCAAGGAAAACACAGCATGGCTTTTCCCAATGATAGAGTCTTGTTTGCCAGAAGATGTGCTGGTTGCTTGGCAGAGATCACCACTGAATAATTGTGATGCATCAAAAAACTCTAATTCTAACTCCAGCTCTCGCCTTAACAATCTTTTGGACTTTCTTAGAAGAGAAGTGGAAGGGGAAGAAAGAAGACTTCTAGCCAGGAGAGGATTTTAAGGGTCTTCCCCAAAAGAGAAACTTAGAAATAAGTTTAAGCAGAATTCAAATATACCTACCGCTGCAGGTTTATTTTCTGCCAAGGAGATGGGATGTTTGTTCTGTGAAAATAATCACCAAAGTAAAGACTGCATCACTGCTCAATCCATGCCATTCAAGGATAAAAGAGCAAAGATTTATGAAAAGAGGTGTTGTCTGAAATGCCTTAAACCTGGACATCTTGCAAAGGCTTGCAAGAGGACAGTTCAATGTAATATTTGTGCCAAAGGACACTACGTTCTTCTTTGTCCTGACCTGCCCTGCAACCAAAAGGAAAAGACGCATGTCTCTGAAGTAGTGCAGAGTGTGCTTTAGCCAATCAGCAGTGTACAAGAGATGTAACCTTAATGACCTTGATGGTCAATATTATGGGAAAAATGGCTATAGAAGAGTGCGAGAACTCTTAGACCCTGGTTCTCAGAAGTCCTATATTTTGGAATCCTGCACTAGAAGTAAAATTGAAGCCTGTGGGCAATGTAAATATTGCTCATTCATTGTTGGTGGTACACAAACAGAAACAAAATGCCATAAGGTATATACGGTCGCATTATGCAGCAACCTATCAGAATGGACACTCTGAGAGAATTTGAATTCTTGGGTCAAGACATTATTTGTGGAGAGATTCCAAGGACGCCTAAAGGAGCATGGTTGAATGAACTAAAAGGATCTAGAATTTGGCTGTCTGATCTTGGGAGAGATAGCCCCAAGATAGAACTTTTGATCGGCAGTGATATTTATGGAAGCCTTTTGTCGGGACGTGTGAAGCAGCTGGAAAATGGACTAACAGCCATAGAAACACAGCTTGGATGGACAATTTTGGCCCTTCACCGAAGAAAGATGAGCAGACTGATTACTCATCACTGGTGGTCATCAGCATGCACAGTAGAAATATGTCGGTTGATTATTTGTGGGATTCAGAAACGATTGGCATAAAAGATCCCAGGGAAAATCTCACAAAGCTAGAAGAAGATAAGATAGTACACCAGCACTTCTTAAATACTGTTCATAAGCTGGAAGATGGACGCTTTGGTGTAGGATTACCTTGGCTGGGGAACAAGAAGGAATTCCATCCAATCGTCATATTGCAGAGAGAAGACTTTTCAACACAACCCGTAAATTGAGAGCTAAATGTATCTTCAGCGAATATGATAGGGTGTTCCAAGAATGGCTAGCTGAAGGTGTTATTGAAAGGTTGTCTCCAGAAGATTTGAACAGGAATTGTCATTATCTCCCTCATCACCCAGTGGTTAAAGCCAATAGCAACACCACCAAGATAAGACCTGTGTTTGACGCATCATGTAAGGACAAGGGGAATCTTTCATTGAACGATTGCTTGGCAAGTGGCCCAAATGTTATTGAACAGATCCAGCTATCCTACTGAAGTTTAGAGAAAAGGCTATTGGAGTTATTGCTGACATTAGAAAAGTCTTTTTGCAAATTGAAGTGAAAGAAGAAGATAGAGACTATCTTAGATTCTTATGGTGGAAAAATAATCATCAGATTCAGGTTTTCCGTCACAAGCGAGTTGTCTTTGGTGTGACCTGTAGCCCCTATTTGCTTGGAGCAGTCATCCTGCATCATCATAAGGGAGTCTCATTGAATTTGGAGCTCTTCCTCAGAAGTTGATGGAATGTTTGTATATGATAATTGTGTCACTTCAGTGGATACCGAGGCAGAATTAGTTGATCTGGTGGAGAAATCTACTAGATATTTGCAAAAGCCAAGATGGATCTCAGAATGTGGCAATTCGGACCTATACACGAGTCAAGGAAGTCTATTCTAGATTACCTCCTTGTGTTGATATAGAAAGGAGTGAAGAGGCTTCAGTTCTGGGCATGAAATGGAATCTTTTAGAAGATACTCTTAATGTGACCCCTAAGTTCGGAGTTATAATAAACTCACTTTCCAAGAGAGACCTCTTGTCTCATACCCAACAGATCTTTGACCCAATTGGATTCTTAGCTCCTGTCTTATTACCTGCTAAACTACTTATTCAACAAGCCTGGACAGTCAAAACTGATTGGGATGAACCTTTACCATCAACCATTCAAGAAAATTATGAAGTGGTACAGTGAGTTGGACACTCTTGCGACATAAAAATTCCACGTAGAGTGGGCCATGGGATTAGAGCCCATTGGTCCATCCACATATTTTGTGATGCCAGCCAAAGTGCATATGCAGCAGCAGCTTTTCTACGTTGTCCTGAGAACAAAGGAGTATCAGTACAACTTTTGATGGCCAAATCCCGCTAGGTCCACTTAAGAAAACTACTATCCCTAGGATGGAACTTCTTGCTTCTATGTTGGGAGTTATACTCAGCAGGTACGTAACTGAGTCTTTGAATTTGGCTGCAGAACCGGTGTATTACTGGACAGACTCTACTACAGCACTTTCATGGATCAAGACGAACAGGCAGTGGGGCACCTTTGTAAACAACAGAGTCAAAGAGATATGCAACACTTCAGGTCCGAACAAATGGTTTTATGTACCAGGGGGCCTCAACCCTGCAGACCTTCCTTCAAGAGGTTGTAGTGTACTACAGCTTAAACGCACCAGATGGTGGGAGGGACCTGAATGGCTCAAGCAGCCTCAAGATCACTGCCAAAGCAATTATTCCACTCAGACAGAACTTTGGTCAATTTAGAAATAGATAGACAAGTTTTGGTGACTACTCATGTCAGAACTGAAGTAATGCCATGGTTTGAAAGATTTTCAAATTTTACAAAGATTGTCAGAATAAATGCGTGGATCCGGAGGTTCATATGAAATACACAAAATTGTCCCCATTAGGTATGCATAGTCTACAGCTTTCAGAATTAGAAGATGCTGAAAAGGGAATTTGGAAAACTGTGCAACAGCAAGTTTTTTCTAGCCGAGGAGATTCGATCAACGGGTTGATGATAATCAGAGATCATTTTGGATTGATCCGTATAAAATCCAAGCTTATTGAAAGGGATGACGAATATTCATTTCGTTACCCAATTTTGCTCCAACAAAACATCATGTTGTTACATGCCTGATAAGAGAATTCCATCTGAGACATTGTCATGCAGGAGTTCAGATCCTTTCTGCCAAACTCAGAGAAAATTATTGGATCTTAAATTCCCGGCGCAGCATACGAAGTGTCGTCTCTCAGTGTGCCAAGTGTAGAAGATTTTCATCAAAACCTGTGAAAACTACTCCAATACACTTACCCTTGATAGAGTGAGAGATGCCACAGCTTTTGAAATTATGGGAGTAGACCTTGCTGGTCCACTTTACCTCAAGAACAAGACCAAGGCATGGATTGTTCTATTTACCTGTGCCGTCTTCAGAGCTATACACCTGGAACTTGTAACCTCATTAAGTACTGAAGCTTTCATACAAGCTCTGAGAAGATTTATAGCCCGGAGAGGGCGACCAACAGTCATTTATTCTGATAATGGTACTAATTTTGTGGGCGCTAACAATGCTCTCAAGGCTTTAAACCGGAAGAAGATAGTGTTAGACCAAAATCTTCACAAGATAAGTTGGAAGTTCATACCTCCTACTGCTGCATGGTGGGGAGGTTGGTGGGAGCGTCTTATTCGTTTCATCAAGGATCTCCTTGTTCGAATTTTGGGCCATTCTTCAGTGTACTATGAAGAGATGTCCACTATCCTATGTGATGCGGAAGCTACAATCAACAGTCGTCCGCTGACATACATTCATGAGGACTTTGACAGTTTGATTCCTTTATCACCCTCCATGTTTCTACATGATTCAAAATACGTGGGAGTTCCAGATCTTGATAAGTTGGATTCAAAGAAATTTCAAGATAGATATCGGCATTGTCAAAGGCTGCGAGAAGCTCTCAGAAGTCGCTTTCGGAGTGAATATCTGGGCCAGCTTATCCAGAAGGCCAATGATAGGACTCCGAAACTGAGTGTGGGTGATGTGGTTATAGTGAAGGTGGAAGACAAGAGGAGACTCCACTGGCCTATGGCAAGAATAGTGGAACTGTTTCCAGGAAGAGATGGGCATTCTCGGGTTGCTAAAGTTCGCACAAAACTGGGAACCCTTATACGCCCTGTGCAAAAGCTCTACCCCCTGGAAGTTTCAAGTGGGGATCCAATTTCTTCGATCCAAAGGAGATACTACAATTGAAGAAGCGCATAGTGAGGCTAAGCGAACTCGATGTGGACGCGTGGTCAAGCCACCACAGAGACTTAATTTATAATGCTTAACCTCCTTTATGTACGACATATATATCACTTATCTTAATTGTATCATTTTCTTCCCCAAATCATAGGTGGGAGTATGTTAAATATCCATTTTAGTGGGCAAGCGGCTCGAAAACACGACGCCATCGAGCAGCACGCGGTGGCGGCGGGCGTGGTGTGCGCCTGCGCAGGATCGACTATAGAAGAGTTGCTGGCAGACAAAGAAGACGGCGTCGCCAATGTTTACGTTTTTTTTGGTTTCCTTTTCTTTTGTTCTTTAATTTACATATAGTTATATGTGTAAATAAATAATATTATCTTTAATATGTTTAAAATTTAATTAAAATTAAAAGCAAAAAATAAAGGCTTTTTAGTAAATTCTATTTATTTTTGTTATTAATTACAATACTCAACTTTACAGAAGTGAGACATCGATTGTTCGCTGATCTAAATCATTTAACTCTCTTACATCTACCACTTTATCTATATAAATTCTATGAAATCAACATCATTCCTTTTTTTATATGAATGTTACAAGTGTGTGTAGGAAAATCATCATTGGATGCAAAAATGATTATTTTATATTTTACATATCGCAGTAAAACTTTTTCTTACATTTTGTTGAAAACATCTCACATTTTCAATCATATAGGATATTAATGTACTTAAGATTAAACTTTAAATTATATTTGATACATCATTTCCCTCGTGTATTTGTGAATATTGTTTCCTTTAAATAAGTCTGTCTATTTGTGGGTTGTAAATCGGGCATTCACTTGAATTTATTTATGGTTTGTATAAAAAGTGTTTTTATTTAGGGTGCTTAGAGCGATTGTGACAATTGTTGCTTCAGTACAGTTGTGGCTACCCTGTACACCACATTATTTTACATATTTTAATGCTTTGGCAGTCTTTTGTTTTGTGATTCGGATTAAATTCAAAATAATTTGGCATTGTCTTACAAATATTCTGTCTTGTATAGAACCATCGCTCAAAAATAGGTGTATATCTCATTACCCATTATTTTTTTAATTTGGTAAACTATAGGAGTCACCCTTAATACCTTATTGTGATATGGAGAGTTAGATCTCATTGTAAATAGAACCTTTATTTCACTTTCCAAATTTTCTAGATCAGAATTCATTTTGCATGCGGTTTGGACGAAGTTCGTCCTTATCTGTAATTTTGGATACGGTTTTTGACTATTATAATTGGATCTCTTAGTGTCGGTATGTAAATTTTACTAATCAATATCAAATCTTCTGATTTGTTTAATTCATCTAGTAGTATTTTATTGTCAGTTTGGTTTAGAACCTTTATAATTACAGATATTTTTTGCGTTTATAATTCTATTAATCTTAATGTTTTTACCATTTCCCTCCGACATTATTAGAAAAATTTTTTGAAGTGCATCAGAATTAGATGCACCATCATTTGAAGCCACAAATAAAGTGGTTAATCTATCATTTTAAAAGTCTAACCCCACAATTTTATATTTGAATATTAAAAAATACCAAAGATCTTAAGAACTCTAGAATTGGTAGTTTTCTTTAAAAGTGACCACTAATGTAGAAATCCTAGAAAGAAAATGTCTTTCCCGAAATCGACAAATTCTTAATATCCATGTAAAAAGAAAATTATGGAGATATTTAAGACCATATTCAGCCATGACTTAATTTTATATTTAAAACTTAAAAGTTTGGTATGACAACAATGGTAGTTTTTAGTTAGAAAAATAAGATATTAATCATATTTATATTTTTTTCTCCCAATATAGCCTTAAAATTCGTCTATTCGAATTATTAGTGTTCAAAAATTTAAGTAAACTTATCAAGTACAATTTGAGAAGAAAAAACATCTGATAAATTATCAGATTATCTGTAATATTTTGTTGATATTTACTTATTTCGAAGATCAGATTCTTCACGACAACAAATCTAAAACACAAGGAAATATTCAAAAAGAAAACGTTGAAGAATTAATGATCATGGGTAACAGAAACTATTCATACAACAAAATATGGAACCTGCATAATTCCGCTGATCTTGATATAAACTATAATGATGATAAGAAGAATATAGATATCTCAAGTTGGAATCCTAAGAAATTCAGCAAGAAACTCAATAGATTATTATATGGAAAAAACAAAGAAAAAAAAATGTCAGATGTTGATATAAAAATAATGAAGGCATAACCTGACCACGAGCACATGTGCTTTTTAGATGGACAGAGCGCCATCTAGTGGAGCAATTTAACCTGTTCCCTAATATTTGGTCAACCCATTTTCTTGATAAATCAATAAAAGCCAGATTATTATATGCATATAAGATCCCAACAATAATTTACAAGTAAAAACAATCAACTTCAATGCAAGTTTAAATCACTGAATCAGAAGAAATCAGGTAGGATTTTTTGTAAGATATATCCACACAGAAGACATCTCAACTAAACCATACTCAACTTTACAGAAGTAAGACATCGTTTGTTCGCTGATCTAAATCATTTAACTCTCTTATCATCTACCACTTTATCTATAAATATTTTATGAACTCAGTCGAATAATACAAGTGTATTTAAAATTAAAACTATTATAGACGCGTATTATTTCTTTTTTTTAATAAACAATTACTACTACCCTTACTGCAATGGAAAAAATTTAATGGGAGGGCCTGGCCCATTAGTAGTGAACCCTTCCAGCGGTTTTACCAGTTTAATCTACCATGCCTTGTTATATTGTATTTTTCGATCTTCCTTTTATAGTGATACTGTTGCTAGACTTCTTGGAATGGGTATTTTAGATGAACTATGGACATAAGGTTTGAGGACAGCAGAATTACATACAATTATAAATATATAACGTGTTTTGTAAATATTTAATTCTAGGTTCTAATTTGTTTAATTAATTTTAATAACATCCTATAACCATTGTACATCATCAGACAGATTCAGTACTTTTGTCTAATGTTGGTAAGCAACAGTGTTACAGAAACGTCATAAAACTATTTATTATTTGGATTTGGTTTTATTTCCTTGCACCTATACAGTTACCTTTGAAGAAGTATAGTTGTTTCAGCCACAGATATATTGGAAACCATTTTACATATTTTTAGCGATATTCCTGATATAGTTTCATATTATATAAAAGGCGTTCCTGGATCTGTAAAGAAAAAAAAAAACATTTTTTAAAAAAAATATTCGAGAGATTGCTCCCTCTTTATATCTCGAAATATTTAAAGGAAAAAAATTTTTTTTTTTTTTTTACAGATCCAGGTACGCCCTTTTATATAATCTTAATTAATGGATCGCCTTTTGACTCAAATAGTTTAATATATTAAAAATAAAGAAGGCATATCCTGACCAAAAACACATGTGCTTTTTAGATGGCAGAGCGCCATCAAGTGGATCAGAAATCAACTAAACATCGATATAACCTGTTCCCTGATATTTGAAGAATTCATTGATAATTAAGAAAAGCCATCCACGGACGCTATTGGCGCTCGTCAGCGTGGAGCAGGCTGTACCACCGAGACAGAGCTTCATATATATACCTTGTAGAAATGCGAATTGAAACTAGAGGTTGTAAGATTTCTTGGGGTTCTTGGATGAATTTGGTGTCTTGTGTTGCTGTAAGAACTGCTCCATTTATTGGTTGGCAACAACAAAAATGTCTTTAGTTATTTGTCTTAGTTGAAATCTCTTATTGTGAACTTTAAATTTTTCTAAATCAAATTAACAAGAATCTGGTTGAATAAAAAACTTACAAACCGCTTTAATGCCAAGGATAAAAAAGGGACTGGGGTGACAATAGCAATCTGTTGAACGTAAAGTCTGAATTCTAGGTGGCTGTGTGTAACAGACGTTCCAGATGGAGAGACCCGCAGTGTGACTTCCGTGAGATCGGCTCTATAATGCCATTGTTGCAGGATCTAGATAGTGACTAGACAGTACTGGGACATTGACAGCGGGTCGGTGTTTAGTGCTTCACACCCCTGTGGTGGCCTCTGCGCGATTAGCCGCCCTAGGACTATCCCGCTTTGGTCATTGGTCATTTCCACGCTGGGAAGGGGGGTGGGGACCCTACTACTTTAACACTGTGTATTCACATAGCGTGGAATGATACTCAACTTCCCCCTCCGATAGCTTGCTCGCTCCACTGACCTAGGACTAGGTACTGATTACTAGGCTGTTGGCTCTGGCGCAAAACTCCGATGGGAGGCCTCGCGTGTAGACGTAAGTCCGGCTTTTCAGCGTTGTCGGTGTCCAACAGTGCTGTTTTCAGTCTCTAGTCCACTAATTCTACTTTGTTGTCAATAGAAACTCTACAGCGAGCTGTCGGAATTGGGAAGTTGGGGTCAGGGGTGTAGCAATACATGACGGAGTGAGATAGTATAGTATACATCTACCCCCCCTCTGTGTTATGTATCTAGATATCACCTGGAGCCCTTACCATGTCTAGTTAACATTTAGGTAAATGTCTTTCTTTATGCTCCCTCTTATGTCACCGAGTCCCTTATTTATAACTTGGCATTCATGCGGTGTATAAATTATTAACTCCTATGGAAAGAATGAATAAATGTTACTCTATATATATTGGAGAGCTCTCATTATCTGAAATAGAATATTTGTGACAACAATGAATGAGGGTGCACGGGAGTAAATGAGCATCTAATTATTTCTTCAAATATATTTATCTTCCTTTTTCTTATCACCATTCAATCATATTATGGCATAAAGCTTGTAGAGTTGAAAACCATCATGACTGAGTGAAGTAGAATGCCTCTGCCTTTGTAATTAAGACTGGCAGCTCTACTCAGTAGCAGGCCGCCTCTGACATGAGGAACCGACGCCATGTGCAGTCGCTCCTAACATGGAGTACAAACGCTGCTCATCTTGTATCCCTGGATCAGGAGCCCTTACAGTCTACAATCATTCAGACCAGCTGAGCACAAATTTTCAGAGAGATTGTTACTGCTAATTCTCCTCCTTTTTTATCCAGACTTTGAACCGGCAACGGCGAAGTTTCAAATGCATTTAAAGTGTAGGTCTGGTAGCACTGCTCCTTTTTAGATAACGGGGCACTATGGGAGATGGAATGATCTGTGAGATAAATATGTAGAGATCAGGAAGTTGGCGAGGAATGGATAGGGAGATATCAAAATACATAAAAGTAATGACAAAGTGATTTTCCAGCACATGCCACATGTTGCAAGGGTGGCAAGAACATGTTAAAAGAGCAAACCTGTAATGTCATATTGCACATGTCATTATCCATAGACAACGTTCCATATAATTATCATAGCTTGCAACTGACAACTCATTCCCTGTCCGAACAGAACTTCCAATCTCATGAAGGTACCAACATTTGCGTCACATTGGGGTTAGTCTCAAAAGATGAGTAATTCTTTCAATGTAGAAATATCCAAGATAGAAAATATTTTAATAATATAAACAATAACAATACGTTTCTTTATTCGTGTAAAGTGCAAGCTTTCGGATCTTTATAATACTTTCATAGGCATAGTTATAAGTTGAAGGAACTAAACTACAGCTATGCCTGTAGAAGGATTTTAAAGATCTGAAAGCTTGCACTTTGCACGAATTAAGAAACGCATTACTACTGTTTATATTCTTATTTCATAATTTATAGCAATTTTATTTATCTAAGAGGATATTGTTGCTCCATGGAAAGGGAGGTGCCATTTCCCCGTTAGTCAGCCATATTTCAGAGTCCCAGTTCACGGTTACCGTAGCGGCTCGGGGCTCACGACCCCATACTACAGAGCAGTCCCTTACTTGTGCTGCTTCTCTCGCCCACCACGTAGAGGAGGGGTTAGACTTCTGGTCAGGTGAGGATATTGTGACTGCTGTGATAGAGATGCATATAGACTTCTGAAGCTTTTTATTGGGCACAACAAACATAAGTAGCAGGGTGTTATTTTACCGTGAACTTTTCGTGGCCTAATTTGGAATTGGTCGGCCCACGTTGAAGGCGTCATTGATGAGCTGATTTCAGACGCTTTCGTCCCGAAATCCATGAAGGCTCTTTCGTTCTCAGGGAGTTCACGAAATATACATCCTGCTATAAAAAATATAATTTGCATATATCCTGCGCGCACTGGGGTTAAAAAAAATTGACAACTAAAAGTTGCGGATCAGAATACATAATATTTATTTATCTCTTGAAACGGTCACACAAAGATAAAAAAAAATAAAAAACGGGAAATAAGAACAAATTGGGCGAATATACATAAATATAACCTGTTTAAAAAATCTATATATTATGAAAGGTTACTTATATCTTAATTTGGGGTGCTTCAGTTGGATGGTTGGAAAATTCCTTCCACTAAATCTTGAAAGACTACATTTTGCTAATTTCTCAGGAGCTCTAACTCTTCACTCTCCCCCTTTTCCCCTCTATCTTAATTTTTCTTATCGCCTTCCTCCTAAATTGCGCCAAAAATTATTTAACAGAGTAAAGAGATATCTGCTGTAGGGGGTGAAATGCTAATAATAAAAAAAGGAGCTCACCTGTATGTTATAGTGTTGTGGCTGGGGAGGCATGAGTCCCTAGTAACAGAGGACCAATTCTGACAGCCAACTGACTACTGTAGCATGTAGGCTGTACTACAAACCAAGGCAACCCTACTCCTGGTCCAGAACCCTATGGACATCTTCAAGTAGATGGCTTGCTACAGGAGCTCGCCACTGACCGGAAATGTGTGTGAGGAGCTACACCAATCCTGGTGTGGGAGCTAGAAAGTGTGGGCAACCTCCCTATGGACGACCCTCCCATGTGACCTGCTACACCGACCCCGACTCAAAGCCCCTCAGTGATGGAGGCAGACCTGTGAGGCTCGATAGCCTGGAGAAGATGACCAGGCAATAGAAAAGTCTGTGAACCCCACCACAATAACCACCATCAACAGCCTCAACCTTCAATCAGAGATGATGGCCCAGAACTCATTGCCCAATAAAGACATCAAGCATGAAATTGTCTTTTTCTTTCCGTTTTTTTAAAATTAAATATTTATATATATTTTTAATTGAACTGAAAAAAATATATTTAATATACGTAAAACCTTTGAATATATTAAGCAATTTTCTTTTAAATTAAAAGATTCTCAGAGTTTTCTCGTAGGGGGCGCAGTATGATTTGACCCAGTAGAGGGCTGAAAATTTAAAAAGGTGTCAGTTATGATTGATCAGGCGGAGAGAAAGCAGCTGACAGTACCGCAGGCCACTGGTCAGCGGCTTCCCCCCTACAGTAAGTCTCTTTTTCCATTCTATTAAATTAATTTAGGCCATCAGCAATAGTCCTCAAAGGCTTTATTTTATGTGTGTATATATATTAATTGAATATATGTTGTTATAATTATTCCCCTTTTCTCTTTTGCATCAACTTTGTGAATAAATTATATTAGACTACCCTATTCAATGCACAACCTTGACACTGTTAAAATCGGGATGATTTATACGTTTTTCTTTCCTGTTAACTTTAAATAAACTATTTCCAGATCTCTACATGTCCAAATATTCGGGCGCCAGTGGCTGCAGAAAAGCAGACCACAAATTTATTCATCTATGGCACATATAGAGTACTAAAGCTGTGCCGCTAGCAATAAATGTTGGGGGGAAAATTAACCAATCATTTTTGGCTTACATATTTTATTTTTGTCTAATAAAATAAACTTTCAATGTACATCAGAGGACAGATAAAAACAAAAAAAAGAAACTTAAATATGATCACGCATATATAAGATTTAAAAAAACTATATAAGGTTAAAATAGGGAGGAGTTTAATATATATAAATTTAAACTTTACACAAAAGGCCTATTATGCCAAAATCCCATATCTCCCCACCTACCTCGACATCCAGCCACCCAAGTCCAGGATTCAAAAAGGGCGGCTAAGGCCACAGTCAGCGGCCTGGGCCCTCAGCTTCTCAGGAAAAAAACTCAAACTCTAACTGTTTGTCATCCCACTTCCTTGCCCCAGTGTTGCTGGACTCACCCCCCAAGGCTATCATCACTCTTCTCTCTCAGTGAAAAAAAATTAAAGTATTTTTAAAAATAATAAAATTAAATTAAATATAAAATTATTAAACAAAAATTCACAAAAAATATAAAATATTGAATTAAAAATAATTTTAAAAAATATAATTTATATTGTTGGATCTGGGCATCTTGGGGTCAGCTTGGAAAGATTCAAGGCTCGTGGTGAAGGTGGTGTTCTGCTGAAGAACCTTCACCTAAACTGTGGCTTGCCCATAGGCATGCTGTATTCTGCCTTGGTACTGGTGGAGTCAAGTCAAGCACCACAGGTCAGGTGGCTTGACTACAGGGAAGGGGTGTCTGAGTCAATCTTGGACTCTGGCTTGTTGTTGTCAAGGCCAAAGGTGGCCTCAGGCTCCATCCCTAACCTCAAAATCACTAGAGGTTTGCAGCTTAGATGCACAAAGGTGGGACATGGTTAGGTTAGGTGGGGTTCTGGGTGATTTTGGCATACTATGGTCACGAGGTGTCCTAACAACACTATAATAGGTATTGTGGCAAACAGTTTCAAAGGTTGGCTTCGTGCAGACTAAGAAAAGGGATAGCCAGGCCATAAAAATGTTCAAAATACCGTCCCTTCATAAATTTTCAATACCAAATAGCAACAAGATAAAAGATATTGTAAATTAATTTTGATAAACTTCCAGATCACATCGAAGTATGAAACTATTAACACTCACTCAGACCAATGAACAATGCAAGTGTACAAATTTTCAGACTTCTGGGTGGTTGGAATGGCCAGGAATGAACAAATTTCTTTTTAAGTCTTGTGTTATGTCCCTTACTAGAAATTGACCAATCCGCCGCGAGCAGCCTTCTTCTACTTAAGGCTAATCCCCAGAACTTTAGATTCTACAAGTTCTACTTGTAAGTTTTGTAAATTCATGACTAAAAACTAACTAAATAATTGATAAATAAAAAAATACATTAAAAAAGCTTTATTCAAATGCACTGAAAGGAACAAATAAAATATTTTATCTTCTGTCATTAAGCAATTAGATGTATCTGAGTGAAAATAAAAGCGGCGGGGACGATCATATTGAGAGAAGAGGCAAAAATTTAGTGAACACTTATAAAAATCGCTAATCAGTTGCTACATATTAAATCACATTAGGTTCGAAATTCATGATTATCGTCCCTACTTTTGTTTTCACTCAGAGATACATCTAATTTCATAAAAGCTTTTTTTTAAATGTATATTTTATTTATTAATTATTTAATTAAAAATAAATATATAGAATTATAAAATAAATGAAGCTTCCATTAAGAATGTGTAACAATATTGTCATGAAGAATAGCACTGGCCAACACATATTTTATTGCCAAAGATTTGAGACATGTTTCTTTGTGATTCTGATGTGCTTACAATAAATTTTGTCCATTTTGCTCTATCAGCTCTCGTTTTAGAGAAATACATACTCTTCTTAACATTAATGACCTTCTAAAAACGAGTAGTTACCTATATATATCACAATAATATTGTGGCGAAGAAATATTTTATTATTTAATTTAATATTATTCAATGAAAATATATTCAACAGATTATAAAAATATCACAAAAATTTCAGGGACTCTTACTAGTAAATTATAAAGCTGGACAACACGTGAAGTAAGATAAGTTTCTTTTAATAAACGAAATTCAAGCTTTCGGGCAAAAGCCCTTCGACAGGCAAAAATATAACTATATTAAGAAAAATAACAATTTATATATGTTAATCTCAAAAGAAGACCATTTTTGAAAAATAAATAATAAATCTGCAGTCTGAAACTACGAGACGGCGCGTGGTTTGGGCTATTGAAATAAACTAAGATGTTACAGGTGTTTCAGCCAAGAAAACACCATATTTATCAGGAATTTCTATCTTTCTATTTATGCTATTGTGTTTTTGTGAGACTATGGATTCCAACACCAATCGTTGGTGTTGGTTGTGGATATGTCTATAGTGGATTACTGGTGGTTAACATCGAATGTGTGTCCTGTAGATGCTATGTGTTGGTGGATGAGGGATTTGGGGTCTTTGTTAGTTATATTGCGGAATGCTCTGTCACTGATGGCTACAGTTCTACCTGTCTCACCCACATATGCGGCAGAGCATTGCTCACATGAGACAGAGTAGACTGCTCCTGTACTTTGAAGGGGCTGGGAGGAATGTCTGCTTTAGTTATGGGATGTCTGAGGTGTGTGGATATGTTATTGGTGTTGCTGAATAGTCCATAAAATTAACATAGTTAAAACTTTAACAAAACGAATACATACCCATTGTTCCCTCCCTATATTCAAAACCATAGAAAAAGAATTAGTAATTTCCCATCTTACTGCCTCAGCTTTTCCTCTTACCTTTATTAACAGACACACTTACGTACCCAGTCCTTACAAACCCCCAACAGCTCATAGATCCACTTGTACTTTACCTTATTCACCTACACAGTCAACATAGCCAGACTTCTTAAAACCCATGGCATCCAGACCTTTTTCAGCAACACCAATAACATATCCACACATCTCAGACATCCCATAACTAAAGCAGACATTCCTCCCAGCCCCCTTCAAAGTACAGGAGCAGTCTACTCTGTCTCATGTGAGCAATGCTCTGCCACATATGTGGGTGAGACAGGTAGAACTGTAGCCATCAGAATGACAGAGCATTCCCGCAATATAACTAACAAAGACCCCAAATCCCTCATCCACCAACACATAGCATCTACAGGACACACATTCGATGTTAACCATCCAGTAATCCACTATAGACATATCCACAACCAACACCAACGATTGGTGTTGGAATCCATAGTCTCACACAAACACAATAGCATAAATAGAAAGATAGAAATTCCTGATATATATGGTGTTTTCTTGGCTGAAACACCTGTAACATCTTAGTTTATTTCAATAGCCCAAACCACGCGCCGTCTCGTAGTTTCAGACTGCAGATTTATTATTTATTTTTCAAAAATGGTCTTCTTTTGAGATTAACATATATAAATTGTTATTTTTCTTAATATAGTTATATTTTTGCCTGTCGAAGGGCTTTTGCCCGAAAGCTTGAATTTCGTTTATTAAAAGAAACTTATCTTACTTCACGTGTTGTCCAGCTTTATAAAAAATATATTAATCTGTATTTGTGAAATCATCTTTAAATATTTCTTTGCTTGCTTGCTTATGATTCCCTAGCTGTAAATAGTTTTGCTGACCTGTTAATAATTGTCGACTCGTCGCTGTGACGTCATCAATAAATACTTTTATATCTTAGGATATTTCAAGGCTTGATTTACGCTACAACTGGTGGAGAGACTAGACCGATACCCATTAAGAAATAAAAGAAAAATTGATTCTGTTGAACCAGAAGAAACTTCTATGAATGTAAAGAAAGAAGGTACTCAGGTAAGCAACTACGTTGTTCAACATCTGCCAAGGAACCCTTCCATTTTCTCCGGGGAGGATGGTGAAGATCTCCAAAAATGGTTAAAAGGGTATGCACGTGTGGCAAGGTACAACCATTGGGACGAAACCCTTTGTCTTACTAAAGTTTATTTTTATCTGTCTGGAACTGCTCTCAAATGGTTTGAGAACAACGAAGAAAGCATACAGACTTGGAAGGAATTCACATCTCAATTAGAGAATGTGTTCGGAAAAAAAGAAAATTCAAAATTGCAAGCGGAGAAGAAACTTAAAACACGGGCACAATTAAAAGGTGAAAGTACCAAATGTTACATTCAGGATGTCCTGTGCTTGTGCAAAGAGGTTAATCCTCAAATGAGCGAAGAAGATAAAATCTCCCACCTCATGAAGGGGATAGCTGAGGAGCTTTATCAAGCACTCCTACCGAGGGATGTACAGAGCACCGAGCAATTCATTACAGAATGTCGCCGTGTCGAAGCGCTCCGCTGTAGGCGAGTTACCCCAACCAATTACGAGCGCCTACCAAATGTAGCCTCTCTCTGTGACCAGGATGACGGAGAAGATCTGTCATCGCTGATCCGAAAAATTGTTTGTGAAGAGATAAAGCAAGCATTGGAC
Source organism: Cordylochernes scorpioides (assembly GCA_030710605.1). Classification (NCBI taxonomy): domain Eukaryota; kingdom Metazoa; phylum Arthropoda; class Arachnida; order Pseudoscorpiones; family Chernetidae; genus Cordylochernes; species Cordylochernes scorpioides. The sequence goes on along the minus strand of CP092866.1, from coordinate 110,535,025 downwards.
TCTCCTCAAGTGGAGCCTAAAATCGCTGTCATTAAAGATTTAGTGAGGGAAGAGATTGTAAAGACCTTGGCACCTAGATCAAAACCTACAATAAATCCCCCAAGCATCCAGGCCTAGATACGAGGCCCAAACGATACGACCGCATTCTGAACCTCATTACCGAAAGCAAGGAAGAAGATGTGACACCAATGAATGGCGGACAACTGAGGGAAAGCCAATCTGTTTCTACTGCGGACGCCCAGGTCACGTCGTCCGCTATTGCCGCGACAGGAAGAGACACAATGAGGAAAGGAGAAATAAATATTTCCAAAGAAAGCAAGACGCAATGGAATTCTACAACTCTCAAACCGAATCTCAGGAACCCAACGATGAATCATTGAGGAAAAATTTCAGTCGCTACCGAATCCCTACCCCATATACCAGTCGAAACAGACAAAATTTCTCACCTGCTAGAAGATCTAGCTGTTCGCCCCGCCATGAAAATTAGATGATAGACCATATTGGAGGTGAGGCCGCAAATTTAAGAAATCCTACCTTGCCGACCACAGTAAAAATAAGAAAAAAACTACATTGACGTAAATATAGACCTGCCAAGCCCTCAGGAAGAAGTTATCTCAACTGAAAGAAGACATCCACCACAGTCACCTGAAAATATCCCTGGCCCTAGTACTATGTAGTTATTGAGACTGACGACGTAAGTCTCCTTCTGAGCATCGGGTCGATGCTCTTTATAGGAGGAGGCTATGTGGCGAAGAAATATTTTATTATTTAATTTAATATTATTCAATGAAAATATATTCAACAGATTATAAAAATATATTAATCTGTATTTGTGAAATCATCTTTAAAATATTTCTTTGCTTGCTTGCTTATGATTCCCTAGCTGTAAATAGTTTTGCTGACCTGTTAATAATTGTCGACTCGTCGCTGTGACGTCATCAATAAATACTTTTATATCTTAGGATATTTCAAGGCTTAATTTCTACGCTACAATATTTTAAAAATTGAAACTAAGTTTTTATAAAAGATATACATTAATAAGAAGAAAATAATTCTATGTGAGCTAGCACTACTAACCAATGCCACAAAAAGCGACTGGCACAATTATTATGAAAGTTGAACTTTATATGAATTAATATGCAGAAAATGATGATATGGTAATCGTGATTCTGAAAACCAAGTTATTGGTACTCCCCACTAAAATTAATATCCCGCTTCCTTGCCCCCCCCCCCCAATGTTGCTGGACTCACCCCCCACCAAGGCCATTATCACCCTTCTCTCTCAGTGAAAAAAATAAAAAAAGTATCTTTAAAAATAAAAAAAAAATAAATTAAATTTAAAAATTATTAAATAAAAATTTACCTAAAAATAAAGATGAGAAAATATTGAATTAAAACAAATAATTTAAAAATATATAATTAATATTGAAGAATCTTAGGGTCAGCTTGAGAAAAGTTCAGGGCTCGTGGTGAAGCTTGTGTTCTGCCTGAAGTTGGTGATTTTACACCCACTTTGGGCTTGTGGCTTGCCCATTGGCATGCTAGAGTCTGGCTTGGTACTGGTGGAGTCAAGTCAAACACCATAGGATAGTGGCTTGACTACAGGGAAGGGGTGTCTGAGTCCATCTTGGACTATGGTTCATTGTTGTCAGGGCTGAAGGTGGTCTCAGGCTTCATCTCTACACCTCACAATCACTGAGGTTTGCGGCTTAGATGGGCAAAGGTGGGACATGGTTAGGTTAGGTGGGGTTCTGGGTGATTTTGGCACACTGTGGTCACGAGGTGTTCTAATAAATTAAAATATAACTCTCTAACACACATATATTTTTATTTAATATTATAAAATTTTAATACAATATTTTAGAGATATAGAGTGCACTTATAGTACAAACAAAAACAGCCTAGCATTAGAACAACTTGTTCCAAAATCACTTTATTAGGTACCCTCAACAAGAGCAACCTAGTTCATGATTTTTTCAACAATGAATAATATGTGAAGGTTATTTACAAATTAAACAAAATGTTAACGCGGGATTTGATCCCAGTTCATAACTGTCAATAAATGAGGGTGTTACCCACTCGTCCACTGACAAATTTCATTAGAACAACAACAACAGCAAAACTAAGTCAGGATATTTCCTTTTGTTTACAAAGCTTCTGATAATGTGAGAACACTATTTCTCCCTTCTACATTGATCCTTGAGGAAGTACCCCACTTTTTCAATATGCCTCGACCTTGAATTTCCAGCTTTCGAAAATATTGAAATTAGGGATTGACTGTCTGTTAAATGTTGAATTGGTACTTTCACAATATACTTTCACCTAATTCCAAGATCACGTTTTAATCCATAATAAATCAATTTAATATAATATAATTGCAGCTAACAGCTCGCTTCCATTAATGATAATGAGGTCAAATTTTCTTTAAACGATCCAGAATTTAGGCCTAGTGCCAATTTTAAAGAAATATTTTCCTTGTGATTTAACTTCTCTTTTTTCCCACCAATTTGAACAGACATTGAGTTCAAATGAACCTTTTCCTTAGAAATTCTGAACTTTAAAATTTTAGTTCCTTTTAATTATCTCACAATCCTTGTCAATGCAATCCAGTGAGCAGATTCAGGATTTTTTTTTAAATGCGATAATTGGTTTACTGAATATGCGGTGTGTTAAATTTGAGACATAAAATAACATTCCAATGACTTCTTGAAATAGTACAATGTTATCAAAATGATTTCCTTCTGCTGCACCAATATTGTTTTCCTTAGTCCCAGGCGTGTTGGCTGGTTTTCATTCAATTATTTCAAATTTATCTAAGATTTCTTCAATATAAACACTCTGATTCAAATAGTATTCTCCATTTTATCTTTTGATGTGGATTCCAAAAATGTTATTTTCGTTGTTATACATCCTTAATTTCCACTTTATCTTGAAATATGTCAATCACTAAGTAAATTTACTCAATTCTTTATGGGTTTGAAGGAACAGAAAACGAAACCCCTGAAGAATATCGCGATTTGATTCTACAAGGTATGATCATTAAGTTCCCGGGACTGGTACTGTAACTTTATTCTACCAAGTAATGTTACAAATATTTGTTAATAATTCTCAAAGTATGATATTCCTGCATCAATGCACCGCCTCCATCTTTTATCCCAACTAGCGAAATATGGCAAAATTGTGATTTCCCATGATATACATACTGATGGATCAAAATATGAAGGGACGGGTTTTTAACTTATTTTTCTTGCCTGGCTGTCCCTTTTCTTAGACTGCAGAAAACCAACCTTTGAAGCTAGTTGCCACAATACCTATTACATTTTTGTAAACATTAGGTGTCAAGGTTGTGCATTGAATAGGCTAGTATTTTCATCTTATAATTTTTTTAATAAAATTGGTGCGAGAGAGAAAAGGGGAATAAAATTAATACATATCTTCAATTTAAAAAAATAATAATAATATATATACACATAAATAAAACCATTGAAGGACTATTGCTGATGGCCAAAAATAAATATAAAGGAATGGAAAAGGGACTTACTGTAGGGGGAAAGCCCTAGACCAATGGCTGGCGGTACAGTCAGCTGCTATCTCTCTGCCAGCCAAGTTGCAACTGTCACTTTTTTTTTAATTTTGACGCCATCTACTGGTTCGAACCATGCTGCGCCCCCTATGAGCGAACTCTGAGAGCCTTTTAATTTTAAAAAAATGCTTGATAATATCTCGGTTTTATATTATATATATATATATTTATTATGTTTCCTTTAAAAATATATATATGCTTAATTAAAAAAAAAACGGAAAGAGCAAAAGATAATTGCATGCCTGATGTCTTTATCTGTGAAGAGTTCTGGGCCTTCATCTCAGTTGAAGGTTGAAGCTGTTGATGGCGGTTATTGTGATGGGAGTTCAGGCCTTTCTATTGCCTGGTTGTCTCCAGGCTGTCGAGCCTCACAGGTCTGCCTCCATCACTGAGAGGTTCTTGGCGTCAAGGTGTAGAAGGTCACATGGGGTGTGTAGACCAGATTGGAAGGCCAGGGAGGTCTATAGGTCTTTTTTAAAAACAATTATTCAAGCCACACTTTCCAGCTCCCACACCAGGCTTGGTGTAGTCCCTCACGCACACTTCCTGGTCAGTGGTGAGCTCCTGTAGCATGCCATCTCCTTGAAGATGTCCATGGGGTTCTGGACCTGGAGTAGGGTTGCCTTGTAGTCCAGGCTGCATGCTACAGCAATCAGTTGGTTGTCAGAATTGGTCCTCAGTTACTGGAGACTCATGCCTCCCCTGCCACAACACTCTCACATACAGGTGAGCTCTTTTTGTTAAAAATTATTATTAACATTGTTTCCCCTACAGCAGACATCCTTTCAATCCATTTAAATTTATTTAGGCCACCAGCTAGCTATTTACAACCAATTACATTATATTTGCTCTCTCATCCTCAACAAATCCAAGGCAGGAGTTGGTGCCACAATTATTTTTCCTTCAAAAGACCAACTGATATATATAGATAGCAATAAATATGTATATATAGGTTTCTATGAAAATGTTAATCTGCAAGACGCAGGTTATCATCATCCCCTTTTGATTTGTTTTTGTCACTTTTGGTGTTTTGCAAATAAACAACAAAAGATGTATCAGACATTATAAAGACAATAAAGATTTTCTAATAATAAAAGTGTACAAAGATGTTGCATTTGGCGACGAGGATATAAGAGTAAGTATCCTTGATTTTCGAAGTAAATATTTTTAGAAAATATCTTTGATTTTGTATATAATTTAAAATAATACAAAGCAATAACGCGCCATCTATACATATAAAATAAAAGGATTTAAAAGCGCGAATGTCTATATAGATAATACCGTAACAGAGTTTTCCATTGTAAAGTCGTGAGCTATCTCCTCCGAAGATTCTGAACTACACATAACGATCTATATACCAAAATTTTCGTTATTTTTTTCTTCGTATGATAGGCCTGTTTTTATTTTCCTAATGTTAACAGTTATTTTTATTTTTTAATTTAATCTATTTTACAATCGTAGATTTTTTGCATTTATCATCATCAATTCTTTTGTTTACAATTGCGTACTTTTATAGAGAGAAATAAAGAAATACATAATTGATTAGATACAAAAGTGTGAACCAGAAAGTCGATTTTTAAAAATGTTATTATTTAATATAAACTTATTTTAATTTAATTTTTAAATGAAAAGGTAGTGTAAAAGTGTATATGAGGTTAGATTCAAATAGGTTAAATTATGTTAGTTTAATCGCTAAATAAGGTTAGTTTTAGATAAGTTGAATTAGGTTAGTTTCAGATAATTAAAAAAAATAATGTTCGTTTTTAGAAAAATAATTCGAAATAGTAAGTATATATATTAATATAAAAGATCGAAATGTAAAAATCACTATGTCCAAAATCTTCGCTTTAACTCGTGTAAAACGGCTCGAAGGTACGGCGGTGTCAACGTACAGCACCGCCTACCAAAGTTAACCTTTTCTGGGAACTCACCAGGTTATATTATTTTTCGAATTGTAGATTGAATTATTACTTTTAATCTATCTTTTATAGTGTCTTCAATAGTGTGTGACGTTTCAGCAACAGCATCAGAAAGAAGAATAAATGAACTAAAGAATAAAATCTCATTTTTTCTTTTGTCTGATGATGGTGGCATTTGAATTAGGTCTTTTTTTTTTTTATTAATTTGTTATAGTTTTTCATTTGAATTTAGCTCCATTTTTGTGTCTTATTTCTTCTTTATATTAAAACTTAGAATTAAGCTTTGCTTTTTTATATACATGTTTATTACACATTTAGCAATACTTTTTCTTTATATTTGCTCTTATTTACTCATTTTTTTACTCTTTCACAATCAGATTTTGAAAATGGCTAAATGGCTTCACTTCTCCCTATTTGCTTTTGTAGCTTTTCTTATAAAAAAATATTAGAACTTAGAATTAAGCTTTGCTTTTTTATATACATGTTTGTTACACATTTAGCAATATATATACCAAAATATTTTTTTGAATACTTACCTCTTTTAGTGAATTTTTGTCAGGGGGGCTACAAAAGTGCCGTACTTATGCAGTATTTTGATGCTTTTCCTGTGAAAAGGATAATGAAATTAAAAATTAAGCTTTGCTTTTTTATATACATGTTATTTACACATTTAGCAATATATACACAGAAATATTTTTGGAATATTTAACTTTTTTGGTGAATTTTTGTCAGGGAAGCTATGGACTGCCGTAATCATGCATTATGTTGATGTTCTTCTCATAAAAAAAATATTTGGGTTTGGAATTGGGCTTTGCTTTTTTGTATACATGTTTTTTACATATTTAGCAATTTACACACAGAAAAATTTTGGAATATTTAACTTTCTTGGTGAATTTTTGTCAGGGAAGCTATGGACTGCCGTAATCATGCGGCTGCAAAAGTGCCGTACTTATGCAGTATTTTGATGCTTTTCCTGTGGAAAGGATAATGAAATTTAAAATTAAGCTTTGCTTTTTTATATACATGTTATTTACACATTTAGCAATATATACACAGAAATATTTTTGGAATATTTAACTTTTTTGGTGAATTTTTGTCAGGGAAGCTATGGACTGCCGTAATCATGCATTATGTTGATGTTCTTCTCATAAAAAAAATATTTGGGTTTGGAATTGGGCTTTGCTTTTTTGTATACATGTTTTTTACATATTTAGCAATTTACACACAGAAAAATTTTGGAATATTTAACTTTCTTGGTGAATTTTTGTCAGGGAAGCTATGGACTGCCGTAATCATGCGGCTGCAAAAGTGCCGTACTTATGCAGTATTTTGATGCTTTTCCTGTGGAAAGGATAATGAAATTTAAAATTAAGCTTTGCTTTTTTATATACATGTTATTTACACATTTAGCAATATATACACAGAAATATTTTTGGAATATTTAACTTTTTTGGTGAATTTTTGTCAGGGAAGCTATGGACTGCCGTAATCATGCATTATGTTGATGTTCTTCTCATAAAAAAAATATTTGGGTTTGGAATTGGGCTTTGCTTTTTTGTATACATGTTTTTTACATATTTAGCAATTTACACACAGAAAATTTTTTGAATATTTAACTTTCTTGGTGAATTTTTGTCAGGGAAGCTATGGACTGCCGTAATCATGCGGCTGCAAAAGTGCCGTACTTATGCAGTATTTTGATGCTTTTCCTGTGGAAAGGATAATGAAATTTAAAATTAAGCTTTGCTTTTTTATATACATGTTATTTACACATTTAGCAATATATACACAGAAATATTTTTGGAATATTTAACTTTTTTGGTGAATTTTTGTCAGGGAAGCTATGGACTGCCGTAATCATGCATTATGTTGATGTTCTTCTCATAAAAAAAATATTTGGGTTTGGAATTGGGCTTTGCTTTTTTGTATACATGTTTTTTACATATTTAGCAATTTACACACAGAAATATTTTGGAATATTTAACTTTCTTGGTGAATTTTTGTCAGGGAAGCTATGGACTGCCGTAATCATGCGGCTGCAAAAGTGCCGTACTTATGCAGTATTTTGATGCTTTTCCTGTGGAAAGGATAATGAAATTTAAAATTAAGCTTTGCTTTTTTATATACATGTTATTTACACATTTAGCAATATATACACAGAAATATTTTTGGAATATTTAACTTTTTTGGTGAATTTTTGTCAGGGAAGCTATGGACTGCCGTAATCATGCATTATGTTGATGTTCTTCTCATAAAAAAAATATTTGGGTTTGGAATTGGGCTTTCTTTTTTGTATACATGTTTTTTACATATTTAGCAATTTACACACAGAAAAATTTTGGAATATTTAACTTTCTTGGTGAATTTTTGTCAGGGAAGCTATGGACTGCCGTAATCATGCGGCTGCAAAAGTGCCGTACTTATGCAGTATTTTGATGCTTTTCCTGTGGAAAGGATAATGAAATTTAGAATTAAGCTTTGCTTTTTTATATACATGTTTATTACACATTTAGCAATACTTTTTCTTTATATTTGCTCTTATTTACTCATTTTTTTACTCTTTCACAATCAGATTTTGAAAATGGCTAAATGGCTTCACTTCTCCCTATTTGCTTTTGTAGCTTTTCTTATAAAAAAAATATTAGAACTTAGAATTAAGCTTTGCTTTTTAATATACATGTTTGTTACACATTTAGCAATATATATACCAAAATATTTTTTTGAATACTTACCTCTTTTAGTGAATTTTTGTCAGGGGGGCTACAAAAGTGCCGTACTTATGCAGTATTTTGATGCTTTTCCTGTGAAAAGGATAATGAAATTAAAAATTAAGCTTTGCTTTTTTATATACATGTTATTTACACATTTAGCAATATATACACAGAAATATTTTTGGAATATTTAACTTTTTTGGTGAATTTTTGTCAGGGAAGCTATGGACTGCCGTAATCATGCATTATGTTGATGTTCTTCTCATAAAAAAAATATTTGGGTTTGGAATTGGGCTTTGCTTTTTTGTATACATGTTTTTTACATATTTAGCAATTTACACACAGAAAAATTTTGGAATATTTAACTTTCTTGGTGAATTTTTGTCAGGGAAGCTATGGACTGCCGTAATCATGCGGCTGCAAAAGTGCCGTACTTATGCAGTATTTTGATGCTTTTCCTGTGGAAAGGATAATGAAATTTAAAATTAAGCTTTGCTTTTTTATATACATGTTATTTACACATTTAGCAATATATACACAGAAATATTTTTGGAATATTTAACTTTTTTGGTGAATTTTTGTCAGGGAAGCTATGGACTGCCGTAATCATGCATTATGTTGATGTTCTTCTCATAAAAAAAATATTTGGGTTTGGAATTGGGCTTTGCTTTTTTGTATACATGTTTTTTACATATTTAGCAATTTACACACAGAAAAATTTTGGAATATTTAACTTTCTTGGTGAATTTTTGTCAGGGAAGCTATGGACTGCCGTAATCATGCGGCTGCAAAAGTGCCGTACTTATGCAGTATTTTGATGCTTTTCCTGTGGAAAGGATAATGAAATTTAAAATTAAGCTTTGCTTTTTTATATACATGTTATTTACACATTTAGCAATATATACACAGAAATATTTTTGGAATATTTAACTTTTTTGGTGAATTTTTGTCAGGGAAGCTATGGACTGCCGTAATCATGCATTATGTTGATGTTCTTCTCATAAAAAAAATATTTGGGTTTGGAATTGGGCTTTGCTTTTTTGTATACATGTTTTTTTTATATATTTAGCAATTTACACACAGAAAAATTTTGGAATATTTAACTTTCTTGGTGAATTTTTGTCAGGGAAGCTATGGACTGCCGTAATCATGCGGCTGCAAAAGTGCCGTACTTATGCAGTATTTTGATGCTTTTCCTGTGGAAAGGATAATGAAATTTAAAATTAAGCTTTGCTTTTTTATATACATGTTATTTACACATTTAGCAATATATACACAGAAATATTTTTGGAATATTCAACTTTTTTGGTGAATTTTTGTCAGGGAAGCTATGAACTGCCGTAATCATGCATTATGTTGATGTTCTTCTCATAAAAAAAATATTTGGGTTTGGAATTGGGCTTTGCTTTTTTGTATACATGTTTTTTACATATTTAGCAATTTACACACAGAAAAGTTTTGGAATATTTAACTTTCTTGGTGAATTTTTGTCAGGGAAGCTATGGACTGCCGTAATCATGCAATATGTTGATGTTCTTCTCATAAAAAAAATATTTGGGTTTAGAATTGGACTTTGCTTTTTTATATACATTACCCGAAGGACCCGCAGGTGAGAAACTATAGAAGAAAAATTTTAACAAATCAGAAAATGAAATTGCAAACAACAGAACTACACTTCTTTAAGGACATGAGAGCACATGCACTGTATCACCATACGTGTACCATTTTCAAAGACCCTGCTTAGGATAAAAACTTCTCAGAAGCATAACAATAGTACCAACCTAGAGGTTAACTGGTGTGGATGCATTCCTCTGGGAGTAAGACTATTGAGAAATTCAGTAGGGAGTTATTTTGCTTCTCCGCATTCTAACACTCCAACTGTTAACACTGTGGAAACACTGACTCATGTTTGGTAAGCAATTTCAGGGAAGAAACTATAGACATTGGATTAAATAAATTATTAATTAAATTGCATTAAATAAAAATTATTAGATTTAAATAAATATTATTAGAGTGAAAAAAAAAAGAAAAAATTAACAAATTAGAAAATAAAATTTCGAAAAATACAACTATATTGCAGAAAAGATAAGAAGACCTTATTAAAAAATAAATAAACAAACTGTAATTCGACACTATCGATAATTCGACACTTTCGATAATTCGACCATTTTAAAAATCAAATTTACAAGGTTGATTGTTGTTTAAATACAACTTTGATTTTGCATGCATAAACACAGGCTCTTGTAGCAAGAACCCAAATATTATTTATAGTCATAGCAAAAGCTAACTTTATTGAAAACTGATGCCTCTTCAGAATGAATGGAAGACTGAAATCTGAAGGAGCAGAAGATATGGGTCATCTTTACATGTATGCTATCCAATGTTCTCACACTTGAAAAAGCCACATATAAAGTTGTCCGTGCGTAAACACAGGCTCTTGTAGCCAAGGTTTGGCCTTGAGCCTTATTTATAGTCATAGTAAAAGCCAATCTTAGTGAAAACTAACGCCTCTCTAGAATGAAGCGAAGGTTGGTATCCGAAGGGGCCAAAGATATTTCAGACACTATACAGTGTGTTCAACTTTGGGCACTGTCAGTATATGTGCTTCAAGGACATGAGAGCACATGCGCTGAAACACCATACGCGTTCCATCGCAAAGATCCTAAAGGCATTGGTGAAAATATAAATGACCCATATCTTCTGCTCCTTCAGATTTCAGTCTTCCATTCATTCTGAAGAGGCATCAGTTTTCACTAAAGTTGGCTTTTGCTATGACTATAAATAATATTTGGGTTCTTGCTACAAGAGCCTGTGTTTATGCATGCAAAAGCAAAGTTGTATTTAAACAACAATCAACCTTGTAAATTTGATTTTTAAAATGGTCGAATTATCGAAAGTGTCGAATTATCGAAAGTGTCGAATTATCGAGTGTCGAATTACAGTTTGTTTATGTATTTTTTAATAAGGTCCTCTTATCTTATCTGCAATATAGTTGTATTTTTCGAAATTTTATTTTCTAATTTGTTAATTTCTTTCTTTTTTTTTTCACTCTAATAATATTTATTTAAATCTAATAATTTTTATTTAATGCAATTTAATTAATAATTTATTTAATCCAATGTCGATAGTTTCTTCCCTGAAATTGCTTACCAAACATGAGTCAGTGTTTCCGCAGTGTTAACAGTTGGAGTGTTAGAATGCGGAGAAGCAAAATAACTCCCTACTGAATTTCTCAATAGTCTCACTCCCAGAGGAATGCATCCACACCAGTTAACCTCTAGGTTGGTACTATTGTTATGCTTCTGAGAAGTTTTAATCCTAAGCAGGGTCTTTGAAAATGGTACACGTATGGTGATACAGTGCATGTGCTCTCATGTCCTTAAAGTAGTGTAGTTCTGTTGTTTGCAATTTCATTTTCTGATTTGTTAAAATTTTTCTTCTATAGTTTCTCACCTGTGGGTCCTTCGGGTAAACCTGGGGCGTTGCCCGGGTCACTCGGCTAGTTTCTTTTATAATAACACAAACTTCTACTGTCCTTACTGCGATGAAAAAACTTCTACTGTCCTTACTGCGTTTCATCGCAGTAAGGACAGTAGAAGTTTGTGTTATTATAAAAGAAACATTCGCGCTTTTAAATCCTTTTATTTTATATATAATTTAAAGTTATTTTTAAAAAAGACGCAAATTGCAAAGTTTTAAGATGCAAATTTAAAAGAGAGTAAAAGAAAATTTTAAGAAGTTATATTTTATTTTAAATATATATATTGCATATATATGTTGTTATAAAAGAAAATGGCTAGTTGCCAATTTGAGAATATAATGAGGAAAGTGAAACTTTTGAAACGTTTTATGAACGATTGGAACAGTTTCTCATATTGGAGGAGGCAGGGGATGAGAAGAAAAAGGTTTATCTCCTAACCCTCATGGGAAATAAAACATATGGTGTATTGAAGAATTTGTGCAGTCCTATTCTACCTAAAAACAAAACCTTTAATAACCTGATTGATATCTTGAAAAGGCACTTCTCTCCAAAGCGTTCAATTGTAGTAGAGAGGTTCATTTTTTTAAAAAGAATGCAATTAAAAGAAGAAAGCATCTCGATTACTTGGTGCAACTTTGGAAATTTTCTAGAGGATTCTTTACGTGATAAAATGGTCTGTGGTTTATATAATGCCAAAATACAAAATAGAATTTTGTCGGAGGGCGACATTTCTTTGGCTAAAGTAATTGAGACAGCATTATCTATGGAAGCGGCCGAGAAAAATACAAAGTTATTTCATTTGGAGCAGGGTGAAGATTGTGTGGATAAGTTGAGGATGGAACGCAAGGTTGAATCAAATTTCCAGAATGGCAAATGTAAACATTGTGGTAAACTGCATAAAGAACCATGTAGATTTAAGGAGGCGATATGCTTTAAGTGTAATAAAAAAGGACACATTGCCCCAATATGTAGGAGCAGTAGAAGAAATCTAAGGCAACATCAGAATCAGCCAGGGGAAATATACATCAGATAGGAGACCAAGAAGAGGAGTAAGAGTATGTCCAGAAAATTATAAACGTGAAGATACCTGAGTATATGAGGTGTGTTCAAAAGGTATCGCAACCTTTGTGTTTTTTCAAAAAATTATTTATTTATTCATGAATACCTATTTTGTCCCCTTCAAAGTAATCCCCATGAGATATTATACACTTGTGCCAACGGTTTTTCCAATCTTCGAAGCACTTCAAAAAATCATTTAAAAAAATCTTTTTCAGCTCCTCCTTCGATGCCGTCTTTATCTCGTCAATTGTAGCGTAACGTCGTCCTTCCATGGGCCTCTTCAGTTTAGGGAACAAGAAAAAGTCACAGGGGCCAGATCTGGGGAATACGGTGGCTGCGGCATCATTAGTGTGTTGTTTTTGGCCAAAAGGTCGCGCACAAGCAACGATGTGTGAGCAGGGGCGTTATCGTGGTGCAAAAGCCAATTTTTGTTCTTCCACAAATCCGGGCGTTTCTGGCGGATTGCTTCGCGCAAATTGCGCATAGCTTGCAAGTAATATTCCTTATTGACCTTCTACCCTGTGGCAAAAACTCATGATGCACCACGCCCCTCCAATCGAAGAAAACTGTCAGCAAAACTTTCACATTCGACCGAACTTGGCGCGCTTTTTTCGGTCTTGGTTCGTGCGGCAGCTTCCATTGAGATGATTGAGCTTTGGTTTCCACGTCATAACTATAAACCCACGCTTCGTCACCAGTTATGACCCTCTGGAGCAAATTTGGGTCGTCGCGGACAGAGTCCAACATCTCATTAGCAATGTTCATGCGATGCTGTTTTTGGTCGCAATTGAGCAATTTTGGTACGAATTTCGCGGCGACCCGTCTCATGCCCAAATCATTGATAAAAATCGAATGGCACGAGCCAATCGATATGTTTAGGTCCTCAGCAACTTCTCTAACGGTGATTCGACGATTGGGCAATATCATTTTCTCCACTTCATTAATTTTTTCGTCTGTTGTTGAAGTGCTCGGGCGTCCGGCACGCTCTTCGTCGTTCACATCTTCTCGGCCTTCTGAGAACATTTTGTACCACCGATAAAAGTTGCTTCGGTCCAAGGTAGCTTCTCCATATGCCACAGTCAACATTTGGAATGCATCCACGCACTTAATTTCGTTTTTCACACAAAATTTGATACAGGCTCTTTGATCCATTTTTTTAATAGGTAAAAATCGAAGACGATCCAAAACACCTGCAAGCAAAGCAGCTGTCAACAATTAAGTGAACATTCAAAATGGCCGAGCTTGTCGGCACAAGTGAGAGACATGAGTACCAACATAAAGCCACAAAAAGATCGAAATTCGAATATACGTAACCCGCGAAAATTCAAAAGTCGCGATACCTTTTGAATACACCTCGTAAAATTAATTTTGCCTCAAGTGACCCTCCATATCTGATGGAGTTAAAAGTAGGAAGAAACTTTATTAAATTTGAAAGGGTAGTGGTCTAACACTGATATCGGAAAAGGATTTTAAAAATAGTCTTCAACATTTGAAGTTGGAAAAAGCGAGTATTATTGTAAGAACTTATGATGATACTGTGGTACCCATTCTGGGTAAAATCAATGTCAAAGTGGAGTGTCAAGATATTACTTACAAACTTAGAGCGTCGGTGGTGAAAGGAGAAAAGAGGGCTTTAATGGGAAGAGAATGGATAAATAGATTGAAATTGGGCTGTTTTGCTGTAAAACATACCTGTGGAAATTACCATTGAATAAAATTTGAAGGAAAATCAAGCCTTATTTGTGGAGACAACTGAACCAATAAAAGGTTTCACATTTTCAGTAAACATGTGTGATGTGAATCCAATTTTCCATAGGGCTCGTCCGGTGCCTTTCGCCATTAGGCCAGCAGTTACTGAAGCATTAGACAAAATGGTGGCTAAGGGTTATCTATGTGAGGTGGCGAGCAGTAAATGGGCCACTCCAGTGGTTGTAGTGCCGAAGAAAAATAAAGAGATCAGAATTTGCTGCTGACTTCAAGGTAACTCTAAATAGATATTTGGACACTGCGGCCTATCCCCTTCTCACACAGCAAGATTTATTCTCCAAAAATGATAAAAGGTGAAATTTCCAAGTCAAATTATTTAAACTATATGTAGCGTTTTACAACAGTGTTGTTACATATGTCACTTCTATTTAATATCATGCCTTTTTCTTTATAATTTGATATAATAGAAAAATTAAGTGTAACGTGTAAATTTCGCTGTCAAAAGAGTTTAGTTGAGTATATATTCACTCTGTTGATTCAAATCTCCTGGACATAAACAATACCACAGGTTTCTGGGGATGATTTCTTTTCATTCTATTAACGTAGTCTCGAGCTTCCGGGCATCTCTGTCCTTCTACAGGAGAACACAAATAAATAAACGAATACAAAAATTACAAAAACATGTTTGTAATAGTTTAGCTTCATGCTGCGTTTTATTCATTTATTTATATTCTCTTGTAGAAGGGCAGAGATGCCTGAAGCTTTAGACTACGTTAATAAAATAAAAAGAAATCATCTCCAGAAACCTGTGGTATTGTTTAATATATTCACTCTAGGAAACCTTGATGCTAAGGACTTATCCCAAGGGGAACTTCTTCTATCCTACATCTGATATAAGGGACCTGCTGAATTAGCATCTTGCTGAATCTACGGACCTCTCTGCTCTGAATAAGTCCATACGGACTACCGGCCTGTGAGTAGCAACTGATCACATATGTTACATCAGACACATGTGCTCTCTCAACTGAAGCTTTAAACTCATAGCACTCAATGTGGGTCCTAGGGAACAGTCTGTTGAGTTAAGAGGAATACCTTGGGTAGGATCATTTATATTGTCACGTAGAGGAAAGACAAACTTCAGGATGACACAGGAATATATTTGAGGCATGGCTACAAACCAAAATTTACAAGATACAATAGTAGCAATAAAAGAAGTTTACAGAGTAGCAAGATAAAAATATATCAAAATTAATAATATTTTCATAAGATATAAATATTTTTCTACAATATAATCCTACTTCGACATAACATAACAACCATCATTCAGTTTTTCTCTCATATTAATCTCAAATCCTCCTATAGATTACAAATCCTAACCCATACACCAACAGATTTTTCTATTCAACACCTAGGTGCCAGTTCTGTTGGGCCGTTTTCACCAAATGAACCCAAAAATGATGTAAACATCATATATTGTAAGTTTGCAATAGCCTTTCCGAAGTTTTGTTGTCCAGAGGGAAGTTCTGGACGAGCTTTCTGCACTCCGAAGCCCGCAGCAGTACTGGGGATGATGACCACTGCCTCCCCTGGACTTGCATAATTATGTACATATTGTAAATATGTATCCTAATTGATTTTTTCTCTATATATTGTTGCATCATGATTACTGCGCGTATTTTAAAAATTATTTATAATATTATTTTTAATATATTTAAAATTTAAATTATACATTTATTTATTTTATAAAACAGATTATTACTATAAAATATTATGTACTATAAAACATTTGTATTTTGATACACTAAAATACCCCACCTGCTTTAAACTTTGATATGATAAATAAAGAGAGATTCTAGGTGCTACCTAAATATATAGTTGTCTTATTATTGACTGGTTTAACCTTGCAAGATGGTTGAGACACGTTCTGGAAAGATGCAAGACACGTCTGAGGAGAGACTCAAGACTGAAGAATCTGCCAAACCGCAGCCAAGTGCAACAATTGGTAGAGATGCAAGTGCCGACCCAGTTGTCTTGAACCCCAACATAGACATCCCCAAATATGATGGAACAGAAGACCCTCGCCCATGGATTGAGTCCCTTGAAGAAATTGGCTTCCTGTACCATTGGGCAGAATATATTATTTCTCGCTATGCAGCCATGAACATGATTGGTAGCGCCAAAACCTGGCTGGACCTACACAAGATAAGTTTTACCAGCTGGGAACATTTCAAGAGCCGCCTAATTCAGGATTTTGCCTCAGACGCCAACAAAGAAGAAATGAAGATGAGGCTGAACAGAATGCAGCAGTGGAATTAACCTGCAATCAGGTTTGCAGAGGATATCCTGGTTCTGTGCAACAAGGTCGACCCTCAAATGGAAGAAGAGAATAAAATAAATTGGGTTATTGGAGGGTTAAAGAAAGAATACTCTTTTCCCTCTACTTAAACCCTCCTAAGAATACCAACGAACTCTTAAGATTGTGTAAAAATATGGATTTGTTTGAAAATAATTATCAAGAACGTATAGAAAAATCAAAGGCTCTATATAATGGACCACCATCTCCTCGTTCCCATCATCAAGAGCAATGGAAGAACGCTCCGTCGTTCAGAAGACCAGACCAGAACACCTCCAAGCCCCAGGCCCCCGCTCCGAGGTACTACCAGAACACCCCCAAGCCCCAGGCCCCCGCTCCGAAGTACTACCAGAACAAGCCGCTGTCCCAGGTATCTGCCCCTAGACTATTTTACACTCCCAATCCTGAGCCAAAACCGGTCTACCCAAGGAAAACATACAATAAGAGTCCAGATTCAAACAGGAATAGGACAGAAGACGGGAGACCAATATGTTTCAAGTGTAACAAGCCAGGACACGTAGCGCGGTATTGCAGAGTCAAGTTTGTGAGGATCGTAGAAGAGGACCCCTCAGTTTCCCAAGACAAGAATCAAGAAAATCTTCAAATGGACGAAAGAAAATATTATACACGGCCTCGCCTCTATGCGGATGTTTGTAATGACACACAAACGAATATTCTTACACGGAATAGATATTCCGTGTTGGAAGATTTAAACTAAGTGTCGCCCCTGATTCCTTCAATCAAAGCAAGTCGACCATAAATGGAATTAGAAAGTTGGACCCTAGGTACAAAATTAATATTAATGTGTACAAGATAGGGTTATGCGAAGCTTTGATTGATACAGGCGCCGATCTTTCAGTGGTCGACCTAAGGACAGCACTTTTTGCAAGCCGTGAAATAAATAGTCTCACTAAAACGTGTTCAGGACCCGATAGGAAAAAAATTAGATATGGTAGGTAGCATTATTTTAGATTTAAAAATTGATGACACTGAATTATCCCACGAATTTGTAGTAATGGACGCGCATCTACGAACTTTTATTCTTGGGCGAGATTTCCTTTAAAAAATGAATGCTAAAATTGATTGTAAACGAGAAACGATAAAATATAATTTGATGAGTAATCATGACGTAAGCAATTATGATCTAAAAAAATTAAAGAGCACTACAGATACCGTTATACCTAAACTATCTATTAAATTGATTAGGGCCTCAATAGAAGCAGAGGATGGGGAATATGTCATCGAAGAGAACAACAGAATGACTCAAACAAATGGTGTTCGATTGGCAAGAAGTTTGCTTACTGTCACGGATGAGAAAACCCATATCTGGATAACGAACCCTTATCCTCGACCTTTAAAAATCATGAAAGACCAAACATTGGCTTATGGAAGTCTTCCTGCAGAGGTAAATTTTATAGATAATATAGAGAAGCAGAATGAAAATGACGAAATACAATTTCAAATAAACAAAAATTTATCATTTAAAGAACAAGAGAGGTTAAAACAAATTTTGGCCAAGTATACTGATTTGTTCTCATCGAGGTTGGGCAGGACCAATTTGGCAAAACATCAGATTCATACAGAAGACGCAAAACCGATAAAGCACAAGCCTTACAGGGTAAGTGCTAAGGAACGAACCATCATAAAGGATCAAATAGACGAGATGCTTGGAGAAGGAATAATTAGACCATCTTCAAGTCCCTGGTCCTTTCCCGTTATATTGGTCAAAAAACGAGATGGCAAATACAGATTTTGTGTGGATTACAGGAAATTAAATGAAGTAACAGTGAAGGATTTATATCCAATCCCAATAATTGATGATGTAATGGATACTCTCCAAGGATCCAAGTACTTCTCAGCAATAGATCTCAAATCGGGATATTGGCAAGTCGAAATTGAAGAGAGAGACAAAGAGAAGACGGCTTTCACTACGGCACATGGGTTATATGAATTCAACGTAATGCCCTTCGGTCTATACAACGCCCCTGCTACTTTTGAGAGGAACATGGACAATGTCCTCGGAAATCTGAGATGGCAGATTTGCCTTTGCTACCTGGACGATGTGATTATATACAGCTCGGACTTTCCAACACACATTAAAAGACTTGAAGCTGTCCTCAGATGCTTCAGCGAATCTAATTTAGAACTGAACGCCAAGAAATTCAGATTTGCTTTCGAGGAACTTGAGATCCTTGGTCATATAACCAACCAAGAGGGTATAAAACTTGCCGAATATAATATCAAAGCCGTTAGAGATTTTCCTCAGCCCAAGAAGGCCAAAGAAGTGCAATCATTCCTAGGAATATGCTCGTATTATAGAAAATTCATTAAAGATTTCTCATTAATCGCTGACCCATTGACCAGTCTCATCAGAAAAAAATGTGCAATTTATCTGGACAGGAAAACAGGAAGAAGCGTTCCAAAACCTTTAAAAAGCTCTTATAAATCCGCCAATTTTAGGTCACTTTGATCCAAATGCAGCCACCTGCATTCACACAGATGCCTCTAACATCGGATTAGGCGCAACACTAATTCAAAATATCGGTGGCGAAGAGAAGGTAATATCATATTTGAGCCGAACCCTAAGTAAATCTGAGCAAAATTATTCAACCACCGAAAAGGAATGTTTAGCTGTGGTGTGGTCGATATCAAAATTACGGCCCTATTTATATGGAAGGCACTTTAAAATCGTCACTGATCATCACGCACTATGCTGGCTTAAGAATTTGAAAGATCCGACCGGTCGATTAGCACGATGGGCACTGAAGATTCAGGAATATAATTTCGAAATCATACACAAATCGGGAAAGAAACATCTGGACGCTGATGGTCTATCTAGAGGACCCTTACCAGACAACGAATGGGACGAGGATTATGAAAGACTATTTCTGAATCAACTAATAGACGAAAAGGATGATATTATTGAGAATATGAAGGAGAACCTTAGTGGAAACAAGCGTTCAATTACACAGAACTTTAAAGAAGAAAATGGGTGTCTCTACAAGAAAAATCCAAATCCTGAAGGTAGAGAATGGTTGCTGGTAGTGCCAAAGAAGAGAAGGAAGGATATCATGAGTGAATACCACAACCATATGCTGAATGGCCATCTGGGCGTCGCCAGAACCACATACCGATTGAAGAATAAATACTTTTGGCCTTCCATGTTGAAAGATGTTTCCGAATTTGTAAAGACGTGCCATCTTTGCCAAAGTCGGAAAGGTTCAAATCAGTTGCCATCTGGACTTTTACAACCTATTCCCCCAGCTAACTACCCTTTTGAAAGAATCGGAATTGACTTTGTTGGCCCCTTGCCATCAACGAAAAGAAGAAGGAAATGGATAATTGTGTTGACGGATT
Source organism: Cordylochernes scorpioides (assembly GCA_030710605.1). Lineage (NCBI taxonomy): Eukaryota > Metazoa > Arthropoda > Arachnida > Pseudoscorpiones > Chernetidae > Cordylochernes > Cordylochernes scorpioides. Next base: position 110,514,855 of record CP092866.1, on the reverse strand, counting down.
ATTATACCAAGTATGCTGAAACGAAAGCAGTACCAGAAGCGACAGTGAAAGAAGTCTCTACATTTTTAATCGAACATATATTTTTACGTCACGGGGCTCCAAGATTTCTTATCAGCGACAGAGGTTCACAATTCACTAGCAATTTGATGAAGGAGGTTATGAAAATGTGCAAAATTAAACATTGCTTTACGACGAGCTACCACCCCCCAGACTAACGGACTTACGGAACGGCTAAATAGAACTTTAATCAATATGATCAGCATGTATGTGAATACGGATCAGAAGAACTGGGACGAAATCCTCCCTTTTATCACCCACGCGTATAATACCACGATTCAAGAAACCAAAGGCTACTCTCCATTTTTTCTGTTGTTTGGGAGGGAGCCCATGCCCCTCTTAGACGACGAGAATATCCCAACGGAAAGCAACATGGACGATTACACGAATATACAGAAAATTACTTAGATAAAATAGCAAGGACGAGACAGGTAGTCATTAACAACACAGAGAAGACTCAGAAAAGAATGAAAAGAAACTATGACAAAAAACACAACGAGAGAATCTATGAACCAGGACATTTAGTGGCAGTTTGGACACCAGTCAGGAAAATCGGAAAATGTGAAAAACTATTGAGAAAATATTTTGGCCCATATCGAATATTAAAGAAGCTATCCAACGTAAATTATTTAATTGAGCCGAAAGATAATCCTGGCCAAGACCCAAATTTGATTGTCCATGTCTCAAGACTCAAACCCTATTTTGAAAGAATTGATGAGGTCACTTACGAGGACGTGACGACCTCTGGAGAGGGGGAAGTGTTGCATCATGATTAATGCGCGTATTTTAAAAATTATTTATAATATTATTTTTAATATATTTAAAATTTAAATTAAATATTTGTTTATTTTATAAAACAGATTATTACTATGAAATATTATGTACTATAAAACATTTGTATTTTGATACACTAAAATACCCCACCTGCTTTAAACTTTGATATGATAAATAAAGAGAAATTCTAGGTGCTACCTAAATATATAGTTATCTAATTATTGACTGGTTTAACCTTGCAAGATGGTTGAGACACGTTCTGGAAAGATGCAAGACACGTCTGAGGAGAGACTCAAGACTGAAGAATCTGCCAAACCGCAGCCCAGTGCAACAATATTTCACTTATTATAAATATGTATCATAATTCATTTATTTTTCTATATCTGGGAATTCAATTAAACAATAGAATTTGAAATTACCAAATTAAATTTTGCTAACTAGATAAATTTAAAATTTCAAGGATTATTTCTTCTTTTATTTTCATTAATTACGATTTTTTTTATTTATTTATCCAAAGGATAAATTAATTTTAACAATTATTCTACGAGAGAGTAAATTACTCACTCTGTAAAAAGAAAAGAAAATCGGGTCACACGGTTTGAAAAAAAAAAACGGTTAGACAGGAGTTAGTTAGTCAGGGAAGATCGAGCGACGAAGCAGTTAGGATGTAAGTATAGACTTTGATAAGGTAAGACGACGTTTTCTATTTTTTATGGGGCCTCCAAAGCCCGTTTATTGTGTAGAAAGTTTTAACTTTTTGTTTTTAATTAGTGACTTTGCAAAATTTTTCCTTTTATTAATCCAATTTCTAGATATTGTAGCTTGGTTGAACTACTAAGATATATATTCGAATTCGTCTATGTAAGAAGCTTTAATCTCTCCTCTTATTTTGTGACTTTGCAAAATTTTTCTTTTTATTAATCCAATTTCTAGATATTGTATCTTGGTTAAATTACTAAGATGGAGATTCGAAGTCGTCTATGTAAGAAGTTTTAATCTCTTCTTTTATTTTGCAACTTTGCAATTTTTTCCTTTTATTCATCCATTTATCTAGATGTGGTATCTTGGTTGGATTGCCAAGATATATATTTCCAAATCATTTAAGCATGAAGCTTTATAATTTTTTTTATATACTCTATAATACATTAAAGGGAAATTTCATTGGGAAAGGTCCTGGGCCTACTTGAAATATTTCCAGATGAAAAGTTTGTGAACATGTTGGGGTGAGAAATAAAAACGCATATATTCATATATTAATGTGTGTTTGTAATACTTTCTCCTTGAAACAAATACATATGTCTACTATAAACAAATTGTGGAAAATTCTGGTAATCGTCAGAGGTTTTGTTTGTATAATGGTTTTTCTTTAGGTGATTCTACTTATGAAACAAAAACATATGACTACTATAAACAAGTTGTTGAAATTTCTGGTAATCGTCAGAGATTTTATTCGTTTAATGGTTTATATTTAGGTGATTCTACTTATGAAACAAAAACATGTCTACTATAAACAAACTATGTGTGATTTATTTTTTGGGTGTACGTTACATCTTTTTGTGTGCATATTTAAGTTTAACCCGAACTTAACAGTACTAAGACAACCAACCACAAAAGTACACCAGAGATTGCATAGCGCGTTCAAATGGGTCGCTGCGTAAGTCGATTTCTCGAAGCAGCCCGCGACGTCGAATCGCCAAACCATTTATCCTCTGTCCTGGGGTTACAGAGACAGCGTCAGGGGCGATCACATACGCAGGGCAGGTCGCGAAACCGATTTTAAACAGCGGCACATGCCAGAGTTGCGTCTACGAGCAGCCGCTAATGACCGGTGTTAACCATGAGACGAGGAGTCCGAGTCACTCAGGTGATCAGAATCCTCCGCGCGGACGCGTGGCTTAAGTCTATCAGAGGCCTTTAGGAACTCCAGGCAGGCTTGCCAAGTGCTCCTGTTGAAAATAAAGTCTTTCAGTGACCCCCGCGGAGTGTACCCAAATTCTTCTGCCCTGGTGGAAAGAAGGGGAATCTAAAGGCATCAAGGCTGCTGCACTCTAGCACGATGTGAGACAGAGTTTCTTTCCTGTCAGCGTCGCAATAAATGCAGGAAGGATCGTCAATAACGCCTATCCTGTGGGCAAAACTGTCCGTCCACGTGTGTTCCGATAGCAGGCCAACCACAATGTGCTCGCTAGGGACGATGTACGCATACCTTTTGTCTGTAAGACTCATTAGAGTAAGGCCAAAGCGGGTGTGGATAGAAGAAGCTAGAGAGAGGAATCTGTTCTCCCGTGCTTCACGCGCCCGGCCGTAGATTGCCGATTTTACAAATGACAAAGGAGCGAGTCAGAACAGACTCAGCACCCCGCTTCGCGAGTGTGTCTGTAATGTCATTATCCACGATCCCACTGTGGCCATTGTATGGTGCATCTGTTCTCATTGCGATTCAATCTCGTATTTGAGGCACGGATACGGAACGGAAATATCTTTATTTACAGGACTTTTAACCAGAATGAATGAGCCAATGAGGCACGGATACAAACCAAAATTTATAAAATTCACGATAAGCAATAAGTACATAGAGTAGCAAGATATATAATTATATAAAAATTTATAAACTATTCTGAAAATATAAATATTTTGATACAAAATAATCCAACCTAGACATAACAACCCTTATTCAGTTTTTCTTTCATCTCAATTTCAATCCTAACCCATACACTATCAGATCTACCCAGTCAACACCTATAGTGGTCTTAATACTTATGGTATACAGGGTCTGAAGCAAATATTGAAGGTTCTGAAGATAGAGGTTGCCTGGCCGGCATTCATATTTCTGTAAAAATAGACACTTCGGCCAGTTAGAGTTTTTTATTTTCTCAACATTTCGCCAATTTTTTTTTTGTTTTCGTCAGGAGAAATATATAAGAATAAAGCATTTGGCAAGGTGTTAAAAATATTGAACATTTCGCCAATTTTTTCTTTGTTTTCGTCAGGAGAAATATATAAGAATAAAGCATTTGGCAAGGTGTTAAAAATATTGAACATTTCGCCAATTTTTTTTTTGTTTTCGTCAGGAGAAATATATAAGAATAAAGCATTTGGCAAGGTGTTAAAAATATTGAAGGTAATATTCAAGGTGTAAAGACGGACTGATGTCATAGGTCTGCTGATAAACTATAGGCATACCTATATCTATGTAAAAGTAAAATGAAGCCCAACATTTATATTCGCCTTGACAAAATCTTATGGAAAATCATTTCCTTCATAGACTTTATATGATCTCTTGTAAATAAATCAGATATTTTCATATTTAAAATATTTAAAAATACCAACGATCTTAAGAGAGAATATGGTTTTACGACTTTCAACCAAAGAGTATTATTTTTGAGCCCCCCCTCCAAAAAAAATTTCTCGTCCGGCACAAAAAATCTTAAGACCAGATTTTGTAGATTTCTTTAAAAGTGACCACTATTGTAGACATCCTAGAGGAAAATGACGTTACTGAAATATGCAAATTATCAATGTCCATGTAAAAAGAATAATATGGAGATATTTTAAAACCATGTTTAACTATGTCTTTATTTTGAAGAATTTGATAGGATTTAGTATAACAACAATGGTAGTTTTTGGTAAGGATAAGATACAATTTCAAACTATTAATCATATTTATATCTCTTTTTTCTCTAAATATATTTGAAAATTTGTCTAATCGAAATATTAGAGTTCAAAAATTTGTATTTAGTACAAAAGAAATCTTTATTCAAAGTACCAAGTTTGAAAGAAGAAGAAAAAACATGATGATTTATGAGATTATCTGTGATATTTTGTTGAAATTTACTTATTTAGAAAATCAGATTCTTCACGACAACAAATTAAAACACAAGGGAATATTTAAAAAGAAAACACGGAAGAATTAAATACCACGGGTAACAGAAACTATTGATACAACAAATATGGAACCTGTATAATTCTGCTGATCTTGAAATCTATAATGGTAATAAGAAGAATTAAGAAATCTCAAGTTGGAATCTTAAGAAATTCAGCAAGAAGCTCAATAGATTATTATATGAAAAAACAATAGAAAATAAAAAAGGTCAAGTGTGATATTAAAAATAAAGAAGGCATATCCTGACCCACGAGCACATGTGCTTTTTAGGTGGCAGAGCGCCATCTAGTGGAACAATTTAACCTGTTCCCTGATATTTGGCCAACCCATTTTCTTGATAAATCAATGAAAGCCAGATTATTATATGCATATAAGATCCCAACAAGAATTTACAAGTAAAATAATAAATATTAGGGCGAAAATAATCAACTTCAATGCAAGTTTAAATCAATGAAGAAAATCAGGTAGGATTTTAAATCAGATTTATCCACACAGAAGACATCTCCACTAAACCATACTCAACTTTACAGAAGTGAGACAACGTTTGTTCCCTGATCTAAATCATTTAACTCTCTTACATCTACCACTTTGTCTATATACATTTTATTAACTCTGCCGAATAATACATGTGTTTTTAAAATTCAAAACTATTATAGACGCGTATGATTCTTTTAAAAATAAACATTTCTACTGTCCTTACTGCAATGGAAAAAATGGAAGGGCCTTGCTCATCAGTGGTGAATACTCCCAGCGGTTTCGCCAGTTTAATCTACCATACCGCTGTTATATTGTATTTTTCGATCTTCCTTTTATAGTGATACTGATGCTAGACTCTTTGAATGGGTATTTCAGATTATCTATGAACATAGGCTTTGAGGACAGCAGAATTACATACAATTATAAATATATAACATGTGTTTTTGTAAATATTTAATTCTAATTTGTTAAATTAACTTTATTAACATCCTATAACGCGATAACTCAGGGATATCTGCGTCAAAAACATTTCTTTACATCATAACAAATTGGGTATATACAAGGAGAAAGGTCAAGGAGAAAAAAGACAAACATATAAAAGCAATTCTAATTTGTTTTTTGTTTTGTTTGTTTCCTCTGTAATAGACGCAAATATTTCAATAACGAGCCTAGCTGATTAATGAAATAAATAAATAAAAACTAAGCCATACTCTAGTATCAATATCAGATGTTACCTATGTACTGATGAAGATCACAATCTATTTATCAGCTGGACACAGCTGTCATTGATTCTCCTTCTATCTCAACAAGGCCATGTACAGCCTGAAGGTGACACATGATGTGAACTGATTGTTTGGATTGACAAGATTCAACATTAGGCCACAGGAGGTACAAGCATCCGGCCACAGGAGGAACAAGCATCAATTCTGTCCTCCCAAGAGAACAACAGTCTTTGTTTTCCAGATTTAAGTATTATCATCTACGGACAATGACTTTCCAGAATATTGCAAGGTTATCCCACTATGTACTAAGTTAAATCCTGAACTGCAACCCCAAAACACATTATTGACTGTATTGACTCATCCATTGATAAGCTCTACTCTGAAAATGGATTTCGTCCCGAAATCGGGGGGAAATATGTATAAGTTAATCGTTTTCTTTGTATGCAAATATCAGACGCACCTAAATTGTAGGTATTATGTGAATTTACTGTATTTTTGTTGTTTTTGTGTAATGTATGTAATATATGTAAAATAGATATGTAAAATAGGTTCGGATAAAAGGAAATTTTTCGATTAATAAAGGTGTCGCGTTAAGCGGCGCAGTGCCCAGGCTCTATTTTTCCCAGACGCCCAAAATCTCTATTTCAAGTCCCGGGAGGAGAACACCAACCTAATCGGCCTCTCGAACAAGCCAAGCAACAACACGAGAGTCAGTGAACTCCAACAACTCTTTTTATTTCTAGTCACGAATACATATATACATATATGTATTTACATATGATAAATATATTTTTAACAAAAATGAATTGAATTTACATAGTTTCAAAGATAGAAATCTATACAGTAGAGAAGATTAACATATTCTTTTTCCGACATACTCCCACCTTGAGTTTCTCTACAGAAACTAAACCAATAGTCGGCAAACGACCGTTCCTCCTAGTTATCTCTAGGATTGGGCTATCTCCGTAGGAGTCTTTACTGGTTTCTCCTCGGGAGCCCCCCCCCCCCCCCTCCCCCGGTGAGCTTCTTATTGTTTACTCCTCAAGGTTTACTCCAGATCGGCGGGTATCTCTAAATTGTAGAGCCGTTAAACCGGCCTAATCTGGTCGCCATTGCTGGTTCTCAACTTGGCAACCCTCACAGTTCCATCTCGGCCAGGGTAGACTTCCATATGGGGCCAATCTTTTCTTGGTCTTCTCAACCAACTCTGGCCCTCGCACCACTTCGATTTCTCTAGAGTATCGGCTAAGCAACCCCGCGATAGTAAATCCGCTGGATTCAAACATCCTGGAACATGATACCAATCCTCTGTCCCACTGAGAGGTTGGATCTCCATAACTCGATTCATTACAAAGGTAGCCCAGTTATCTTTTCTTTCGATCCAATGGAGTGCATTAATGGAATCTGTCCAACAAAATCGCTCTATGTCTTCAAATATTAGGTCCCTCACAACGTTTTCCGCCAAGCGGACCCCAATCAAGCATGCCAACAGCTCTAAACGAGGAATGGTAGTCCCCTTCAAAGGAGCTACTCTCGACCAAGTCTGTATTAGTTGACACGTTACTTCCTGTTCGCTTTCTATGCTTAAAAAAATACAAATGGCGTAAGAGGCCTTAGAGGCATCACAAAACACATGAAGAGTAGTTCCAAGCCGGTGTTCTTCTCTATAACAAAGCCATCTCAGTACAGCAATAGATGTCCGAGACTCCAATTTGGCCAGCCACCTCAAAAACTCGCGAGACAAGTTCTCAGGCAGAGGCTCATCCCACGACAATTTCAACAGCCAGGTTTCCTGCAGGATAAGTCTCGGAACGAGGGTCACTGGACAAGTGAAGCCTACTGGATCGAATATACGGCTTGCCAAGGAGAGTACCTTTCTTTTGTTTATTGGCCCCTGTATTTACAAATTCTCCAGAGAACAATCCAAAGTGTCCTCTTCTTGATTCCATACCATGCTCAACAACCTTCCTCTATCAGACCTTTACCATCACACATGGTACTATTAACATTGCTTGTCCAATCACGCAAGTTGAAATGAGCAGAAGCCAACAATGTCTGTGCTTCGTCCACAAAATTTTCCATATCAGTGACTTCTGAGAAACAAGCCACACAGTTATCGATGTACAAAGATTCCTTCAACAATTCAGCTGTCTCTTGCCAGGGTTCAGGAGCCTTGTTCAAGTGGTGAGCCAGCGTGGCAAGCAGGAGATATGGACTCGTCGTGATTCCGAAAACAACTCTCGCATGACGTAAAACCATCACTTTTCCCTCTTTGTCATACCAGAGAAATCTTAGATAATCTCTGTCTTTCTCCCTAATCCCAATTTGAAGAAAGGCCTTCTCTATGTCCGAGGAGACTCCTATCTCGCTCTTCCTAAATCTATCAAAAATTCTTGGGATGGTTTCTATCATATTCGGATCTCTTTCCAAACAATCATTCAGTGAAAGATTTCCCTTCTTCTTAGCTGAAGCATCAAAAATAGGTTTTATTTTGGTGGTTAGACTATTCTCTTTAAAAACTGGTCAATGTGGCAAATAGTGCACGCCTTCACGTTTATTGTCTGTAACCGTTTCTATTATTTTATTTCTTAGCCACTTTTCGAGAATATCTTCATATTCTGTCAAATTTCCGGTATTCTCAAGATGTCTCCTCAGGTTTGCTAATCGTTTTTTAGCAACATCTCTATTGTCCGTGAGCACTTCTATTTCGCGAATCCAAGGAAGGGCAACCTGGTAACGCCCCTCACAATCTTGGGAAACAGTACGTGCGAAATATTTTTCTGTTTCCTTTTGTATTGAGTCGTTTTGACGAGTATCTGAAATACCAAAAGCCTCTAATCTCCAAATCACTAGTCAACAGGGAACTTGTGCAAAGTCCATTAACTCTAGTTTCTTCTTCTGTGGCCGTAATCTTGCCCATTAAAGTCCAGCCCAACCTTGTTTGTACCGCCACAAGCCCAGAAGGAAGTTTTATATGCTCTCCGGTTAGTAATTTTCCAGCAATGTCTGCTCCTATAAGAATCTCAAGAGGTCCCCCTTTTGTAGATCAGTCAATTCTATTTCATGAGCACTAAGTTATTGCATCCATTTACCCTGATGGACCTTGGGCACGCTGTCGCAGATAACATCTTGGCTCAGTGCTTCAAAATTACAGCCATAAGATCCTTCTAAATTAGTCAACCTGATATCCCATCATTCATATCCCATTTCTTCTGCCGTGCTCTGGAGTACATAAGACCTCTGAGATCCCGTATCGATCAATATTCGTCCCATTCTTTCTTTACACTTTCCTCTGATAGTTCTCGAATTGTGGGTAGCAACACCACAGACGTCGTCGTCAGATTGGTCAAAGTCTCATCTTTCATTATCCCTTGTGCTGGAGTAGCGATCTCCTCATTCTGGTTCTTCCTGGGGCACATAATCCTTAAATGTCTCAATTCCCCACAGCTGGTGCAACTTTCCCTAACTTTGCAGAATTTGCTCAAATGACCATATTTCAGGCATCTGAAACAAACCCCTTTATTCGTATTGAGGTCGAAATGATCGTTAATTTCTTGAATTATATCGGATAGTCGATTGTAGCTGTGGACGCCTTTGAATCGTTGACAAGCTAACGCCACTGAAACTCTGCGTAGATCATTTGTGATCCAGTGCGCTGTAACTCCTATAAAACTTCTCTTTTTACTTGACCAAATATCTATTTCTGTGCACACATAGGAAGCTTCTTTTAGTTTCGACTTTATCTTAGCTACTTGCGTTTCATAGTGGTTTTCTTTACGACGTCCTAGTGAACGTCGACTCATTAGAGTTAGCCCCATTTCAGATATTTCCAAGTCCGTGAATATTTTTGAAAAATATGGATCTTCCACTGCACGTAATGGGAGCATGGAATGTATAAAATATTTCAGAATATTTTCATCGAATTGTTCTTGTGTAATTTTATTCTCATTTGACTTCTCAGTTTTTACCTCGGATTTCTTTTTTTTTACATATCTTTTGTACTCTTCAATGCATTCTTGCCTGTGTTTTCGCTTCAGGTGACTCAAAAAGTTTGACGTACAATTATGATATCCTTTAATTTTAGTTAATACATCTCTTGGACATTTCATACAAAGCGCTGTGATTTTATTACCAGTGGACTCTTCAAGCAAGGATTTGAAATATGTTCCATCTAGCAAGTAAAGCCGCGCTTGCGAAGACGAACACTCGGCGGTGTCAGTTGATGGCACAGGCGAAGATGTTTCTAATGACTCATTAATGTCCGAAACCGAAAAAGTCACTGGAATGTTACTGTCTTCGTCCATTTCGTTTATCGACGCCATTTTATTTCACTAGTCTAGAACAATGTATTCTTAACCAAAACAAACATTCACATATGTAAAAGGCTTAACGTGACAAGAATAGTTCATCAATGAGAAGGATTGATTTTTTTATGCAGAGTAATTTTTTAAACCTTCCATTGAATCTGTTATTTTTATTTATTCTGTACTAGACGAATGGCCCGGGCAACGCGCGGGTTTTACCCGAGTGCGTATATTTTTTATATTTATTATATAATTCTATTTTATGAATTACATATTTTATTCTTATAAAGATTATCGATTGAAGGTACTTATATATATTTAAAGGTTCTCATAAAGATTACCGATTTAAAAGTTTATTTTATTTTATTTAAAGAAACATATTTTAATTTAAGTATTGTTATTTATTTTAAAAGATTAAGTAATTTTGCAAAACGATAATTGCTTTAAAAAGAAATTTCCTTAAAAAAAAAGAAACATTCGCGGTGATTTTGTCTTGCATTCGTTTATATAATTATAGACGAATGGCCCGGGTTTTACCCGAGTGCGTATATATTTTAAAAACGTTTTAATTCAAATAATATTCGTTACAATTATAAATTGGCGCCGTGGATGTCATTCTTGTATAATATATAAATGAGTTTTAAAAATTGTAAAAAAAAAAAAAAAATGCATCGGCCGGGAATCGAACCCGGGCCGCCCGCGTGGCAGGCGAGCATTCTCCCACTGAACCACCGATGGTTATGAAAAATCCCATCCGTGAGCTTCAGACAGACAGAATAAGGCAAATATATAAGTAGATTAATACATATTGAATTGTTAGTTTTAATTGTTTCATAAAACAATTTTAAAAATTAATTGCAATTAATTTAATTGCAATTGATTTAATTGAAAAATTAATTGCAATTGATTTAATTGCAATTTATTTTATTGCAAATTGCAATTTAAAGATTAATCGCAATTGATTTAATTGCAAGTAATTTATTAGCAATTAATTTCTTAGTCAATTAACAATTTAATTGAAAAATAATTTTTTAATGCCCAACACTGCTCTGGAGTACATAAGACCTCTGAGATCCCGTATCGATCAATATTCGTCCCATTCTTTCCTTACACTTTCCTCTGATAGTTCTCGCATTGTGGGTAGCAACAACACAGACGTCGTCGTCAGATTGGTCAAAGTCTCATCTTTCATTATCCCTCGGGCTGGAGTAGCGATCTCCTCATTCTGGTTCTTCCTGGGGCACATAATCCTTAAATGTCTCAATTCCCCACAGCTGGTGCAACTTTCCCAAACTTTGCAGAATTTGCTCAAATGACCATATTTCAGGCATCTGAAACAAACCCCTTTCTTCCGCTTCTTCCCTATCTATCTTCTAATCCAAAAGGTCCCAAATATAGGCTCGGCTCTCTCCTTCAGTCCCGGCTGGGATGTCAAATGTCGCGTTCAGCGGCGCAGTGCCCAGGCTCTATTTTGCCCAGACGCCCAAAGTCTATTTCAGGTGTGTGTGTGTGTCCCGGGGGTAGAACACCAACCTCTCTCTATGTAGGGAAGATCAACTCCAAGAAAAAAACTGCGGTATTCGGTTGTCTCTAGGGCAGGTATCTGGCAATGATCTCGAACAAGCCAAGCAAAAACACGTCCAACCAGTGAACTACAAAAAAAAAAAGAATTAAATTTACATAGTTTCAAAAGATAGAAATCTGTACAGAAGATTAATATATTCTTTTCCCGACAAAAGGTCAGTGTGTGAAAGTGAGGCTGGTATCGGGCGTCTTACTGAACCCCCAGCTTGAACGTGGGAGACTGGTCCCTCAATATCTGATTTTAAGGGCACCTAGGGCAGAAGGCCCTTATCGCGCCAACACTTATGAAACATCATTTCATTCATAGACTTTATATGGTGCCATGTAAATTAATCAGATAATTTCATATTGAAATATTTAAAAATACCAAAGACCTTAAGAGAGAATATGGTTTTACGGGATACTAACCAAATGGAATGATTTTTGAGCCCCCCCCCCCAAAAAAAAAAAAGAGGACACGTCCAGGACAAAAGATCTTAATAACTAGATTTGATTGGAATCTTCAAAAGTGATCACTAATGTAGAGGAAAATTACGTTACTGAAATAGACCAATTCTTAATATCCATGTAAAAATAATAATATGGAGATATTTAAAATCATTTTTAACCATGCCTTTATTTTTTAAATTTGATACGTTTGGTAAAACAACAATGGTAGTTTTCAGCAAAGAAAATATACAAATACTAACTATTAATCATATTTATATCTCGCTTCTCTCTAAATATATTTTAAATTTGACAAATCGAAATATTAGTTCAAAAATTTGTATTTAGTACAAAAGAAATCTTTATTCAAAGTACCAAGTTTTGAAGAAGAAGAAAATATTGATAAATTTTGAGATTATCTCTGTGATATTTGTTGAAATTTACTTATTTAGAAGATCTGATTCTTCACGACAACAAATCTAAAACACAAGGAAATATTTAAAAAGAAAACGTGGAAGAATTAGGTACCAAGGATAACAGAAACTATTCATAAAACAAATATGGAACCTGTATAATTCCGCTGATTTTGATATAATCTATAATGATGATAAGAAGAATATAGATATCTCAAGTTGGAATCCTAAGAAATTCAGCAAGAAACTCAATAGATTATTATATGGAAAAAAACAATAGAAAAAAGGTCAGATGTTGATATAAAAAATAATGAAGGCATATCCTGACCAAAAGCACATGTGCTTTTTAGATGGCAGAGCGCCATCAAGTGGAACAGAAATCAACTAAACATCGATATAACCTGTTCCCTGATATTTGAACAATTCATTGATAATTAAGAAAAGCCATCCACGGACGCTGTTGGCGCTCGTCAGCGTGGAGCAGGCTGTACCACTGAGACAGAGCTTCATATATATGCCTTGAAGAAATACGAATTGAATCTAGAGGTTGTAAGATTTCTTGTGGTTCTTGGAGGAATTTGGTGTCTTGTGTTGCTGTAAGAATTGCTCCATTGATTGGTTGGTAACAACAAAAATGTATTTAGTTATTTGTCTTAGTTGAAATTTCTTATTGTGAACTTTAAATTTTTCTAAATCAAATTAACAAGAATCTGGTTGAATAAAAACTTACAAACCGCTTCAATGCCAAATATAAAAAAGGGACTGGGTGACAATAGCAATCTGTTGAACGTAAAGTCTGAATTCTAGGCTGCTGTGTGTAACAGATGTTCCAGATGGAGAGACCCACAGTGTGATTTCCGTGAGATCCGGCTCTACTAATGCCATTGTTGCAGGATCTAGATAGTGACTAGACAGTACTGGGACATTGACAGCGGGTCGGTGTTTAGTGCTTACACCCCTGTGGTGGCCTCTGCGCGATTAGCCGCCCTAGACTATCCCGCTTTGGTCATTGGTCATTCCACGCTGGGATGGGGGGTGGGGACCCTACTACTTTAACCCTGTGTATTCACATGGCGTGGAATGATACTCAACTTCCCCTCCGATAGCTTGCTCGCTCCACTGACCTAGGACTAGGTACTGATTACTAGGCTGTTGGCTCTGGCGCAAAACTCCGATGGGAGGCCTCGCGTGTAGATGTAAGTCCGGCTTTCAGCGTTGTCGGAGTCCAACAGTGCTGTTTCCAGTCTCTAGTCCACTAATTCTACTTTGTTGTCAATAGAAACCCTACAGCGAGCTGTCGGAATTGGGAAGTTGGGGTCAGGGGTGTAGCAATACATGACGGAGTGAGATAGTATAGTTTACCTCTAACCCCCTCTGTGTTACGTACCTAGATATCCCCTGCAGCCCTCACCATGTCTAATTAACATTTAGGTAATTGTCTCTCTTTAAGGTCCCTTCCTAAATCACCGAGTCCCTTATTTATAACTTGGCATTAATGCGGAATATAAATTATCTACTCTCTTGGAAAAGGTTAAATAAATGTTACTCTATAAATATATTTGGAGGGTTTTCATTATCTTAAAATAGGATATTTGTGACAACAATGATGAAGGGTACGACTACAGTAAATGAGCATCTAATTATTTCTTCAAATGCTTTTCTCTTCTTCTTTCTTATCTTTCCTCAATCATATTAGGTATCAAACTTTCAGAGTTGAAAACCATCATAACTGGGTGAAGTAGAATATGTCTGACTTTGTCATTAAGACTGGGAGCACTACTCAGTGACAGGCCGACTTAGCTCCAAAGAAATGGTCGCCTCTGACATGAGGAACAGACACCATTTGCAGCCACTCCTAACATGGAGTACAAACGCTGTCCATCCTGTATCCCTGGATCAGGAGCCCTTACAGGATACTATCAGCCAGGCCAGCTGAGCCCTGGTTTTTAGTGAGCTTGTTACTGCTCCCCCTCCTCCTTTTTCATCCGGCTTTGGACCGACAAAGGCGGAGTTTCAAATGTATTTAAATTGTAGGTCTGGTGGAACGGCAGCATTGGCTCCTTCTTAGATAAAGGGACACTATGGGAGATGGAATGATCTGTGAAAAGAAATGTAGGGATCTGTAGTTGGCGAGGAATGGATCGGGAAGATATCAAAATACATGAAAGTAGATGACAAAGTGATTTTCCAGCACATGACACATGTTGCAAAAGTGGTCAAGGACATGTTAAAAAGCACAAAACTGGAATGTCCTATTGCACATACCATTATCCCTAGACAATGTTCCACCTAATTATCACAGATTGCAACTGACAACTCATTCTCTGTCTGAACAGAACTTCCATTCTCATGAAAGCGTCATATTACGGATAGTCTCAAAAGATGAGTACAACAACAACAAAAAGCCTTTATTTAGGGCCTCTCGCCCTATACAGGATTCGCCGGTTCGCAATGGATGGGGAGAACACTGTGTGGCCTTTTTCCGGGATATAGTCTTGTGGAATCCAAATATCGCCATCGCTATATACCTATTCTTTGATATTTCATTAATTAGTGCCGGAAATGAAGGACAGTGTTGCCCCGTTTTATCATTTAGTTTTCGTCTTTCCTCAGAAAGAGCAGCACAGTCAAATAAGTAGTGCAACATCTCCGTTGTTATTCCTGATCCACAGAAAGGTCAAAAGATGAGTAAGTCTTTCAAGGTGGAATCAACCAAGATAGAAAATATTGTAAGAACATAAACAGTAGCAAGGGGTTTCTTTATTCGTGCAAAGTGCAAGCTTTCGGATCTTTATAATCCTTCCACAGACATAGCTATAAGTTGAGAGAATGAAGATTCCCTATACTTATAGCTATGTCTGTAAAAGGATTATAAAGATCCGAAAGCTTACACTTTGCACGAATAAAGAAACGCATTACTACTGTTTATATTCTTATTTTATACTTTATGGGAATTTTCTCTTCTAAGAAAATATTGTTGCTCCATGGAATGGGGGGGGGGGGGGGGTGCCATTTCCCCGTTAGTCAGCTACATTTCAGAGTTCCCTGTTCACTGTTGCCGTAGCGGCTCGGGGATCACGGCACCGTACTACAGGGCAGTCCCTTACTTGTGCTGCTTCTCCCGCAGTAATAAGTATATATGTAAATACAGACAAATATTATGAAACAAAGTTTATGTATATAATTTATATTTTTATTTTTTTAATTCGCAAAAGTGCCTTTTATTTTTGAGCTCTTAATTATTTCTGGTTATATGCAAATATGTGTATAACGCTTTACATATATTTTAGAAAATCATGTATGTATATAAGTAGAAATAGTATTAAAAGTAATCATTCCCCTGAGGAGAATAATAAGAAGGTAAGTTTATTATTTATTATCAGTTGCAAATAAGACACCCTATATCCAATCTGGATAATTTCGCGTGAAACTATTTACAATAATTCACATTGTAGTAGAGTAGGTAACAGAATTATCAAAAAGAAAATAAACAATTAATAAAAAGAACATTGAATAAACATATCCATTAAACAAATAAACAACAACATAAGAAGATAGAAGAAACCACAAGGTAGTTATTTACAGTATGTTAAGCAATGATGGAAGTTGATATAATGAAGTTATCTGTAATAATTAGTATCGTGGAGAGAGAAAGTTGATCAAGTTGAGCTATTTACAATGAGTTATATTCTAAAGTAAAATATTAATTATTTACATTGATGTGTAAATCAAGTGGCATAGTAGTGTAGTTCCTCAAGCTGCATGAAGCTGTCTATTTATAATAAAAACTCTGCAGAACCTATTAAATTTCGTATATATTTCCCTATCATAAACTATTTGACCTAGAAGGGTTCTTTCAATCTTGCTCTGCTGTCTTGGGTTTGACACCAGTGGGCATGAGTTCAGAATGTGTTCGGGGGTTTCTTCTTCCGCTCCACAAGATCATCTGGGCGAATCTATTTTTCTAATTCTGAAGAGATATGATTTGAAGTTATATATACCATGACCCGTAAATAATTGAACATTGTAGAAATTTGGTTTGACAAATTTTGGTATTTTTGCGGAGATGCAGCCCCCACTTAACAGGCTCGCCACGTGAAGGCAGATAACATGGGCCCACCTACCAGGATCCACCCCTCAGCCCTATGCTCATCTACACTTTTTTTTTTAATTTAAAAATAATGCTTCATTGGCCCCCGATTCTTGAAAAAGCACAACCTTACCAGCGAGTGCAAGTAACCAAACGAGGCTCTGGCACATTTATATGTGCAAAGTCGAACTGCTTTTCACATTTTAGACATGTGGTGCGCTTACAGTAAAAGAAGTCGCTAACTACCCACCATGATTATCATGGCCTGTACTATGTGTATTAGGGATAAGCAAAAAAAAAAAAATTAAGAACATACTGTGATATTTTTTCTCATTTATTCTTTTGTTTGATGATGGTAACAACTCTGTTACTGAAACGTCACACATTATTAATTTATTTGGATTAGGTCTTATTACCTTGCAATTTTCACATACATAATATTTACAAACGGAGGAATATTTCCAGGGTAGCCTAGTGGACATGGCATCTGCCCGATAAGTGGAACACTGTGGGTTCGATTCTCATCCCTGGACACTTTTACTTTTCCGTTTATCATTACTCTTCACAGTTCATCCTTTCATACTTCATCCCTAAGGTTAGAAATAATCGTTATTTCTCCTTAAAATAAATTTCGATTCTACGTTTAAAAAAAAACGCATGCGGGGTAATTTCACATACTTTGTAATATCCAAGATTTTCTAACAGACCAACAAAGAGTAAAAGTTCTTTGGTTTTTAAAAGGTTGGTTGAAAATCAAAAAGTTAATATTTTTTGTAAATTTTATCACCAACTGAAGGATCCATTTTTTCTATAACTTATGAACACTACATTATACAATGGAAACATTCATCCAAATTAAAATTTTCATGAGGGAATATTCATTACATTGTTCTGTTATTTTTTTCACATTAAATATTCGTGATAAAGCACAATTTGGATTATTGATTATAATACAAGAAAATAAGACCTAATCCAAATAATTTAATAGTGTGTGATATTTCAGAAACAGCATTGTCACCATCATCAGACAAAATTATATTTTTTCGCATTTATTCTTTTGTCTGATGATAGATTTGGATTAGGTCTTATTTTCTTGTATTATAAATCTTCTTTAGTTATGTTGCCCTTTTGAATATTGCATTGTTTTATTAACTGTGTGTTCAGAGAAACATTAGAAGCTTTGAATTATTTTAGAAAAATAATAAGCTTTAATAGGTAGTGACAATTGACAATTAAAAAACAGTTTATTGAGATCTAGTCAACGGTCAAAAGAGAGTTTACATAGTTTAAAACAGTGTAGGAAACATAAGACGAGGTCTTCACCGAAAGGACGTCCGGATCTCAGGAGCCCTCCATAAGTTTAGACAGTCCCAGACATGTTGCCTGCATGCTCAATATGTTCGATGATAGGTTTGAGGAACTTGGCGAGAATAATCTTATTCTCAGAGGAGAGTGAGCATACATCCTATCAAGGTCGGATCGCGTGTAACACATCCGTCCTGACTATATTGCACTTATATAAGGGGCCCAGGAAAGTTACATCACTCAGGTGGTCGAACTTTTTTTAAGTAGTGACCTCGATATTGGAAACATTTTGGATTGCATATCAGTGATGGGAATATCAGCCATTTGTACCTAACATATTAACCATTTCATTTTATAATATAAGGATGGTCTAAACTGTTGGTTTTAAACCGCTACGATCCGGGTTCGATTCCTGCATTGGGCACTTTTTTCTTATTAAAAATAAATGCTCAAATATCCCCCGATTCTTGCAAAAGTCCAACCCCAAAAGCGAGTGAAAATAATCTAATGGGGCTCTGGCACATTTGTAAGTGCAAAAGTCGAACTGATTTTCACATGTGTAGACATGTGGTGCCCTTACAGTAAAAGCAGTCGCCTACTTCTAACCACCATGATTATCATGGCCTGTACCACGTGTATTAGGGATAAGCAATAATATTCACAAGTTCTTAGAAATAATATTCAAGAAAACTATGGACATCAGCTTTTTGTATCATTTTCTTGGCCTCTCTCCAATTTGCCCAATATTAACTACAGTTTGAACCGTACTATAACAACGCCACTATGGATCTATATTTTTTTGTTGTTTTTATAACCACGCTTGAAACAATTATAACTAGGGACTTGTGAATTATGATATTGTACCCAAATTTCTGTCATAAAGAGGTTTTATTGTGATAAAGCACAATTCGGATTATAGATTATTGATACAAGAAAATAAGACCTAATCCAAATAAATTAATATGTGTGACATTACGGTAACTTCGTTGTTTCCGAAATGTCACACACTATTAATTAAGTTGGATTAGTTCTTATTACCTTGTAAAAAATTGTTAGAAAACATCACTATGATGATGACAACCATCATGACTGGATGAAGTAGAATGCGTCTGCCTTTGTCATTGAGACTGGGAGCACTACTCAGTGGCAGGCCGATTTAGCTCCAAAAGAAATGGCCGCCTCTGACATGAGGAACAGATGCCATGTGCAGCCGCTCCTAACATGGAGTACAAACGCTGCTCATCCTGTATCCCTGGATTAGGAGCCCTTACAGGGTACTATCAGCATGGCCAGCTGAGCCCAGGTTTTTTAATGAGCTTGTTACTGCTTCCCTTCCTCCTTTTTAATCTGGACTTTGGACCGGCAAAGGCGGAGATTAATAATAATGAGAAAGAAGACTATAAAATTTGTAAAAAATAAATTTATTGGCAACTCAAGACCTTTTTATATTTAATGAAAAGAAATACATTGCCATTAAATTTATTTGTTACAAATTTTATTGATAGATGGCTATTAAATTCATATATATATGAAAAAAAAAGAAGACTATGAAGAATGTTATGAAGCATTTATAGATTTGAACCTCCCATGATAATCATTGATTTTGGCCACTTATAAGATGGATTACTGGAAGCATTTGACCAACCATAATTTAACATAGATTTCAATTAAACAGGATGAAAAAAGATCTTCTTGGTTTTATATTAAATAAGCTTGACACTCTTCTCTCTCCTATACAGTAGAACTACCTCCCTGTAAAGGACACCGAATTGTAGAGCCAAATTGTACTTTAGGAAGAGGTGTCCTCTTACTGGAAAGTTTCTAAATAGTGAAAATGGTAATTTTGTAAATGAAAACTGTCCTTTTTAGAGAGGTGTCTGCTAGCAGGGTGTCCGCTAAAGGAAGGTTATACGTACTGTATAAAGTAAGTTATTTGTAGGTTGACATCATAGTATTGCTACATCAAAACTATAGCACTGCTAGTATTAAGGCATTAAACCATAATTATTCCCCAAGTCCTGTTAACTGCCTCTGTGTGGTGGGGAGGTGACCCTGGGCAGGGCAGTATGTCTGGAGTCTTGTACTCCTGATACCCTAGAAATGAAGGCTGTCCTACTAAGCCCAGCTAAATGTTAACAGGCAAAGTCTCACCTTTATGTACCTCAGGTGTTCCCATCAACAGGAAACCAAGCACCCAATTATTCTGTTTGATAAGAATATAAGCACCATACATAGTTACTGGCACATGGCCGGAGGCTGTATATTCACCTGGCGCAATCTCTATACATATATAAGGTTGTCCCAAAAGTTAGTGGTTTCTTAACAGGCAAAGTCCTACCTGTGTCCTTTGTTCCTCAAATTTTCAAATCAACAGGAAAACATTTAACTACTCTGTTTTAAAGGAGATAAACACCACCCATAATTACTGGCACATGGCCTGAGGCTGTATATTCACCTGGCGCAATCTCTCTATATATAAGGTTGTCCCAAAAGTTAGTGTTTTTCTTAAAATGTTGTTTTTCATATTTCTTGGTGAATAATATTATTACGGCAAATACATTATAATGCATAATACAAAGACATTATACATAACGGCGAATAATATTGGTATTTCACTTTTTTTTCAAGTATTTATGAACTTTTCGGAGCACTTTATATACAACATAACCTTATTAATTTGCCAATTTACGATAATTCGACCATGTTTTGATGTCCCAACCCCTTCAGCCTATCAAATAAAAAATGGGAATTTGACACTATTGATAATTCAACACTTCCGATAATTCGACCATACAAATATTGACAGTTGATTGTTGTTTACATATACAGTAGAACCTCCCTGTAAAGGACATATAATTACAGAGCCATATTGTCTTTACAGAGAGATGTCCTCTTACCGGAGAGGTGCTAAATAGTAAAAATGTTAATTTTGTTGATGAAAACGGTACTTTGTAGAGAGGTGTCTTCTAGCGAGAAAGTCCTTTCAAGGAGGTTCTACTGTACAACTTTACCATTAACAAGGTATTACAGAAGGGAATGAGTTAAAAGAAAAGTAAACTTTAGGATCGCACCTGCCCACTTTTGGTTTCTGGGCAGTTTAAGTTTCACTTTGCAGTGCCGTTGTGAATGTCACGAGTGTTATTGTTTTTTACACGGACTGTTTAGGCTTCATGTGCTTTGAAATGAATAATAATATTTTCTTTTTAATTTACAATAGAGAGAAATATAATTGTTTAGTTATTTTTAAATTTATAAATACAGTAGAACCTCCTTTTTGCGGACACCTCTCTACATAGGACAGTTTTCATTTTCGCAAAATTACCATTTTTACTATTTAACAACTCTCCGGTAACAGGACACCTCACCCTAAAGGACTGTTTGGCTCTGAAATTAGGTGTCCTTTACAGGGAGGTTCTACTGTATTTTCCATTTTAAAATGAACAAATCATTATAATGAAGCCATGATGATTGTGAGAATTATTTCATTATTCCACTTCTGTGTTAGTTTAAATAAATGAAGGTGGCAAGTATGCCAGGTTCTACCAAAAAAGAACAGAAATGTGGTCAGTATTATGTGCTACACACTCGTCCTTCCTCAACTAAAGCTTGAAACTCACAGCACTCCTGTGGGAACAGTCTGTTAGAGGGATACATTGGGCAGGACCATTTATATAATCTAACTTAGACATAATCTAACAACCATTATTCGGCTGTTCTCTCATCTTAACTTCAATTCCCTCCTATAGATTACAAATCCTCACCCATACACTATCAGATCTCTCTAAACAATCTTTTATATATATATACAGTAGAACCTCCCTGTAAAGGACACCTAATTGCAGAGCTAAAGCGTCCTTTAGGGAGAGGTGTCCTCTTACTAGAGAGTTGCTAAATTGTAAAAATGGAAATTTTGGAAATGAAAACTGTCCTTTGTAGAGAGGTGTCCGCTAAAAGGAGGTTCTACTATATTTATATATGTGGGATCGGGACAATTACCTTTTGAGATGGGTTGAGTTGATTGTTAATTGTGGTGGGCGCAGTCGTATTTGCTGAGTTGGTAAGGTATTCACAAGGGAAAATAACGAGAAACACACAGGATTGGGATTGGAAAAAGGCTAGCGATCTAGGGAGAAAAGGAGTTGAAGCTATTGGTTTGAGTTGGCTATTGACTATAACTGTTCACATGATCACTTATCTGAGGGGTTGAGAAGATGGGGTTGGCTCGTCACTTGTTCCTTGGTCGGTCCAAGTGTTAACTCGATACTGTCCAGGTCCCAACTTGCCTCTATGGTGCCACGTTCCTAACTGACTAAAAACCGTTCCCGATTTATCATGAAGACTATCCAGGGTTTTGATTGGCTGGTGTTTTAGACGTGTAAGCTTTCTATTGGTTCCTGGCGAATTCCCTACTCTCTGATTGGGTCTTTGCTATCCTTTTGTTTCTGGACTTGTTCTGACCTGATCTAGGAAATACTAGGTTCTTGAACCCAGTTTTATGAGTTACGGGATAATAAAACCTGCTAATGATTGCTTCCTCTTTGATGGCCTTTCTCTAAATCTTTCTCCCAGATTTCTAAGCCTTGTTTTTATTAAAATATTTTAAAACATACATTGCATACATATTGTGGTGGGGTTACATCCAGTTAGGTACAAATTATGACATATATATATATTTAATTTAAAAAGGCATATATTGGATCAAAAAATCATTTATTTTACCAATATTTCAGCTGGCTGAACGCCAACCTTTATCAAGGTGTTATAACATTTTGAAGTGTGTTAACAACAAACTCAGCGCCACATAACGTCAACAGCATTAAGTTTTTAAAAATATTTTGTTATATTCAAT
The DNA here is from genome assembly GCA_030710605.1 of Cordylochernes scorpioides. NCBI lineage: Eukaryota > Metazoa > Arthropoda > Arachnida > Pseudoscorpiones > Chernetidae > Cordylochernes > Cordylochernes scorpioides. Next base: position 110,491,971 of record CP092866.1, on the reverse strand, counting down.
GGGGAGAAAAATTGATAAATATATTTATATTATGAACAAAATATTTTTGTAAAATATGGGTGTGAATATTTTGAAAAATAACAATAACGCCTATTTTATATTTTAAAATTATTTGTACTATGTGTAAAAAGATTTTTCGTATAAAAATAAATAAAAATAACAAAATATATATATAAGAAATGTTAAACTAAAATTTTTACTGAAAACACAAAGCGTAAAAAATGTTTGAAAAGTTGGTTGAAATAAAATTTTGAAAAATTTAAATGTAAAATTGTGAAATTCGAAATAATATATATATATATATACTAGCCGAATGGCCCAGGCAACGCCCGGGTTTTACCCGATTAAATGCTTTTATTCAAATACTATTCGTTACAATTATAAATTGGCGCCGTGGATGTCATTCTTGTATAATATATAAATGAGTTTTAAAAATTGTAAAAAAAAAAAAGATGCATTGGCCGGAAATCGAACCCGGGCCGCCCGCGTGGCAGGCGAGCATTCTACCACTGAACCACCGATGGTTATGAGAAATGGCCATATTTGGGTAATTATTCCATTCACAAAAGCAAACGGTGACAGAATTGATTAAGAAAGAATTGATTATGACGCTGATACCTATATATTGTTGCACCAGGTTGCGGCTTGGTAGACTCTTCAGCCTTGATTCTCTCCTGTGCTGGGTCTTGCATCTTACCAGAGCGTGTTTCAACCATCCTACAAATTTATATAAGGGAATAATGAGATAACTCTACTTTAAGTAGCCTCCAGAATAATTTATTTATTTTTCGACATCAAAGAGAGCAGTGAAGTCACACGTGTATCTAAATATAAAATGATGATTCTATAATACATATATTCTATTTATAATACATATATTCTGTTTAATAAAATAAATAAATATAAAATATAATTTTGAATTTAAAATATATGAAAAATAATATTACAAATTAAAATAAAATAGGTTCATTAGCCATGATGCAACACTTCCCCCTCTCCAGAGGTCGTCACGTCCTCGTGAGTTACCTCATCAATTCTCTCAAAATAGGGTTTGAGTCTTGAGACATGGACAATCAATGGGTCTTGGCCAGGATTATCTTTCGGCTCAATTAAGTAATTTACGTTAGAGAGCTTCTTTAATATTCGATATGGGCCAAAATATTTTCTCAATAGTTTTTCACATTTTCCGATTTTCCTGACTGGTGTCCAAACCGCCACTAAATGTCCTGGTTCATAGATTTTCTCATTGTGTTTTTTGTCATAGTTTCTTTTCATTCTTTCCTGAGTCTTCTCTGTGTTGTTAATGACTACCTGTCTCGTCTTTGCTATTTTATCTAAGTAGTTTTCTATATATTCGTCGTAATCGTCCATGTTACTGTCCGTTGGGATATTCTCGTCGTCTAAGAGGGACATGGGTTCCCTTCCAAACAACAGGAAAAATGGAGAGTAGCCTGTGGTTTCTTGAATCGTGGTATTATACGCGTGGGTGATAAAAGGGAGGATTTCGTCCCAGTTCTTCTGGTCTGTGTTCACATACATGCTGATCATATTGATTAAAGTTCTATTTAGCCGTTCCGTTAGTCCGTTAGTCTGGGGGTGGTAGCTCGTTGTGAAGCAGTGTTTAACTTTGCACATTTTCATTACCTCCTTCATCAAATTGCTAGTGAATTGTGAACCTCTATAGCTAATGAGAAATCTTGGGGCCCTGTGACATAAAATAATATGTTCGATTAAAAATGTAGAGACTTCTTTCACGGTTGCTTCTGATACTGCCTTTGTTTCAGCATACTTGGTAATAATCAGTCAACACAATTATCCACTTCCTTCTTCTTTTCGTTGATGGCAAGGGGCCAACAAAGTCAATTCCGATTCTTTCAAAAGGGTAGTTAGCTGGGGGAATAGGTTGTAAAAGTCCAGAAGGCAAGTGATTTGAACCTTTCCGACTTTGGCAAAGGTGGCACGTCTTTACAAATTCTGAAACATCTTTCAACATGGAAGGCCAATAGTATTTATTCTTCAATCGGTAAGTGGTTCTGGCGACGCCCAGATGGCCATTCAGCATATGGTTGTGGTATTCACTCATGATTTCCTTCCATCTCTTCTTTGGCACTACCAGCAACCATGCCCTACCTTCAGGATTTGGATTTTTCTTGTAGAGACACCCATTTTTTTCTTTGAAGTTCTGTGTAATTGAACGCTTGTTTGCACTAAGGTTCTCCTTAATATTCTCAATAAAATCATCCTTTTCGTCTATTATTTGATTCACAAATAGTCTTTCATAATCTTCGTCCCATTCGTTTTCCGGTAAGGGTCCTCTAGATCGACCATCAGCGTCCAGATGTTTTTTCCCGATTTGTGTATAATTTCGAAATTATATTCCTGAATCTTCAGTGCCCATCGTGCTAATCGGCCGGTCGGATCTTTCAGATTCTTAAGCCAGCATAGTGCGTGATGATCAGTTACGATTTTGAAGTGCCTTCAATATAGGTAGGGTCGTAACTTGGACATTGACCACACAACAGCTAGACATTCTTTTTCGGTAGTCGAATAATTTTTCTCAGATTTGCTCAGTGTTCGACTTAAATATGAGATCACCTTTTCTTTATCGCCGAACTTTTGGACTAATGTTGCACCCAGGCCGATGTTAGATGCGTCAGTATGAATGTAAGTAATTGCATTCGGATCAAAGTGCCCTAAGATTGGGGGATTTATCAATGCTACTTTAAGGGTTTGAAATGCTTTTTCTTATTTTCTGTCCAGGTAAAGGGTACATTCTTTTTCATAAGACTGGTTAATGGATCGGCAATTTTTGAAAAACCTTTGATAAATTTTCTATAATATGAGCACATTCCTAAAAATGATTGAACTTCTTTTATCTTTTTGGGCCGAGGAAAATCTCTAATAGCCTTGATATTATGCTCCGCTGGTTTTATACCATGTTGATTAGTTATATGGCCAAGAATCTCCAGTTCTTCGAAAGCAAATTGGCATTTTTTGTTGTTTAATTTTAAATTAGCCTCGCGAAAACATCTTAAAACAGCTTCTATTCTTTTAATATTTGTTGAAAAATCCGAGCTATAAATCATTACGTCATCTAGATAACATAAGCAAATTTGCCATCTAAGATTACCAAGCATATTTTCCATGTTCCTCTCAAATGTAGCAGGGGCATTGCATAGACCAAAGGGCATTACGTTGAACTCATATAGGCCATGTGCTGTAGTGAAGGCTGTCTTTTCTTTATCTTTCTCCTCAACCTCTACTGGCCAATATCCTGATTTAAGGTCAATTGCTGAAAAGTATTTGGATCCTTGAAGTGTATCCAATACTTCATTAATTCTGGGGATTGGGTAAACATCCTTCACTGTTACATCATTCAATTTTCTGTAGTCAACGCAAAATCTGTACTTACCATCTCGCTTCTTGACCAAGATTACAGGAAAGGACCATGGACTCGAGGATGGTCTAATTATGCCGTCTCTGAGCATTTCATCAATTTGCTCTTTTATGATTTCTCGCTCTTTCGCGCTCACCCTATACGGCTTGTGTTTGATCGGTTTCGCGCCTTCTGTATCAATCCGATGTTTCGCTAAGTTGGATCTTCCTAATCCCGACGAAAACAAATCCGCGTACTTTTCCAAAACTTGTTTCAATTGCTCCTTTTCCTTATATGATAAATTTTCGTTTATCTGAAATTGGGGTTCTTCATGCTCTTTTTGTTCACTTTCTTCTATAAGATTCACTTCGGCTGGCTGGCTTCCAAAGCACAATGTTTGTTTTTTTAATATTTTTAATGGTCGAGGGTAAGGGTTTGTTATCCAGATATATGTTTCCTTATTCACAACATTTATTTAGCTTCTCGCTAGTCGAAGTCCATTTGTTTGAAACATTTTATGGTTCTCCTCGATGATGTATTCGCCATCCTCTGCTTCTACAAATGCATTAATCAATTTAATAGAAAGTTCTGGTATAATGGCATCCTTTGCACTTTTTATTTTCTTCTGTTGATATTTGATTACGTCACGATTTTCTGTCAAGTCATATTTGATTATTTCACGCTGACAATCAATTTTTGCGTTCATTTTCTTAAGAAAATCTCGTCCAAGTATAAATATTCGCAAATGTGTTCTCATTATCACAAATTGATGTGTAATTATTTTGTCATCAAATTTTATATTTAAAATAATATTTCCTACGATATCTAATTCTTTGCCATCGGGTCCGGAGCACATTTTATCAGGATTTATTATTTCAAGACCTGTGTTAAGAGCTGTACTAAGGTCGACCACTGAAAGATCGGCGCCTGTATCAATCAAAGCTTCGCAGATACCGATTCTATCCACGTTAATGTTCATTTTATATTTGGGGTCCAACTTTTTAATTCCATTTATGGTCGACTTGCTTTGAATGAGGGACTCAGGCGCGATGCTTAGTTTAAATCTTCTAATGCGGCATATCTATTCCTTGTAGAGATACCAGAGTACGTGCTATTACTTACGTCAGCGTAGAGCAGAGGTCTCGACTTCTCAGTTCCATTATCCATTCGGATTTCTTCTTCGACCTTGTCTTGTGTAACTATGGGGTCCTCTTCCACAATTCTTACAAACCTGACTCTGCAATACCGCGCTACGTGTCCTGGCTTGTTACACTTGAAACATATTGGTCTCCCGTCTTCTGTCCTATTCCTGTTTAAATTTGGACTCTTATTGTATGTTTTACTTGGGTAAACCGGTTTTGGCTCAGGATTGGGAGTGTAAGATCGTCTAGGGGCAGATACCTGGGGCAGAGGCTTGTTCTGTTAGTACCTCGGAGTGGGGGCCTGGGGCTTGGAGGTGTTAGGGTAGTACCTCGGAGCGGGGGCCTGGGGCTTGGAGGTGTTCTGGTATGGTCTTCTAAACGACGGAGCGTTCTTCCATTGCTCTTGATGATGGGGACGAGGAGAGCGTGGTCCAATATAAAGAGCTTTTGATTTTTCTACACGTTCTTGGTAATTCTTTTCGAACAAATCCAGCTTTTTACAAATTTCAAGAAGTTCATTGGTATTTTTAGGAGGGTTTAGGTGAAGGGCAAAAGAGTATTCTTTCTTTAACCCTCCAATAACCCAGTTTATTTTAGTCTCTTCTTCCATTTGAGGGTCGACCTTGTTGCACAGTACAAGGATATCCTCTGCGAACCTGATTGCAGGTTCATTCCACTGTTGCATCCTGTTTAATCTCATCCTCATTTCTTCTTTGTTGGCGTCTGAGGCAAAATCTTCAATTAGGCGGCTCTTGAAATTTTCACAGCTGGTGAAACTTATCTTGTGTAGGTTCAGCCAGGTTTTGGCGCTACCAATCATATTCATGGCAGCATAACGGGAGATAATGTAGTCTGCCCAATGGTACAGGAAGCCAATTTCTTCAAAAGATTTAATCCATGGGCGAGGATCTTCTGTTCCATCATACTTGAGGATGTCGATATTGGGATTCAGGACAACTGGGTCGGAACTAGCATCTCTACCAATTTTTGCACCAGGTTGCGGCTTGGCAGACTCTTCAGCCTTGATTCTCTCCTGTGCTGGGTCTTGCATCTTACCAGAGCGTGTTTCAATCATCCTACAAATTTATATAAGGGAATAATGAGATAACTCTACTTTAAGTAGCCTCCAGAATAATTTATTTATTTTTCGACATCAAAGAGAGCAGTGAAGTCACACGTGTATCTAAATACAAATGATGATTCTATAATATATATATTCTGTTTATAATACATATATTCTGTTTAATAAAATAAATAAATATAAAATATAATTTTGAATTTAAAATATATGAAAAATAATATTACAAATTAAAATAAAATAGGTTCATTAGCCATGATGCAACAATATATATATATTATTATTATTATTATCCGAAGGTATAATTACACAAGGTCATCAAGACTAAATTCATAGATTAAATTCACAATCTTGGTAGGGTTGGTATATAGGCCCTGATTTGAGGCTCTCATGCATTCCAAGAGATGGTCTGGTGAGGTTTCTTTGGTCCTGCAGATGGTGCATTGTGGGAAGGTATTTACACAATCCTGGAAGAGGAGTGGTTTCTTGTTGGGCCAGTTTTGAGCCTGGAAATACAGGTTGCTGCTTGTCGGTTCATCCCACATTCCAAAATATCTCCAAGCTTGGTTCAGATACCAACCTTTTATATAGTGGTCTTAAGACTTATGCCAGATAGATTCTGAAGCAAATATTGGAGGTAATTTTTTCAAGGTATAAAAACTAACTGATGTTTTAGGTCCGCTCATAAAATATCCTTCCTTTCTTCCTTCAGTACCTTCCTCTACTGAGGGTGGGCCTCATGGTTCCTCCATATCTTCCTTCTTCAATGCCTTCCTCTACTGAGACTGGGCCACATGATTTCTCCATATCTCCCTCCTTCAATGTCTTTCTCTACTGAGGGTGGCCAACATGGTCTCTCCATATCTTACTCCTTCAATGCCTTCCTCTACTGAGGGTGGGCCACATGGTCTCTCCATATCTCCCTCCTTCAATGTCTTCCACTACTGAGGGTGGGCCACATGGTCTCTCCACATCTCCCTCCTTCAATGCCTTCCTTTACTGAGGGTGGGACACATGGTCTCTCCATATCTCCCTCCTTCAATGTCTTCCTCTACTGAGGGTGGGCCACATGGTCTCTGCATATCTCCCTCCTTCAATGTCTTCCTCTACTGAGGGTGGGCCACATGGTCTCTCCATATCTCCCTCCTTCAATGCCTTCCTCTACTGAGGGTGGGCCACATGGTCTCTCCATATCTCCCTCCTTCAATGCCTTCCTCTACTGAGGGTGGGCCACATGATTTCTCCATATCTCCCTCCTTCAATGCCTTCCTCTATTGAGGCTGGGCCACATGATCTTTCCATATCTCCTTCCTTCAATGCCTTCCTCTACTGAGGGTGGGCCACATGATTTCTCCATATCTCCCTCCTTCAATGCCTACCTCTACTGAGGCTGGGCCACATGATTTCTCCATATCTCCCTCCTTCAATGCCTTCCTCCACTGAGGGTGGGCCACATGATTTCTCCATATCTCCCTCCTTCAATGCCTACCTCTACTGAGGGTAAGCCACATGGTCTCTCTCTCTCGGCCGCGCGGCCGCGCAGCGCGCGAGATCCGCGTTCTCTTGGGATAGAGATTGAGGCAATGGATATTTGTAACCCCTCTGGGGTATTGGCTGAAGGTCAAAAGAATGGGCTGCAAGCTTATATAAAAATTATCAAAAAGGGACAAGTCTCTGCCGAGAAATCGCCAAAATATTATGAAATGTGACTGAAAGTCATTCAGAATTAACTAATGACAAAAATGTAAATACCAAGCCGGCGGCGGACGGCGGAAATGCCACTTTTTGTCGCAATTGGGCTGATTGCCCGGAACAAGAAGACCAGCTTATCGAAAGACAAGATGTGATTTTCACCAAAGTGGGCGGCTCCAAGAAGAGGCCGCATGATCCTGACCACTCCAAGTCGGGGACCAAAAAGGTCTGCGTTCAGGCACCAGGAATCCCTCTGAACAGCAGCAGGCCACGAGCCACACCAACACCCAGCAAGGTGCACGAGTGCCAGACCACCGGGCAAAGTCGGCAGCGGGGCAGGCGGACCAGTGTGTCTACCTGGAATTCTGCCCAGACTTCACGCAAGAGGAGTATTTTCGGGCGTTAGAAGCCAAGCTGGGTAAGGGCACCATCTACCAACTGATAAAGCTGGAAGGACACATACTGATCGGCCTCTCCAGTGTGCAACTCGCTGGCAAGATGATAGAGGAGGGACTCAACATCGAAGACGTCACCCTGCCTGCCTTCCCCCTCAGGAATAGGACTGAGAGAAATGTCGTCGGAAACGTGCTCTTCTCGTCACTGCGCTGCGGCCATACGGACAGGTCACGTCCATCATTCAGAATATGATGCAACTAGAAGATTCCTGCTGGGCTGATGCTCGTCGGGAAACTTTCATAACTCTGCGCCACGGAGTAAAGCACTCCCAATCCCTGCTCGGCTGGATGTCAAGGCCAAGGGAGTGGTCACGCACGTCTACGTGACCTACGGCATTGAGTGTTTCCTGTGCTACAAGCAGAGACACAAGCGTTCCAACTGTCCTCGTAAGACTGGTCTCCAGGAAGACAAGCTGGTGCTCCCTGTGGATGCTCCTGCGGCACGCACACAGGGCTGGACCAGGCCGCCCTCCACCTCGAACACCGTGCCGGCTGCAGCACCAACTCCAGCTGCATCAACAGGTCCACCTGAAGACCATACACCTGCTGCTGTGGACACAGCCCTATCTCCATCAAGCGCATTCAATGCTCAGCAGGAGAATCTGACCCCCAAGCCAATCCCCATAACGAGCGCTCTAAAAAATCTGGAGCCGAAAACATCAAGGAAAAGAAGGCAGGGCCCGGTGTAGAGGCCTCTCTCATCCAATCCCATGCCCTCCAAAAAATCCGCCCTCTCAACACCAGCTACGGAATTGTGTGCTCCCATCAAGTAGACCCCCTCAACAGTCTCCAGCTCTGCCGCGCCTACGCCCAAGGCGAACTTTCCTGTCCGTCTCGACGAGACTCCAGCCCCCGAGCTTCCTGTTCCGGCCCCGAGCACCAGCCAAATGCCATCACGACCAGATCTTTCCTCGACCAATACTGAGCCATTAGCGTCTCCTGCAGAAGAGATCCAAGCCATCCATCTTGTCTGTTACCCCCGCGGACCAAGACATATTTCTCTCTCAGGCCATTCAGGAGTGGGAGCCGCTGGAAAAATTTTCGAACAACTAAAGGCTTACTCTACTCTAGCTCCTCTTTATGGATTTGAGTATGAGTATGGGGACGTGGTGTTCGCAGTTCTATTCCACTCTGAAAGAGAATCACTCCTCAATGATCTCTCGCCTGGAAAAATAAAAATTCTGTACGAATTCCTCGGCGGTGCATTTGAGCACGTTGGGGACAAAAACCCCGTTATAAGCCCGGGCCTTTCCGAACTCAGGGCGGCTTTAACCATTTGAGATGATTGAGAGGGATCGTGTCTGATGTATATAAATATGTATACATTTATATATATTATTTTCTCTCATAACTCTGTATTATAATATTTTCTTTTATTTGGCACTATATAATTTTATATGGGCGATTAATAAAGATAGTTTCAATATTCTTCAATGTCTTTCTCTACTGAGTGTGAGCTACATGGCCTCTCCATATCTCCCTCCTTCAATGTCTTCCTCTACTGAAGGTGGGCCACATGGTCTCTCCATATCCTCCTTCAATGTCTTTCTCTACTGAGGGTGGGCCACATGGTCTCTCCATATCTCCCTCCTTCAATGTATTTCTCTACTGAGACTGGGCCACATGGTCTCTCCATATCTTCCTTCTTCAATGCCTTCCTCTACTGAGGGTGGGCCACATGGTCTCTTCATATCTCCCTCCTTCAATGCCTTCCTCTACTGAGACTGTTCGCCAACTTCTTCTGGCTGGTTTTCTTCTTTTCACTCTTCCACCTAGAGGTATAGTCAGCGCAGAGGTCTTCTCCTAAAATGAAGCGGGCTTTCCAAACTCTAACTATGTGAAAGCACTAGTCTCACAAAGGCTCAACCCAACTCCTATTTTATTTCCAACCACACTATATATACACTAAATTCACACACGTGACCAGGCACTCCTGGTCAAATATAATATAAACATATATACACAGAGTTACATTAAAATAATAATAATAAACTCTAACATTCCTCCCCGAGTTGATGGGCCACATCAAGTTCCGGAGGGGCCACCGGAAGCAGCACCAGCTTCACCAAGGGTCTTCGGAGCACTCCAACCGATGTCCGCAACGAAACAACCCGCACCAGGCCGTCCTTCCCAGGATGTGTCTCCACCACTCTGCCCATAAGCCACTTTGCTGGGGGCATTCTTTCCTCTTTTATCAATACTAACGTATTGATGTCGACATTGGGAGAGATGGTCTTCCACTTATTGCGCTGCTGTAAGTTATTCAAGTAGTCCCTTGACCATCTTTTCCACAGATGTTGCAAGACCCTCTGAACCAACTGCCATCTTGTTAGATGATTCTTTACCAATAATAGGTCATCTTCCGGGACACAAGAGGATGGTTCAGTCAGCAAAAAATGGGCGGGAGTTAATACCCCTTGATCATTAGGATCATTACTCATTGGGTACAAAGGTCTCGAATTCAAACAAGATTCGATTTGAACTAGAACGGTCAGCAGTTCTTCATATGTCAACAAATTGTTCCCAATAATTCCCCTCATATGATACTTCAAAGCCTTGACCCCAGCTTCCCAAAAAAACACCGAAATGGGGGGCTCCTGGAGGATTGAACTTCCACTCAGTTCCTTCATTAGCTAACACGGCAGCTAGTTCTTTTAATTGATTTTGAGACAGATAGAAACATGAACATAATTGTCGTGCAGCTCCCACAAAATTTGTTCCTTGATCGCTATATAGCCGAGTGCAATGTCCTGTGTTAAAGGCCGACATGAAGGTGGGTGTAGAGGCATCTGTGACCAATTCAAGATGTACTGCTCGGGTCACAAAGCACACAAATAGACAGATGTAGCCTTTTTCAGTCTTTCGGCCTCTACCTTTGGACAATCGAAGGTTCACAGGTCCAGCATAATCTACACCATTGATTGAGAAGGGTTTACCCGGTGTTAATCTCTCCTTGGGTAAATCGCTCATTAGCTGGCCTTGAGTGACGCGATTGTATCGACAGCATGTCACGCACTCTCGAATGCATCTCTTCACCTGATCCTTTGCTCTCAGCATCCAATACTTCTGTCTTAATGTGGACAGCATCAGGTGCACACTTCCGTGCAAAGTCCGCATATGAACTGCTTGAACAATCATCTGAGCCACCTTTCCTGATGAAGGCAATAGCGCAGGATGTTTTTGTTCATATGTCATAGATGGAGCCCATTTTAATCTACAGCCGACTCTAAGGATTCCTTGATCGTCGAGGAAGGGTGTTAAACCATAAATCTTGCTTGTGCGCTTCACTGATCCTAAAGTGGTCAAACTTCTTATTTCTTCCCTGAAATGCTGGAACTGAATTGATTGAAGTATTCTCTTATGAGCATTTCTCAGTTCAGCTGTGGTTAAGTGCGACTGATATCGCTCCGCACTGTAGCGGCAGTTATGGCAAAAACGCAATATCCAGGCCACTTTTCGGATATACCCATTAAAGGTTGAGCTCATGGTCTCTCCATATCTCCCTCCTTCAATGCCTTCCTCTACTGAGGGTGGGCCACATGATTTCTCCATATCTCCCTCCTTCAATGCCTTCCTCTATTGAGGCTGGGCCACATGATCTTTCCATATCTCCTTCCTTCAATGCCTTCCTCTACTGAGGGTGGGCCACATGATTTCTCCATATCTCCCTCCTTCAATGCCTACCTCTACTGAGGCTGGGCCACATGATTTCTCCATATCTCCCTCCTTCAATGCCTTCCTCCACTGAGGGTGGGCCACATGATTTCTCCATATCTCCCTCCTTCAATGCCTACCTCTACTGAGGGTAAGCCACATGGTCTCTCTCTCTCGGCCGCGCGGCCGCATAGCGCGCGAGATCCGCGTTCTCTTGGGATAGAGATTGAGGCAATGGATATTTGTAACCCCTCTGGGGTATTGGCTGAAGGTCAAAAGAATGGGCTGCAAGCTTATATAAAAATTATCAAAAAGGGACAAGTCTCTGCCGAGAAATCGCCAAAATATTATGAAATGTGACTGAAAGTCATTCAGAATTAACTAATGACAAAAATGTAAATACCAAGCCGGCGGCGGACGGCGGAAATGCCACTTTTTGTCGCAATTGGGCTGATTGCCCGGAACAAGAAGACCAGCTTATCGAAAGACAAGATGTGATTTTCACCAAAGTGGGCGGCTCCAAGAAGAGGCCGCATGATCCTGACCACTCCAAGTCGGGGACCAAAAAGGTCTGCGTTCAGGCACCAGGAATCCCTCTGAACAGCAGCAGGCCACGAGCCACACCAACACCCAGCAAGGTGCACGAGTGCCAGACCACCGGGCAAAGTCGGCAGCGGGGCAGGCGGACCAGTGTGTCTACCTGGAATTCTGCCCAGACTTCACGCAAGAGGAGTATTTTCGGGCGTTAGAAGCCAAGCTGGGTAAGGGCACCATCTACCAACTGATAAAGCTGGAAGGACACATACTGATCGGCCTCTCCAGTGTGCAACTCGCTGGCAAGATGATAGAGGAGGGACTCAACATCGAAGACGTCACCCTGCCTGCCTTCCCCCTCAGGAATAGGACTGAGAGAAATGTCGTCGGAAACGTGCTCTTCTCGTCACTGCGCTGCGGCCATACGGACAGGTCACGTCCATCATTCAGAATATGATGCAACTAGAAGATTCCTGCTGGGCTGATGCTCGTCGGGAAACTTTCATAACTCTGCGCCACGGAGTAAAGCACTCCCAATCCCTGCTCGGCTGGATGTCAAGGCCAAGGGAGTGGTCACGCACGTCTACGTGACCTACGGCATTGAGTGTTTCCTGTGCTACAAGCAGAGACACAAGCGTTCCAACTGTCCTCGTAAGACTGGTCTCCAGGAAGACAAGCTGGTGCTCCCTGTGGATGCTCCTGCGGCACGCACACAGGGCTGGACCAGGCCGCCCTCCACCTCGAACACCGTGCCGGCTGCAGCACCAACTCCAGCTGCATCAACAGGTCCACCTGAAGACCATACACCTGCTGCTGTGGACACAGCCCTATCTCCATCAAGCGCATTCAATGCTCAGCAGGAGAATCTGACCCCCAAGCCAATCCCCATAACGAGCGCTCTAAAAAATCTGGAGCCGAAAACATCAAGGAAAAGAAGGCAGGGCCCGGTGTAGAGGCCTCTCTCATCCAATCCCATGCCCTCCAAAAAATCCGCCCTCTCAACACCAGCTACGGAATTGTGTGCTCCCATCAAGTAGACCCCCTCAACAGTCTCCAGCTCTGCCGCGCCTACGCCCAAGGCGAACTTTCCTGTCCGTCTCGACGAGACTCCAGCCCCCGAGCTTCCTGTTCCGGCCCCGAGCACCAGCCAAATGCCATCACGACCAGATCTTTCCTCGACCAATACTGAGCCATTAGCGTCTCCTGCAGAAGAGATCCAAGCCATCCATCTTGTCTGTTACCCCCGCGGACCAAGACATATTTCTCTCTCAGGCCATTCAGGAGTGGGAGCCGCTGGAAAAATTTTCGAACAACTAAAGGCTTACTCTACTCTAGCTCCTCTTTATGGATTTGAGTATGAGTATGGGGACGTGGTGTTCGCAGTTCTATTCCACTCTGAAAGAGAATCACTCCTCAATGATCTCTCGCCTGGAAAAATAAAAATTCTGTACGAATTCCTCGGCGGTGCATTTGAGCACGTTGGGGACAAAAACCCCGTTATAAGCCCGGGCCTTTCCGAACTCAGGGCGGCTTTAACCATTTGAGATGATTGAGAGGGATCGTGTCTGATGTATATAAATATGTATACATTTATATATATTATTTTCTCTCATAACTCTGTATTATAATATTTTCTTTTATTTGGCACTATATAATTTTATATGGGCGATTAATAAAGATAGTTTCAATATTCTTCAATGTCTTTCTCTACTGAGTGTGAGCTACATGGCCTCTCCATATCTCCCTCCTTCAATGTCTTCCTCTACTGAAGGTGGGCCACATGGTCTCTCCATATCCTCCTTCAATGTCTTTCTCTACTGAGGGTGGGCCACATGGTCTCTCCATATCTCCCTCCTTCAATGTATTTCTCTACTGAGACTGGGCCACATGGTCTCTCCATATCTTCCTTCTTCAATGCCTTCCTCTACTGAGGGTGGGCCACATGGTCTCTTCATATCTCCCTCCTTCAATGCCTTCCTCTACTGAGACTGTTCGCCAACTTCTTCTGGCTGGTTTTCTTCTTTTCACTCTTCCACCTAGAGGTATAGTCAGCGCAGAGGTCTTCTCCTAAAATGAAGCGGGCTTTCCAAACTCTAACTATGTGAAAGCACTAGTCTCACAAAGGCTCAACCCAACTCCTATTTTATTTCCAACCACACTATATATACACTAAATTCACACACGTGACCAGGCACTCCTGGTCAAATATAATATAAACATATATACACAGAGTTACATTAAAATAATAATAATAAACTCTAACATTCCTCCCCGAGTTGATGGGCCACATCAAGTTCCGGAGGGGCCACCGGAAGCAGCACCAGCTTCACCAAGGGTCTTCGGAGCACTCCAACCGATGTCCGCAACGAAACAACCCGCACCAGGCCGTCCTTCCCAGGATGTGTCTCCACCACTCTGCCCATAAGCCACTTTGCTGGGGGCATTCTTTCCTCTTTTATCAATACTAACGTATTGATGTCGACATTGGGAGAGATGGTCTTCCACTTATTGCGCTGCTGTAAGTTATTCAAGTAGTCCCTTGACCATCTTTTCCACAGATGTTGCAAGACCCTCTGAACCAACTGCCATCTTGTTAGATGATTCTTTACCAATAATAGGTCATCTTCCGGGACACAAGAGGATGGTTCAGTCAGCAAAAAATGGGCGGGAGTTAATACCCCTTGATCATTAGGATCATTACTCATTGGGTACAAAGGTCTCGAATTCAAACAAGATTCGATTTGAACTAGAACGGTCAGCAGTTCTTCATATGTCAACAAATTGTTCCCAATAATTCCCCTCATATGATACTTCAAAGCCTTGACCCCAGCTTCCCAAAAAAACACCGAAATGGGGGGCTCCTGGAGGATTGAACTTCCACTCAGTTCCTTCATTAGCTAACACGGCAGCTAGTTCTTTTAATTGATTTTGAGACAGATAGAAACATGAACATAATTGTCGTGCAGCTCCCACAAAATTTGTTCCTTGATCGCTATATAGCCGAGTGCAATGTCCTGTGTTAAAGGCCGACATGAAGGTGGGTGTAGAGGCATCTGTGACCAATTCAAGATGTACTGCTCGGGTCACAAAGCACACAAATAGACAGATGTAGCCTTTTTCAGTCTTTCGGCCTCTACCTTTGGACAATCGAAGGTTCACAGGTCCAGCATAATCTACACCATTGATTGAGAAGGGTTTACCCGATGTTAATCTCTCCTTGGGTAAATCGCTCATTAGCTGGCCTTGAGTGACGCGATTGTATCGACAGCATGTCACGCACTCTCGAATGCATCTCTTCACCTGATCCTTTGCTCTCAGCATCCAATACTTCTGTCTTAATGTGGACAGCATCAGGTGCACACTTCCGTGCAAAGTCCGCATATGAACTGCTTGAACAATCATCTGAGCCACCTTTCCTGATGAAGGCAATAGCGCAGGATGTTTTTGTTCATATGTCATAGATGGAGCCCATTTTAATCTACAGCCGACTCTAAGGATTCCTTGATCGTCGAGGAAGGGTGTTAAACCATAAATCTTGCTTGTGCGCTTCACTGATCCTAAAGTGGTCAAACTTCTTATTTCTTCCCTGAAATGCTGGAACTGAATTGATTGAAGTATTCTCTTATGAGCATTTCTCAGTTCAGCTGTGGTTAAGTGCGACTGATATCGCTCCGCACTGTAGCGGCAGTTATGGCAAAAACGCAATATCCAGGCCACTTTTCGGATATACCCATTAAAGGTTGAGCTCATTTCTCCTATAGCCACCAAGAAAGGTGTTTCACTGAGGGCATGAACACTCAGGAGCTCAGTTTGACCTTGGCTCTCAAACACATGAAGCATTCTGGGCCATTCTGTTGATTCTGCTGATAACCAGGTAGGTCCTGTCCACCAGATGGAAGACTGTTTCAGCTCGGACCCCAGAATTCTTCGCGAGGCGATATCCGCTGGATTATCTCTTGTGGGAACATAGCGCCACTCCCTGATTTGTGGACAACTCTGAATCTCCGCCACACGATTGCCGATGAAAGTAAGGAGATTTCTAGACATAGTTCTTATCCAATTCAAGACTATGGTAGAATCGGACCAACAGGTAGCACTCTCCACTTTGATATTCAATTCTTTCATTATATATTTCATTAGTCTGATCAGCAAAAGAGCTGCGCACAATTCTAAGCGTGGAATTGACATCTTCCGAATGGGAGCCAACTTAGTCTTTGATGCCAACAGTTTTACACTGACACCATCATCAGTGGGAATTCTTATGTAAACGGCTGCCGCATAGGCGTCTTCAGAGGCATCACCGAATCCATGCAATTGTACTCCCTGGGTATTCCTTCCGAGACCCAACCATCGGGGTATTCTCAAACTTCCTATGAAATTCAATTCCTTTCTAAAATTAGTCCATGTTTCAATCAATGATTCATCCATCGGATCATCCCAATGTAATCCCGTTATCCACAACCTTTGAACCATTATTTTTCCTGTTATAAGGACAGGTGCCAACCATCCTAAGGGATCATATAACTTGGCGATAAAGGAAAGCATTTCGCGTTTGGTAGTCACCGATGTCTTTTCCAACGACTGAACGTCATATAAGAAACAGTCTTCATTTTGGATCCATCCCAAACCCAATGTCCTTATAACCTTGGATTGTTCAAATGTAATCTTTTGTGCGCAATGTTCTTTCGAAATGTTGCCCAAAATCGTCAGATCATTTGACGACCACTTCTTCAAGGTGAATCCTCCACATCTAAGCAACTCGATGAGTTCATCACGCAACGCCATTCCATCTTTTAGATCATCTGCACCAGTAATAATGTCATCTACATAAGTATCCTTTATGATTGCTCTAGAGGCTTTAGGATACCTAGCCCCTTCATCCTCTACCATTTTAATAGGGTTCTCATTGCCAAAAAGGGTGCTGCAGCAGTGCCATAGGTAACAGTATTAAGTTGATGAGCTATTAATTTTTCTTCCGATCTTCGCCTCCATATAATTCTCTGCCTTTCTGCATCGCTAGGACGGACCTGTACACGGGTAGTAAATACCTGCGTATTGCCGATATCGCCTCCCGACAATCCTCCTGAAATAATCCATCCTAACTTCGTATTTTGTGCACACAACTGGGTCTTGTCATCTCTTCGGATTTCAGGCAGCAAGAGCAATCCGTATACATCAGCTCCCAGAATTATATCAATTTTCCCACTCTTCATAAACTGGGGATCCGCAAGTTGTATATTTCTCAACTTCTCGCTCATTGGTAGGCGAAGGTCCCTACTCGGTAATAGTCCTGTCATTTTATTCACCACCAAAGCCTTCAATGGCAACTCCCAGTCTTGATTTTACCAGAGGCCTGATGGCAAAATGGGCAAGGTCTTTAACTTCCTCTCCCTTAGTAGCATTGATTCCATAGATCTGAGCGTCAACTTTGGAGACCGGGATACTCAAACCCTGGAGCACGTCCCTATGTATAAAGGAAGACTGTGAACCCTGATCCAGCAAGGCTCTCACCACCTTTTCTTCATTCAGATGGTTCACTAACCGCACTAAAGCCGTGGCCAAAAGCGCCGTTGGCACCGCTGTTCTCACATGCATGCCAGCGAATGACACATCAGGCTTTTCTGCATTGAAATCAGTCTTCGTGTGGATGTTCTCCTTATTGCTCGGTGGCCCTTTATTTGACAACAACTGCTCCCCGAGATGCAGCAAGGTATTGTGCGATTTCTTACATATATTGCACTCTACATATCTCCAGCAAAGACGCCCATGATGACCCCTCGGAAACATTTGAAGCAAGCCCTATGCCTCATCAATACCTCTCTTCTCTTCTGAACAGACATGGCCAACCATTTCTGACAATTCCTCAACCAGTGGTCGCCACGACAGAACAGACATGCCATTAGGTTTCTTTTTCTTGGCTTGTTGACTTCAGCCACATGTGCCTCGTGGTATTGGGCCTTGTACTCTTGGAATTCGAGGATTCCCCAAATCCAGCTCTTACATAGGCCAGATGCTCTTCCCCCTTTACTTCTCGCCGCAAAAACTTTAACAACAAGCCGAGCTGCCCATCAACAGATTGAGGTGTATCTTCACCTTCATCATTATATCCCGAAAGGGCACTACGCTGCCACACCGTGATTAACTCCTCCGGCAGACTTGACTCAACAAGCGGGTACAAAAACGCCGCATTTTGTTCTGTAGTGATCCCCAGGGATTCCAAAGATCTTAAGTAGGACTCCAACCTATCATAAAGGTCCTCAATCCTTATGGTCTTTCTCCGGGCGTTATTCACCACTAATCCCAATAGTTGTCTCACGTATACTTCGGTGAGAATCACTCTATCTCCAAAGCGGTCTTTCAACGCCGCAATGACCTTTGGATAGTTGTCTGCGGTGATGGGATAACTTTTCACTAGCCTTGAGGCTCTTGTGGTTTCCTTCATGGATTGCACCAAATATTGGAATTTGTCCACAGCCGACATATCAGTATCTTCGTGGATCTTATTAAATTGAGCCCACCAGCCCAGCCATTCCAAACTGCTTCCATCGTAGATCTTCAACTCCAACTTGGGCAATCGGCAAACTCTTGTTCCAGGCAGCGAGCCCTTTTCCGAACTAGCACCATGGAGGACTTCCACATTTTTCATCAGAGAGTTGAGGAAATTATTTATTTTAATTTCAAGATCTATCCACTTCTCATCATAATGGATCACTGTATCCTTCTCCTCCTCTAGTACCTTGTCATCATTCTCCTCATCTTCTAGCATCAAATTCCATATCAACCTATCTTCATCTTGAAGATTTGCCATGTGCTTTTCGAGGAGCTTATAACTCGTTCTTACTATACTTTCAGAAGGAGTTTCTTCATCCAACTCCGCTTCTACCTTTTTAATCATTTTGGAAATAGTCGTTCTTTGAACGGCTCTACTTTTTATGGCCCGCTTCATTTTCTAGACTTGCTAATGTTCTTAACTTAACTTATTACTTAACGCGCTATACCTCTTTTTTTTATCTTTTGAATTTAATTTGCAAAAATTCCCTAAAAGCCTCGTTTACATAAATTCTTTTGCTATAATCTCGCTTGAATTTGCACAGGCCTTTTTTTTTTCTTGATTCTCTTAGTATCAACAAATTAAATATCCGATTTTTAAACCTTTAACTTCTAATCAAGAGTGAATTCTTCTAAATCTTGTAACTTTAATCCGGCTCGAGGGTTCAAAAAATGTTCGCCAACTTCTTCTGGCTGGTTTTCTTCTTTTCACTCTTCCACCTAGAGGTATAGTCAGCGCAGAGGTCTTCTCCTAAAATGAAGCGGGCTTTCCAAACTCTAACTATGTGAAAGCACTAGTCTCACAAAGTCTCAACCCAACTCCTATTTTATTTCCAACCACACTATATATACACTAAATTCACACACGTGACCAGGCACTCCTGGTCAAAAATAATATAAACATATATACACAGAGTTACATTAAAATAATAATAATAAACTCTAACAGAGACTGTGCCACATGGTCTCTCCATATCTCCCTCCTTCAATGCCTTCCTCTACTGAGACTGTGCCACATGTTCTCTCCATATCTCCCTCCTTCAATGCCTTCCTCTACTGAGGGTGGGCCACATGGTCTCTCCATATCTCCCTCCTTCAATGCCTTCCTCTACTGAGGGTGGGCCACATGGTCTCTTCATATCTCCCTCCTTCAATGCCTTCCTCTACTGAGGGTGGGCTACATGGGCTCTCCATATCTCCCTTCTTCAATGCCTCCTCTACTGAGGGTGGACCACATGGTCTCTCCATACTTCCTCCGCCATCCTCTTCATCTCCTCGTAGGTGTGTCACCCAGTCCATTGTTTTAGATCGTCTGTGTATCCCCGTCGTCTCCTTCCCCTCGATCTCTTCTCCTGGAGCTTTCCCTCGAACACTGTCAGCAATGTCTCTCATAAAATATAGCATACCTATATCTATATAAAAGTAAAATTCAGTAAATTTTGTACTTGCTTTGGCAAAATCTTATGGAAAATCATTTCCTTCATAGACTCTAAATGATTCCATGTAAATTAATCAGATAATTTCATATTTAAAATATTTAAGAGTACCAAAGATCTTAAGAAAGAATATGGTTTTACGTGCTGTGCTAACCAAATGGAATGATTTTTGAGCTCCAAAAAAAAAAGAGGGCACGTCCAGGACAAAAGATCTTAAGAACCAGATTTGGTAGATATAATTAAAAGTGGCCAATAATGTAGAAATCCTAGAGTAAAATGACATCCCTGAGATATACCAATTCTTAATATCCATGTAAAAAGAATAATATGGAGATATTTAAGACCATTTTTAGCCATGACTTCATTCCATTTTTAAAACTTAAAAGGTTTGGTATAACAACAATGGTATAGTTTTTAGTTAGAGAAAATTAGATACAATTTCTAACTTTTAATCATATTAATATCACTCTTTTCCTCTAAATATATTTTAAAATTTGTCTAATCGAATTATTAGAGTTAAAACATTTGTATTTAGTACAAAAGAATTCTTTATTCAAAGTACCAAATTTTGAAGAAAAAGAAAACATTGATAAATTATGAGATTATCTGTGATATTTTGTTGAAATTTAGAAGATCAGATTCTTCACGACAACAAATCTGAGTACAAGATAATATTTGAAAAGAAAACGTTAAAAGAGAGGGAGATACAATTTCAATCTATTTATCATATTTTTTTCTCTAAATATATACAGGGTGATCCAAAAGTTCCGCACAACTTTAAAAATTAATAACTCCGCGAATATTTGCGCTAGAGCAATGCGGTAAACACCATTGTGTTCAGGATGCAATGGGATTTTTATGGCAAATAATGAAAATTTCGAAATTGATTTTAGTTACAACTTTATTCTCTAGATGGCGCTCTACCAGAATCAGAGATTCAGCGGCCAAATTGTTTGATAAATTGAAAAATATAACTGAACGACACGTATTTTTCCTTTTTGAATACCAGGAAAGAACCCTAATCATATCAAATGATAAATTAATAAAACACCATTACGCCAAAAGTTAGAAGAATTGTTTGACGATTTTTAAATACAATCTGAGATATGTAAAATAGGTATATGCAAATTAAAACATGTAGCAAAAAATATTTATATTTTAGATGGAGTTTTGTGAAATAGATTGAATGCTTGAAAATAACTACTGATATCGATACACGATTTTTGAAATGTTAATATAGTACCAAAAATTATGATGGCACTACTAATAGGATTTCTTGCTATAAGAAATGTATAGTTTCTTGACTAATTGGCGACACTTGACTATTTAACTGGTCTATTAACAAAAATATTACTGTTCATAGAAAAAAAAAGAGTCAAGATGTGAGAACAGCATTTATTATTCCCATAACCCAAAACAAAGAGCTGCAAAATATAACACATGCGGTAACTGCCTTCTCTCTTGTATTAGGTCACAATCCTTGCTCAATGTGACGCTCTTCATTCTCAAGCACCGCCTGCAGACGATAGATGACAGAATGGTCACAATTAAATAGTTGAAATTTATAAAACGTGCCATCTGATAGAAGCCTTCAACATGGCCAATGTGGTAGGCCGGGATCGATAAAAACGCGACTTAATGTACCCCCATAACCTAAATTGTAAGGCGTCAAGTCTGGTGATATTGGAGGCCACTGGTATATAAAGTGGCGACTTATCAACGAATTTCACCGAACGTATCCTTCAGCAATTGTTTGGCACCGCGGGAGATATGAGGAGGTCCTCCATCTTGCATGAATGTTATTTCGCTTAGTGCTTGTCTGTCCTGCAATATGGGAATAACCTTTTCTCTCAAAAGTTGAACATAACGTTCACTAGTTACAAAAACGGTTTTAAAAGTTCTTCCATTGAATTTTTCAAATAAAAATGGCCCAATAATAAAAGAAGAAGTTAGCCCACACAAAACTGTAACTCTGGGCTGATGAAGTGGTATTTCTGTAAATATCCTAAGGTTTTCTGTTGCCAAACTGAGGCAGTTTTGAATGTTAAATTCTCCATTTAGATAAAAGTGAGCATCATCTGTTCTTAGAACATTTGACAGCCAGTTTTCATCATTATCAATTTGCCGGAAAAACCATGCAGCGAATTCTTGACGCTTCTCAAAATCGCTGACTTTCAACTCGTGAAAACTTTGAATTTTGTTAGGGTATTTTTATAGAAAAATTCTAAATGTGTGTTCTCTCCAAACTGTTCAATACGAAATCCCCGTTTGTCGAGAAACTTGTCTAGCACTTACTTCTCCATACGTGGATAACGTTTCAATAGCTTCAGCATTCTGCAAAACCGTAACAGCCACTGACTTGCATGTCAATGGTCTTCCACTCCGAGGTTTTGCTTCCAGAGATCCAGTTTCCTCAAAACTTTTAATCAATCGCTTTAGAGAGTAGCAACTCATTTGTCCTTTACCGCTTCGAATATCTTTAAAGGAACGAAACGCTCGTAAAGCTTCAGTGGCAGATTCTGAATCACAATTTAAAAAATTCACCAAGAGTGCTTTATCCTGTAGTGACGGCATTCCAGGGGGAAGGGGAGAAGTCCGACCACACCTCCTTGCGGTCCCCCCTGGACCCTTGGAATATTTGACCAAATTCTGGTTCGTTTCCAAGATGACTAACGTGGCAACGGCACCCATTTTCAAATGAAAAGCAAAACTGATATCTCCAGTAATGCTACCGCGTCCGGGGTAACCGCCGCGTCAGGAGCTGCAGCTCGAGCTCATGATGAGAAATCTACTATGAGGACACAATTCAATCTACTACAACTCAATATAAATGGTACCCAGAGGAAAATAAAGAGCTGACTTGTTTTCTCTGTGACAACAATGTACATATTACTTGTCCTCACGAGACAAAATTGAATCAGAATCTGAGATTCAATATCAAAGATTATACAACACTACGAAAGGACAGACGGGGAAATTTTGGAGGAGGACTTGCCGTTTTGATTAAAACTCTAGGAATCAAATTTAAGGAAATCGCCTATAATCAGAGTGAGCCTAGAGAAAGCACGACAGAAGTTCAGGCAATAAAAATCTATCTTATAGATAAAACAATTCCAATCATAAATGTTTATCACCACGATAATACTAGCATCAATACAGGCCTGATAGAGACATTAAGTGAAGCGTCTTCGGATATCGCAATCATACTTGGTGATTTTAACGCCGAAAGACCAACTTGGGGATCACCTGTCCAGGATAACAAAGGTCAGCAGGTTGAGGACATGCTAACCGACCTCGACCTTACACCGTTTAATAACGAAAACAAATGGTTGCCTGTAAAGTCGGTTTTACGGGCGAAGATTTTACGTGACAACGGTAGAATATTTATTGATATGAATATAATTAAATTGCACAATAGGAACAAGAAATTGAATGAAAATAAGAATTGCACAAATTTTAACTATAGAAATATATTTTGTTTACTAAAACATTGTACATGTAAACTTAAACTTAACTAATTCCTATTTGAGTGATTTTGTTGAGGATAGGACGATGATAGGAGAAATATGAAATGAAAGGAAGTGTTTCTGCTGTAATGTGTCTTGCGAAAGTCAAGTCGATAGTTGTTCCTTTTAACGTAGTTGACTTAGAAACGTTTGATACGCAATCAAGATTATACGTATTTTTCATGAAATTAAGAAACGAGTTGTCAGGCTTTACGTTTTTGTTAAAATCACCACACAGAAGAATCGGTATACTAGAATCAATTTGCACGAACGGTGGCACGTACTGGCTGTTGTGAATGTACGGACCGAGTCCTTGCCATAGTAACATTCCAATATCCTGCATACTAGCTCCTGGATGAATATATACAGCACCGAGTATAAACTTGAAGCTAGTATTAGCGGCGAAGCAAGTAACTTCAGTCATGCACATGTCACCCTTGGTTTTAATGACACGAGTTACGTCTGTAATCGCAACTTGGAACACTTCCGCCGTAGATGTCGATGATAATTTACGATAGATCGCCACTCCACCAGCCGCGTTGGTATCTGAGTTGTCACTGAAATGTTCATGTTGAAACGGCGGGGCTCTCCGAAGTATATCGCAGGAAATGATAGTTCTTCTGCATGACGGTAATAATGATGTTAAGAGGCGTTGCTCGATGCCCTGGTGCGATGTCAAGACAATCCTCTTCATTCCACAGTAGTGTGTGCTGTCTCGCAGCAAGAACTTCAGACTCGGGCGTATATTCGGCGGAGATTGCTTCGATCCGATTAGCAGGATCATCTTGAAGGCCTTCATCTGATGGCAATGCAGGCTGCAGTCTTGACAAATCTATTTTGATATCGTACAAACGATATAGACTTGAATTTTGAAGTACATCTAACCATTCTTTGACCGTACGCTTAGACATGTACCCGCTGATGTAATTTGTTCTGTGTGCAAGATTCCTTTTGATGTTAACGTTGATAACATCGTCCTCTTCTAGATGGCGAGGCAAGCATTTTACCATGTCTTGTACGTTGACTGGGACGTTTATCACTTGTCCAATAATTCCATAAGAGAAATCATGACGCAGTCGACGCACTTGCATAAATGGAAGGCGCGGTGAGACCAAACGTTCACTGATAGGATCCAGAGGCAGTAGACCTGGAGGTATGTCAGGATATGAGAAGCCGTTGACCTTTGCGAGAGTAGGAAGCTTACGCTTATTCAGTGATTGTCTACAGGTGTTGCAAGACTTTGTATAATCCTCCTTGCGTAGCTGCCGATTTTCCTTAACGTACCAATCCGAGATTACCTTCAGTTGTAGTGCAGTGATGGTTTTAAGGTCATTCTTGAACCACAATCTGTCACAAACCGAGCAAGCATGGCCAAAATCGTTGTCCAGGAAAGTAGATTGAAATCTCCGTATTGACGATGACCATTTGGTATACCAGGTGGATTGTTCCAGTTGTATTGCTGTTTGGCTTGAAGAAGTAGTCGGTTGTACATCAGTCCGAGAAGATGCTGCTCTACGTTGTCGGAATGCACGTTGCCGTTGAGCGTTAGTTAGGGGAACGCTCGTTCTCTCCGCCACGACAGGAACGCTTGTTCTCTCCACCACAGAACAAGACGTTGAAGCAGGTGACTCTGACGTACCGCTGGTGAGGGCTATGTTAGCAGATTTACGTAGCTTGAACCTGCGTTGCCTCTCCGCAGCCGCTTTTGCAAAGGCTCTTACTTGTTCAGGAGTTCTGGTCAATGCTTTTCGTAGTCTGTACTCACGTTGTCGCTGAGCATTCGTTCTGGCGGTAGAGGTGGTGTGTGGAACAACGAAAGGTACTGCAGACGTTGACGGCACGATATCCTCCGTCTCCATTGAAGTACTGGAAGTTGAAGGCACCGTTTCCATTGTTTTGAGAGTGGTGATTCCTGTTGAACATTTGAAATTGAATGGATGAATTTTTAATTTTAAAGAATCAATTTGAAAATCAAAACACTTATCCAGATCGAAGGTTCAAATTTTTGCTAAATAAATTTGAAATTAAATAAAATTTGTAATTGTAAATGATAAAGTTGAAAATTAAAACATTTACTTATATTAGATGTTAAAATTCTTGCTCAACACAGTTTAAATAAAGTTTTCTTATATCTGCCACTTTTTCTTAATATTTGTAATTTTAAATAATCAATTCGAAAATCAAAACATTTATTCAGATCGAAGGTTCAAATTTTTGCTAAATAAATTTGAAACTATTTAAAATTTGTAAAATAATAATTAATTAATTAATTAATTTTAAACTAATAATTTACTTAACACTATCAACATTTATCAATAGTATGACATAACCTATAAACTCAGTTTCTCAACTTTTGTGTCAATCTAACAATTAATCAATCAATCATAGTTTACGATAATGAAATATCAGTGTACAATTATTTACCTTTATTGTTGTAGTTGTTGTAAATGACGAATCTAAGCACTCCACATTTTCACTACAGACACAGCTGACGATACTTTAACCACACGTGTGAACTTGTATTATGACGCTTTCTTGTTTTTCCAACGCCAAGAACGTTCGAGAAAGACAAAGACAGAGACAAGCATGCGCCGATTCAATGCGCCTAATTCTCTAGCGCTGCGCGCGCAGCTGCGCGCGCAGCACTCTCGTTCGGTGACTCATCGTAACGTTACCGGGCGTTACACTTTTTCATAAGTGACTCCCAGCCGCAACCTAATTTAAGACGTTGTCACGTCAATAACACCTATCTATCCAAGTCCACAGGCACTGAATCCGCAATAGACATCACAGCGATAAATTACAACATCGCACCCACAACACAATGGAAAATTCTGAAAAGTGCATGCTATGCTCATTCACACATGCTTATTAAGATAGCTTTTTCGTGATGCTTTGTAGTCACAATGTTTGCATTCAAAGGTCTTTTCACTATTGTGTGTTAACAGATGTATATTAAGTTCAGAATTGTGTGACGTTTCATAATTGCAATATTTACATTTAAAGGGCAC
>CP092866.1:110438114-110465438 GCA_030710605.1 Cordylochernes scorpioides | reverse complement strand
ATTTTCACTATTTACAAATTGTTGATTAAATAGTTTATCTATTCTTTTTGTTTTATCATTACATGGTTCATATTGATGAGGCTGAAGTGGGGATATAAAACTCAATTTATTGGTAGGTTGCAGTACATTGTCCTGGTGGGCTATGGTCACCATGGCCCGTTCCAGGGCTGGGCTTGTGGTCCGGTTCTGGAGGGTTGTTGAGGTCCGATTCTCTGCGGTATAGCCGTTGGGAGGGTTAGATCTGGTACAAGACATCTTCGTTCGCCGGGCAAGGATAAAAAGAAAAAAAAAATAAATAAATAAAATGCACGAAGGTCCAACGATAACTGGCACGTTGTATTTGTAAGCATTCCGCGAAAACGGTGGTCCGTGGTCAAATACAACTTGTGCCTGTTATCTCTGTGGTGCCGTTTCTCTGATAAATAAATAAAATAAACAAAATTTAAGATAATTTTGCAACGTCACGTGTATTTCCGGTCGGTTGCTTGTTGACACACAACAATATATAGAGAAATCCATTTGAGTCCAATTTGGCTTTAATTAATTCTTTGAACTTGCACAATTTTTACACAAAAAATATATATTTATTTAGGATGATTGTAAGTCGGTGGATGAGAGGGTAACACGCTCAATTCCCGACAGTCATGAACCGGGATTGAATCCAGCATTAAAATTTGTTTAATATGTGAATAACCTTCACATATTATTCTCTGTTTCAATTATCATGAACTAGGTTGCTCTTGCTGAGAGGTACCTATTAATGTGATTTTGAACCAGGATGATTGTTAGACCTGAGGATAGAAAACTGCAATCAAAATTGTATTCAATTTACATATTGATATATGTGTGGTCAGGATATGCCATTTTTACATATTGATATACAAAGTGATAATCGCTAACAGATCAAATTGGAGAATATTTGTCAGTATAACCACCAAAAGTTGACGCTAAGAACAACAAATTCACTTATTTGAGATAATTCACAGACTCTCTTCACATTGATGATATACAAATCTCTTTTTTTTTTACTTTCTGTCCTTAAGGCTTCACGATTTTGTGTGTCATCCTTGTGCAGGGGCCATGCTACTGTCCTTGAACTGATAGCTTTAGATCAAACATTCTGTGAAGTTGTGAACATTACTTTCATTATGAAGTTTCTTTATTCATTATTTTATATTTGATATGAGAATTTAACCTCTTTTTTTCTTCTTTGGAAATGAAGGAAATACCTCATGTATATAAACAAAATGGTTCTTTACCCTGCAAAAAACAAAAAGTTAAATCACAGTCATAATATGCAATTATGATTATAAAAAGATGATATAATGTGTGTGAGAAAGAGTTACATAATATGATTAGAGATAAAACAACATGGTGTATCCAGAATAATAATATTTGACCTAATTGTGTTGATTGTTTACATCACATACTCTGGCCAATCAGAGGCAATTTTTCAGATTTGGCCAATCTTTCCAGATCAGCCAAAGAAGAAATGACAAACTGATATTATTTATTCAACTTTTAAATTTTTCACAATAACGCGCTTTGTTTACACTTGGTTAAAATTCTCCGCCTACTTGTATATTGTGCAGCGGTGGAAAATCGTTACTGTGCACAGGGTTAGACAGTTTGAAAGTATTATAGACGCGTATGATTCTTTTATAAACAAAACAAACTTTAAATGTCCTTACTGCAATGAAAAATTAATAGGAGGGCCTGGCTCATCAGTGGTGAACTCTCCCAGCAATTTTGCCAGTTTAATCTACCATACCGCTGTTATATTACATTTTTCAGTTTTCCTTTTAAACCGATGCTGATCTTTTGGAAATGGATTTTTGGTTTAAATATGGACATAAGCTTTGAGGATAGTAGAAGTACGTACATTTATAAATAGTCAAAATGCTTAATTTTATTCAAAATAGTATGAATATACAATATACCTGATTTGAACACTATTCTCTGAATATTTTAGTCAAAACATGACATCAAGATTTACCAAAAATTTTCTAATAACCAGATTTATTAGAATGAATTTGATTTTAAAAATTCATACTTAACGACTGTCGTTGATGTGAAATTTAAATACAAAAATTTTTATTGACTGTTTTTAAAATTGATGTTTTTGTTTTGTTATTAAAATTTAGGAAATGAAAATATATTAACTTTAAACAGGAAAAAAGAGAAGTAAACAAAAAGTGGTCCTAGACAAACGCTGACTGTTTTTGGTCAAAATATATATTAACTTTTTTTATTATTTTGAAAATATATAATTTTAAGATAAAGACACTTCGGCCAGAAATAGTTTTTATTTTTCCAATGTTTCTTTTGTCATCGTCAGGAAAAATAAAAAGTAAAGATTATTTTTAGAGAGATGGATATCACGAGAGAAATGGGGACAAGAACTATAAATATATTTTAAGATATTCCGCAACAATTAGTTTCGTTTTCAAATTTAAAAGTAATTAAAGGCTAGGAATTAAAAAATTGATAGTAATAAATCCTTTCCTTATATCCTTATATATATAAAAATGAAATGCGAAATCGATGTTTGTTATCGCATCACGCAAAATCTACTGACTCAATCATTATGGAATTTCGCATGTAGGTAGCTGAAGATTTCGTTTAACATATAGGCTATTCAAAAAACTAAAAAAGTTAATGTGCTTTTTTTTAATAAAAAACCAAAAAGCGTTAGTTCCAGTCTTTTACCGCTAGGGCGCAGCACTGGTCGCGAAATTAAATGAATTTGATTTTTTTAAAGCATCGGTGGTTCAGTGGTAGAATGCTCGCCTGCCACGCGGGCGGCCAGGGTTCGATTCCCGGCCGATGCATTTTTTTTTAACAATTTTTAAAACTCATTTATATTATTATATCTTCTATATAAATGGAAATTTCATAAGTGGTGTTCGCTAAAAACTTTCGTTACAATGCATCAATAATATATATATTTATATATATAATTTTGCACATTATTTGTGAATATTATATTATTATTTATTTATTTCCAAGATCTCCTTCTCGGCCGTGCGGCCACGCGACGCGCGAACTCCACGTTCTCTGGGATAGAGATGAAAGCCATGGAGATCAGTAACCCCTATGGGGTATTGGGTGAAAACCAAGATAATGGGCTGAAATCCCATCTAAACATCACATAAGATTGCCAAATTTCTGCCGAGAAATCGACAAAAGATTCTGAAATGCCTGAGTGTCATTCAGAATTTCAAAAAATGACAAAAATGCTAATATTAAGCCGACGGCGGATGGCGGACATGCAAATTCTTGCCGAAATTGGAATGCTTGCCCGGAGCAGGAAAACCAGCTTATTGAGGATTTGATATTCACCACAGTGGGCGGCTCCAAGAAGAGGCCACATGACCCTGACCACAACTCGGGGGCGAGGGCTGCGTCCAGGCACCGAGAATCCCTCCCAACAGCAGCAGGTCACGAGCCACGCTAAGGCCCAGTAAGGGGCACGAGTGCCAGATCGCCAAGCAGAAACAGGCAACCTTCCGAGCCAGATCGGCAGCAGGGCAGCAGGACTATGGTGTCTACCTGAAATTCTGCCTAAACTTCACACAGGAGAAGTACTTCAGGGCGTTGGAAGCGAATCTCGGCAAGGGCACCATCTACCAGCTAACAAAGATGGAGGGGCACATCCTGGTCGGTTTCTCCAGCGTGCAACTCGCCGATAAGCTAATAGAAGAAGGCTTCGACATCGAGGATGCCACACTGCGGGCCTTCCCTCTGAGAAAAAGGGCCGAGCGAATTGTCTTCGGAAATGTGCTCTTCTTCGTGGAGGACTCCGACCTCGTCGCTGCGCTAGGGCCTTACGGGCAGGTCACGTCCATCATCCAGAAGATGATGCAGATCGAAGACTCCTGTTGGGCTGATGCTCGTCGGGAATATTTTATTACTCTGCGAGACGGAGTAAAGCTCTCCCAAATTCCTTTCAGGTTGGATTTCAAGGCCAAGGGAGTGGTCACGCACATCTATGTGTCCTACGGCATCAAGTGTTCCCTGTGCTATTAGCAGGGACACAAACGTGCGAACTTTCCTCTAAAGACTGACCTTCAAGAGAACAAGCTGGTGATCCCTGTTGGTGCAACCTGTGCTAGCACGTAAGCCTGGACCAAGCCACAATCCACTTCAACCGCCCCTCCTCCTGTTGTATCTCCACCACCGGCTGCTGCTGTGGCCGCAGATCCTTTTCCCAGCGACTCAGTGAGAACAGAAAAAGCGGTCGACCTGACTATTCCCCCACCTGAAAAGCATGGCGATCCTAAGGCGCCCAAATCTTCCCAAGAAAAGCGGAATATGGCTCAACTACTGTTGAAAAATTCCAGAGGAACGAAAAGGCGCATACAGTCATAGATAGTTCCCAGAAGCAGGGCCTGGAGAGAGAAAACCTCTTCCAGGAGCTTACGCACAATGAGTTACTGGAGCAGCTCCTCGCCCAATCAAGAGCTGAACAGAGAATAGGTAATGAAAACTTGGTCAGCGAGTTAATGGCTCTTACAGGGGAAACTAGAAGTTTCCTGTACAAGAAGCTCTCGTGTGCCAGGAACTCTGCTCTGCAGCCCAAATGAACTTCCGCGTTGCAACCCTGAACACGCGCGGCATCGCCGCTCTTCGCTGGAGAATCCAGCTCTGCCATTTTTTTTAAGGAGCACGAGATTGACATCTGCTGCCTGCAGGAGACGAACGTCAGGTCCCTGGACGACGTAGGAGACCTCTGACATGGCTACAGCGCCGTCATTGCACCCGTGGCAACCATCGTGGGATCGGGCCTCGCCTGCGTCCTCGCGCCTAGAGTTGTTGTTCACCGGCAGCAAATCCTATGGCCTGGCAAGATAACTGTGATCAACCTCACCGTCCAGAGGAATCTCCATGACGTGCGTCAACGCCCACGTCTCTCATGCTCCTGAAGAACGATGCCGCCATCTCCAAATCCTTGCAGCTTTGGCGCGTGAATAAGATGCGTGGATCCTCGGTAACCAGAACATCTTCAAAGAGTCGGCGAAGAACCTGGCATCCGGTTCAGCACAAGCCCTCGCGGAGCTCTGGAACAAGCCGACCTCGTCGACGTCGCCACCTTCTTCGATTCTGCACTGGAGTACACCAGGGTTGCCACTATCGGAAGCCTGGTCGATGCGCGTCGTCTGGACAGAATCCTTCTTCCATCGGGTTTCTGCGACCGCATCACCCAATACCAAACCATTGACTACGCCTACTCGGACCACCGTGCCGTCCTAATCCTAGTGTGAGAACCAGCTCCTACAAGACTTCCCTGCATTGGCGAGCTGCTACGGTCAGACCTATTTTCCGATCGAATGGAAACATTCATTGATGAAATATCTGAAGACCTAGCGAATATTTCAACCCCGATGTTATGGGAACACTGGACAAGGATCAAGGTAGATCTGGTCGCGGAGATAAGATCACTCACACTTGCCGTTGCCGAGTCCGGCGGTGGATACATCGAGAGAGCAAGCCACTTCCTGAGGCGGAGACTGTAGGACGACACTGCCCGCTCCGATTATCCTTCCTTGTCGAACCTCGGGCGTTCCTTCCGATTCAGACATCGCTCTCCTTCCACCTTCACCGACGACGCCGGCAACGCCATCTCCGGGGGCCAGCTTAGGGGTTTCCTTCTGGAACGCTTTGGTAGTCGCTTCGCCCAGGGCCCAAGCTCGGCAGAATCCATCGCTAAAGTGACCCCCTTGGAGTTCGACGAGTTGGACCAGCTCTTTTTCGCCGACATCTACCGCGACCAAATAGCGGCAGCCATCCACAGCCTGCCAAACGGTCGTACCTCTGAATGGGACGGATTATCCTGCGAGTTTGTCAAAGCCTTTGAGGATTTCTTCGCCGAAGTTCTTTGGCAAGTCTTCGCGGCTTCTCGACTCCGCGGGACCCTGCTTCCATCTTCAATGCAGAGCAAGTTCATCCTGCTGCCGAAATCCAACGGTGTTCCGGGTCTACAAGCATTGCGACCAATCAGCCTACCAACGACCGTCTACAGGGTCCTCAGCGGCGTGCCATGGGCCGTCAGCGTCGTCATTTGCCAAACCTCGTGCTTGAATGTCAGACCTACGCCGTTCCAGGACGGTCATCCTTCTGGAACATTACGTGAGTGTCCAATAAAGTCGCCTGGGAAGCGAGACATGACAGACCGCTGGCTGTCATCTCCCTAGACCTGAAGTCGGCGTTCGACAGCCTGAGCTGGAGCTACCTGTTCGCCGTGTTGGAGAAACTAAGCCTATCATCTGCCTTCCTCGGGTTGGTTGCTGTCCTCTACGGGGAAGCAGACGCCTCCATCCGAATCGGAGATATCTACACCAAGGCCTTCCTGCTTCTCACCGGGGTGAGGCAGGGCTGCCACCTCAGCGCCACTCTCTTCATCATCGGAGTTGGGCCTCTACTATGCCGCCTCGAGAGGAATTTGGGCCGCGGATGCGTGGTTCCCATTGCGGATGACATCGTATTCTTCATCAGGGACGACGCTCAGTTTGAGCTCGATCCCTTGATCTTCGAGGAATCCTGCATGGCCTCCGGTGGGGTGTCAACTTCAGCAAGAGCTGCGGGCTCTGGTGCGGTTCCAGGAAGCCTATGACGGATTCTCCTCTGGGGATCTCCCGGACGTCCGAATCGCTAAATATCCTGAGCTGCACGATCGCCGCCGGGAACACCGTTGCCTCCCACCTTATGGGGCTGATAGAGCGAGCAATCGCGAGGTGGTCTCGATGGAAATGTTTAAACCATTTCTCCGAGTTCTGATCGGGTTTTCCTGTGAAAATAGAAGGGCTTCTTAAGGGTTGAAAGTGGTACTCACTCTTTTGGGCCTTTTGCTCTTGTTTTATCATGGTAAAATATTCTCGAGGTTCTAGACCTTGTAGTCTTCGGCTTCTTCTAACAGCTTGGGCGGCGAGGGGATAATCCAGCTTCACCACCAGTTGTCACGGTAGTGATGACGAGGAGTCGTTTAGTTAAGATAAACAAAATGTTTATTTTAAAATAAGATAACACCTTTTGTACATATCAGATCAAAAATAATTCACAATAATAATTATAAACAAAGTATACATGAAACAAGTAGGCTCAATTCGATTCATGGGAAGATTAATTTATTTATATAATCAGTGATAATTTATTATTTGACAAATTATTCACTGACAATATTATAAGCGAAATACCTCAATGGGGCATCATGAGATATTTACTAATAGTTCCAAAATTAGATAAAATTTTAGTAATTTTAGAAAAAGGTATCTCCTTATCGTGCAACTGAAAGTTACTGATGGCTTGCGCCATCTGTCGGAATAAATATAAACTATTTGTTGATTTTTAATTATTCCAGAATTGGCCAAATTCTCTTTCTTGATTAATCAAGAAAATTTTATATTTATTCCGACAGATGGCGCAAGCCATCAATAACTTTTAGTTCTACGATAAGGAGATGCCTTTTTCTTAATTTATTCACCTTATCCCAGAACAATTTGTACTATTTTTTCACAATTTAGTAATTTGTCTGTTTTTCACTGTCCGTGAGTTCTCATTCTAAGAAGAGATAATCGCTATTGACTTAAACAAGGCCGCCATTTTGAAAGACGATGTGTTTATCCGCCTCAAAGTGGTTTTTAAAAAGAATTATCTATCAGCTGATACTTGACAGCTAGAGAAATCTGTGGTGCGAAGTGATAACCCACTTCCAGTGGGTCACGCGCCTTTCCATGACGTCTTCCGTTACCTTTTCATTCAATAGCTTCTCAGTAAAATTTGTACCTAATCAATCATTCTCTCACTATCTAGCTGTTGCTTATCTTTAGGTTACGTCGGGTACTTTCTGGGTCACCTTTTACGATCCAAAGTACCTTTTCATGAATTTTTCTGAAAGTCCAACTTTTCTTACTGGTGTGAAGATCCACACTAGATCACCATCGCTACAGTCTGCTGCTTTGTGTTTGGACTTGTATCAAACTTTGTCTATTTCTTGGGCCTTCAAAATTTGAAATCTTGCCAGCTGCCTAGCGTCTTCAACTCTTGCTGCAATCTTCTGACTGTATGCCTCTTGGAGATCTTCATTCGGATTTGGAAATAGAGTGCCTACAGTCGTTTCGGCTTCGCGTTCATGGACTAGTTTAAATGGGGTAAAACCTGTCGTAACCTGCTTGACCGTGCTGTAGGCAAAGGTGACGTAGGAAAGGACAACATCCCAACTCTTTGCTCAACGCCCACATACATTGCCAGCATGTTAGCCAATGTTTTGTTGAGTCTTTCCGTTAAGTCATTCGTCTGGGGATGATAAGCTGATGAAAACCTGTGTATGGAAGAACACTGATTAGTAAGTTCCATTAGCGCCTTTGATTGAAATACTCCCCCACGATCCGTAATGATTTCTCTGGGGGCTCCGTGGCTAGGAATTCGTACTGTCCGTTAGGGGTTATAAAGGGATTTTTCTCTCTATCTGCTTCGTTTCTAATTGCCAATATCCCGAACGGAGGTCCATCGGTGAATAAAAATTGGTTTCTTCCAAGGAGTCAAATGCATTATAGATTCGGGGAAGTGGGTAAACCTGGAAAAAAAGTGGAAGGGAAAGGAATAATCAATAGAAAGAAAGAACATCTTTAAAATAATTAGAGATTTAGAGGAGACTTCAGCCTTGAGGACAAACCTCGAATGGGACGACAAAATGTAATAGATATTGAGACCCTACATTTCTGGTGGACAACCCACAGCAATCTAAGAGTGAAATGTCAGCCTGACTTGGACCATTCAAAGATCGACCGAACTCTTCACAAGCTGAATTTTTTTTATCAAACGCCCAAGACAAGATCCCTACGACCTGACCATAACCCAGTCCCAGAGACGAGTCGATATCTGTAAACGATTGTTAGAAAACCCGCAAAACCTTCGATTTTGGAAGCGGATTGTAACTGGGAATGAAAGATGGATCTATCTTCGTAAACCCGAAACAAGAAAACAATGGGTACTCTGTGATTAAAAGGCTGAACCTTAGTTAAACAGGATTGCTTTGGTCATAAAGTGATGGTGGAACATCGATGGTATTGTACACTACAAACTCGTGTACACTACTCAGAACAACTCAGCCGAGTATATGAAGGTTTGAAGACTCAATACCTTGCCTTGATCAACCAAAAGAGAGTACTCCTGCAACATGACAACGCTCCAGCTCATCGAGATAGGTTAACAATGAATAGAATAAAGGATTTGGAGGGTATTGAAGTTCTACCTCACCCTGCTTATAGCCCGGAAATTTCGCCATCTGATTATGCATTATTTCCAGTCCTATGGCTAAATTTCTAAGGGGAAGACACTTTGAAACATTCCAAGACGTCGAAATAGCCTGTCGTGACTTTTTCGACCCCAAACCAAGAAAATGGTATCGTCAGCAAATTGAAAACCTGGCAAAAAGATGGCTATCTGTTATTTAAAATGACGGTCTCTACTTCAATGAATAAATATTTTTGACAAACAAAATTCAATGTGTATTATAATCTTATTTATGGGAACGAACCTTTGATACAGTCTGGTAAATCGGTCAATTTTAAACTTATTTATTGTCAAACCGACATTTTCGGCGCATCTCTACTAACATGTGAATATGGTTTTTCCATGAGTGTCTTGAACTTGTTACCTATCCGATTCTAAGTATTCACCAAGTATGTTCATACTTGAAATAGAATTTTTCATATTTGGTGACATTATTTACGTGAAAACTTTCTTAAAATAGAATATTTTCTAGCAGTGGATTACACACATACACACACACAAAGATCAATTTCTCTTGTTTTTCGATCACCTTACACAGGGATACCCTAGTCACTTCTCCGAGCTTTGCCCACTAGACCGGCCATCAGCTCAAAAAAAAAAAAACAATGGTTGCCTGTAAAGTCGGTTTTACGGGCGAAGATTTTACGTGACAACGGTAGAATATTTATTGATATGAATATATTTAAATTGCACAATAGGAACAAGGAATTGAATGAAAATAAGAATTGCACAAATTTTAACTATAGAAATATATTTTGTTTACTAAAACATTGTACATGTAAACTTAGACTTAACTAATTCCTATTTGAGTGATTTTGTTGAGGATAGGACGATGATAGGAGAAATATGAAATGAAAGGAAGTGTTTCTGCTGTAATGTGTCTTGCGAAAGTCAAGTCGATAGTTGTTCCTTTTAACGTAGTTGACTTAGAAACGTTTGATACGCAATCAAGATTATACGTATTTTTCATGAAATTAAGAAACGAGTTGTCAGGCTTTACGTTTTTGTTAAAATCACCACACAGAAGAATCGGTATACTAGAATCAACTTGCACGAACGGTGGCACGTACTGGCTGTTGTGAATGTACGGACCGAGTCCTTGCCATAGTAACATTCCAATATCCTGCATACTAGCTCCTGGATGAATATATACAGCACCGAGTATAAACTTGAAGCTAGTATTAGCGGCGAAGCAAGTAACTTCAGTCATGCACATGTCACCCTTGGTTTTAATGACACGAGTTACGTCTGTAATCGCAACTTGGAACACTTCCGCCGTAGATGTCGATGATAATTTACGATAGATCGCCACTCCACCAGCCGCGTTGGTATTTGAAATTCAAAACACTTATTCAGATCGAAAGTTCAAATTTTTGCTAAATAAATTTGAAATTAAATTAAATTTGTAATTGTAAATGATGAAGTTGAAAATTAAAACATTTACTTAAATTAGATGTTAAAATTCTTGCTCAACACAGTTTAAATAAAGTTTTCTTATATCTGCCACTTTTTCTTAATATTTGTAATTTTAAAGAATCAATTCGAAAATCAAAACATTTATTCAGATCGAAGGTTCAAATTTTTGCTAAATAAATTTGAAACTATTTAAAATTTGTAAAATAATAATTAATTAATTATTTAATTTTAAACTAATAATTTACTTAACACTATCAACATTTATCAATAGTATGACATACCCTATAAACTCAGTTTCTCAACTTTTGTGTCAATCTAACAATTAATCAATCAATCATAGTTTACGATAATGAAATATCAGTGTACAATTATTTACCTTTATTGTTGTAGTTGTTGTAAATGACGAATCTAAGCACTCCACATTTTCACTACAGACACAGCTGACGATACTTTAACCACACGTGTGAACTTGTATTATGACGCTTTCTTGTTTTTCCAACGCCAAGAACGTTCGAGAAAGACAAAGACAGAGAAAAGCATGCGCCGATTCAATGCGCCTAATTCTCTAGCGCTGCGCGCGCAGCACTCTCGTTCGGTGACTCATCGTAACGTTACCGGGAGTTACACTTTTTCATAAGTGACTCCCAGCCGCAACCTAATTTAAGACGTTGTCACGTCAAAATTATTTTAAAATGTATTCCTGAGTAATTTTCAAAAGTCAGCCCATATGTGAGGTTTCCAGCATGGTGTTAGCTCTACTTCATCAAACCATTGAATCGTAGAAGGTTTCTTTTTAAAAGTTTATTTTTACCCCCTCTCTGCAACTCCTAACACCATCTCTAACATCTACAAAATTTACTTAGATAATAAATAAACCAACATTCTCTCAAAACATTTTTATTAACAAGGAGTGTGCAAAATACATATATCACAATTAATAAACATTAACACTAAATTTTAAAAAATCTAAAGAGTACTAACTCCTCTATATAAATACTACTATATGATGACTGTACAGGGGGATGGTAGCTGCAGTTAAGGTTGGTCTTCCACCTTGTAGATCTCGGTGACGTTCATGCCGTTTGCCCCGTCGACGTAGTAGTACGACATGACGGGGCTCTGGGAGGTCACGTTACAGTACTGGTTGAGAGCCTGGCGGGACTCCGGCCGGCATTGGTCCACGTAGTCCTTCTCCCAGCTCAGCGCGCGGGCCGTCAGCTCGGTAGGCTCGATGTCACCGCCTGACTTGGCCCTCTGGAACATGGAGAGGATCTCGCGGCCTTGGTCGCCGCTCTCGCCTACGTTGAACGTGACGTTATAGCTGAGGGAGTCCAAACAGCGCTCGGGGTCCACGTGCACCATGGAGTGACGCCGGCAGCGGGACAGACCGCCCACTGCGGACGCGCTAGGCTGACCGGCGTACGACATGCGCTTGGCGGGACGTGACGGGCGGCGAGCTGGGGGCGGTACTGGAGGGGACGGCGTCGGCTGGAAGGACGTGGAGCGGGGCAGGGGGTTACACATATGACTGGGGGGAGAGGCCACCACCTTGGGGGGCAGCTCGTAGTCGTACTCGGTGAGGGCCAGCTGGCAGGAGAGCCTGAGTCACACAGCACACTCTCAGTCCCCTCACTTCTTTCTCTTCGACACAGATGGATTATAATTCTAGCCATTTTAAGAGAGATAACACATTTCAACGGCTAAAAATATATACCACCTTTATATGTTTTGGACGACCAAAGAAAGTGAGAGAAAGAAAATAAAATAGTCTAATTGAATACATATGACAGGCGTCCAGAACTCTATGGTAGAAATGTAGCGTTTGCCACCAGAGGCTGTGTTCCTCACATCTCCAAGACACCAACAACAATGGAAAAAAATTGTTTATGAAAAGATCAAGTAAATATTTTAGCGATGCTATTATTCTTGTATTTAAATTATTAAAGAATATATTTATAATACACACACACAATATAATGCGGTTTGTGATTGTAAAACGAATTTGAAAATTATCCCGCATGTGTTTCTTTTGAACGAAAAATCAAAATTTATTTCAAGGAGAAATAACGATTATTTCTAACCTTGAGATGAGGTATGAAAGGATGAATTGTGAAGAGTAATGATAAGGTTAGAAATGATCGTTATTTATCCTTGAAATAAATTTTGATTTTTCGTTCAAAAGAAACACATGCGGGATAATTTTCAAATTCGTTTTACAAAGAATATATTCTTTAATAAAAATAATTATTAAAAGAGGGCTTGTTGTGCCCCCTAAAATTTCTTTCAGATCACAACGAATGAATTAATGTACGGTTTGGAGCTCTTCTACTTCAAGAGAATGTTTGAAATATCAAACTGTTATATTTTCTCAACCTTTGATTCACACGTGTATGCGACCCGCTGTCGCCTTTTTCCAAGGAAACTATTTGCTATTGCTTACGTTGTATCCAAATTCTGAATGAGTTCCATAATTTTAAATTTCATATCATTTTCAGAATTTAGATACAAATTAAGGAATAGCGAATTGTTTCCTTGAAAAAGGCGGCATCAGGTTGCCGAAACGTTGGGAATAAAATATGCAAAAAGGTTTAAGAATATAACTCGATTATACAACCAACTTGCAAAATGGCATTTTCAATGTTATATTCCCGTGGTGTTCATTTTGATCTATTTCCAGAATGCGCTTCCTGGAATCTACTATCCAATGGCAAAGTCAACGACGTGACATCTTCGAACTATAAAAAACCTCTACCAAGATCAGCTCCCTACAAAGGTATGTGAAGACATGACAGCATTCCCTCACCAATGGTGTTGCGTGAACGTTGAACCCCTCTCTCTCTGAGGTCAACGTCGCCAGTGATGAAACAAAGCTGGTAATAGCTAGTGTTAACTCTCTAACCTACATATTGTAGGGGGGTAACGCTACAACCTAAGTAAGGTTTCTTATACACACAAAAAAACGGCAATTTACAAAATTTCTTAAATAGCATATGGTACAATTCTTTGTCTATTTTAATTGCGCATAGCGAAATGAGCTTAAAACTAAAAACGTCAACTAGGGACTAGGTAAAAGTTGTTCCACAAGCTAATTAAGCCATCTTGTACGTCGATTTGAGAGGCCGTTCGGGAAATGATTTATTTCTGGTCCTGGAGGGAGGAGGCTACAGGAAGGTCAATGACCAATGATTGGAGTGAGCTATATGGTGTTGAAAAGGAAGAAGTGAGGACTTCACGATTTCCAACCTTCTGAGCAGATGATGTTTGCAGAAGAATATGTTAGCTCGAAGGCCCGGCACCAGTTATTATCAGTAAAGCCTTGCAGCAGCACCCTTTTTAATTGAACAAACTTTCTAAAATTAATTTTATGTGAGAAAAGAAAGACTAAATATTATTGGATAATTCTAATTTCACTTGGCTTCCTAGAGGAACCTTTGAAACCTACAAGGATTTTTATTGAAATTGTCTACTAACACCTCGCGTAAAAGAAACTAGCCCGACTGACCAAACCAGAGTAAATACCAAACAACTAGAGAGTGGGGTGTACGTACTTGGCACTGTAGAGCTGCCTGCCCTTGTTGAAGATCTTGTAGAGGTCGTTGGCGAAGTTCCAGCCGGAGTTGGTGAGGTTCTGGACTGCCTTCTGGATCTCTGGGATGGTGTCCCATATTCTGTTGGCATCACGGTGTCAACGTTAGTTCGACAGGACAGAACCATCCGGAGTAAACAAACAAAGAATATAAAACCCTAGAAAATAATAGAGACAGAAAGTCGAGGGTGATCTACACCGACATAAATATTGTGATGAAGAAATAATTTATACAGTTAAACCTGTCTATAGCACCCCCTCTAAATAGCGGCTTTCTCTCTATAGCGCCCGATTTTAAACATTAAAATGTAAACATTTTACATTAAAAGTGACCTGTCTATAGCACCCCCTCTCTATAGCACCCTATTTTGGTGAGTCCCAAGAGGGAGCGCTATAGACAGGTTTAACTGTATTTTATTGTTGGCATCCAAGACAATTTGGTCCACTATCTATTCCATTGCCCATTCCTACATGAAAAGAGACTGGAAATTCGCGAAATTTCGGGGCAAACCCACTACAATGTACAACATGTATATAGAATCTTCACTACTCTCCTGCTGGATAAAACATTTGTTTATAAATATTTTAAATATTTCAAGGCGATTGATAAAATGAGAGAAGTGCTCAACTCCACAGACAACGGCTGATTGCTCCCCCTCCCCTCTAAATTGCTTTTCCTCCTCACTCATGAACATATATAACCGTTATGGGGAATCCCCTTGTAAGACAATAGTGTCTTAATAAAGGTTTTTTGTTGTTGTTGTTGTATTTTATTATTTAATTTAATTATTCAATGAAAATATTTGAAACAAATTTTTATTAATTTATATTTGTAAAATCATCATATATGTTGTCTAGCTTGCTTGCTCGATATTCTCTAGCTGTAGATAGTTTGGTTGTGTTGTTGATAATTGTCGACTGGTCGCCGTGACGTCATCAATAAATACTTTTACATCTTAAGATATTCCAAGACTCAAATTCTACGCTACAATATTTAAAACTTCTATTCTATGATATTATCGCCGCTTGTAAAGCAACCATTGGCTGTCGAAGTTGTAACATACCTCGGGTTCCAGAAGGAGTATTAGAGCTCTAAAAGTTTCCGACACACCTCAAATGTATGGATTAACCTACGCTCTGTTAAATAGAAAGAATCCAACAGTGAGGTAACATCTAGTGGCTATATAGTCAGATCCTCCTCTCGTAATCTTGGGAAAAGAAACGAAGAAAGATGAAAAAAAAAGTTATCGCTCTGTCGTCCTAAAAATATCTTCACTTTCCCAAGTTCTATCAAGTCGACCTTTGGCCTTGCTGAAACTTTCACGTTTTTTTGTAGTCGTTATCTCCCTGTAGAGCGTTCACCTCTTCAACGCCAAACTAATGGAATATTCATTGGACGATTTCATTTCACAAAGTACGTCTTTCCCAGGTGTTTTCTGAAACAATCACCTTCTCAAGAAAGATTCATTTTTCCTCTTAGAGGATATATTTAAAATATAAAAATAGAGACGTGAATATTTGTGCTTGAAAGGCGCGTTTAAACAGAATAGCAAATGGCTCCAGTCAAAAATGACGGATATAAAAGCGGGCAAACATCTAATACAGCTTTAAATGTAAATATGTATTTTTTAAAGTTTTAGTAATCAATAGAATTAATAGAAGCACAAACTGATTCTAAAAACTACTTTAAATAAATATATATATTATAAAAAACAAAGGCGCTAATATAATAATATTGTGGCGAAGAAATAATTTATATTATTTAATTTAATTATTCAATGAAAATATTTGAAACAGATTTATTATTTTATATTTGTAAAATCATCATTTAGTTACCTAGCTTGCTTGCTCGATATTCTCTAGCTGTAGATAGTTTGGTTGAGTTGTTGGTAATTGTCGACCAACGCGGTGACGTTATCAATAAATACTTTTACATCTTCAGATATACAAAGACTTGATTTCTACGCTA
Source organism: Cordylochernes scorpioides (assembly GCA_030710605.1). NCBI lineage: Eukaryota > Metazoa > Arthropoda > Arachnida > Pseudoscorpiones > Chernetidae > Cordylochernes > Cordylochernes scorpioides. The sequence goes on along the minus strand of CP092866.1, from coordinate 110,449,176 downwards.
CAATATACGAGTATATAAACGAGGATATCGAAGTGCTTTCTTTTTTTGACAATTGACAATTCAAAATATTTTATTGACACTCTTAGACAATTGTTACAAAAATTAAATTGAATAAAGTTAAATGTTATTATTTACTATTTGGTGATAAAAATATATAAAAAACTGTGGAAGGGAGGCTCCTCCATCTTGTCCTCCACCAGACAAGGACTCTCAGTTCAATGTTGAGATGATACTTATAGGGACACGCTTTCTTTTATTGAGAGAATTAGACATATAGGATAAAATACGAAACTATTTTAGACGCGTATGATTCTTTTTAAAATAAAACAATTTCTACTGTCCTTACTGCAATGGAAAAATTAATGGGAGGGCCTTGCAGTAAGGGCAGTAGAAATTATTTTATTTTAAAAAGAATCATACGCGTCTAAAATAGTTTCGTATTTTGATAACAGATGGCGCGCTAGTGCATCGTAATATAGGATAAACTTTAGAGTTCTCGGATGTGACATCACTGACCACAACGGAGTTAAACACTATATATATCTCCCGTTCACCTGCTAACATCGATACACTTTACCTCTAGATTGGAATACTTTTCTACTCAACCCTTTATCCGCCATTCTCTCAGATTTTGATCGTCTTGTCCCATGTTTAAGTCTCTATGAGTAACATTTTATGACGCGATTGTTTTTCTTGTTAACAAATCTCCGAATTTGTTTTGCGATTGGTATTCTTTTCTGAATCAGCCCATTTATAGTGACTGAAGAGTCGTCAACTTCCTCCGGGCAAGCAACACGACAGAATTGTGGAATCACAAGAACTTTCGGGGCTGAAGTCACTGTGCCAGACGTTACGAGGATTCCAACTCCCCGCTAAATACAAGGTTGTCCCAAAAGTTCGTAAACACTTGGAGATATCTACAAGGTTGTCCCAAAAGTTCGTAAACACTTGCAAAAAATTGAAATACCAATATTATTCGCCATAATATTATTAGCCGTTATGTATAATGTCTTTGTATAATGTATAAAGTAATTGTATTGTGTATTATATTATGTATTCGCCGTAATAATATTATTCGCCAAGTAATAAGAAAAAACACGAACTTTTGGGACAACCTTATATTACAGCTGTGGTATTTGATGACCTCGATGTTGGGTTACATATACTCTTGAAATACCAGACCTAGGGAATAACGAGGTAGAGCAAACATGTCCTGCTAAATTCACCGTAACCCCGGTATAATTTTATTCCAAGACATCTCACACAAATATAGCGACATTTTTTATTTAAATCTGGGCTAGCGCTTTCAAGCAACGAGATCCCAAGGCCCTTATGTCAACAAACCAAAGGAAGAGCCTGTGAGGGTGAAAGCTAGCCCATATTAAAATATAAGTGTCGCATTTGTTGTGGAATGTTTTGATTGAAAACTTCTATAATTCCGACATCCACAATTGTGAAATCGCCGCCAACACTGAGATCGTTGGATTTAGCATCGCCCCCGCCAGTATACTTAAAGCGGAGGTGGTAACGACTACGTTTGATAACAACAGTTCTGGAAAGAAAGGAGGCCATCTGTGATTGGTTGAAACAAACACTCGTCATTATCATCCTAAGGAGATGGTGTACATGCCTAAAGCACATGTGCAAGCCTTCCACAAGCCTTTCTTAATCACTTTACAGTGGAAACTCTCTAGAAACAAATAAGAAGGGACTAGGAGGTTAGGTTTGTTAGAAGGTTCTCGCGTCTTAAAGAACTTTTTTTTTACATAGATCTTTATCGTTAGAATTGGTTCATCTTATTTCTTGATATTTTGGCATCGTAATTACACTTTAATGAAGCTCAACTCAAGAATTTAGAAAGAGTGTGAACTTGTGGAATGTCAAAACGCATCTGACGTCTGGTATTATAAGGGAAGATGACACTGTTGCACCAAATTAAAACAAAAAAAATTAAAAGGTTTGGTAAGGCGGCTATTGTCAGAGTGAAACCGGTTGATAAAAGGTCACGATAGAGAGTACAGATGAGATAGGGAGGTTTTTTCTTTTACTCTTCTGTCATCTTCGGTCGGTAATGTGTGCTGATGCAATAGCTATAGAAAAGAGTGAATATTACGTTAGGTATCTCCTACATTCTTCAGTATATATCGCCTGCCAAACATTTCTTCTTGAATAAACGTTCATTCTGCCCAACCCCCTTCCTTTTACGTATTCCACGGGTGTGGTGGCATACAATGTCCGCCCTAGGCTGACGAGGGTCATTAGCCCGAAACCATGGTCTATAGGTGGACGCTTTTCAGTTTGCCAAGGCTGGTGTTGTGGCTTTGTCACCGACCCGAGGTTGCTAGTTGGAGGCGACGGTCAATAGATGACGTCTAACTTTGATGGGAGAGGCGACCTTTGTCTTTTTAAAACATTTATGTAAATTAATCAAGAGAAAAAATATATAAACACAAAATATATAATAATGTTGGATAGATGAAATTCTTCATAAAAATGGTGCAATTATACAGACGGGATATAGAGTACAAATCTTTTCAATATGGAGGAATAACAAGGATTTCTCATGTTTAATTCATATTGCTCTCACCTTACATTATCTACATCCTATTATAACAACGCAGTCATCCCAACATGGTAATCATTCCATGGTGCTGGGAGTATCAAACTTTGACACAAAAACAAGGAAGAAACTAAGTATGTAAATATAGTTAACTTTGAAGTCTATCATATCTATTATAAAATGGCTGGGATCTACTACTGTCAGTCTACGATTACTTCAATTGTGGAGTAGAAGCTCTTGGTAGACCTCAAAACAATGCGATTTGAAACCAGAACAGTTCGGAAATTTGGGGACTTCAAAAATCTTGGCCTTGAATCCAGGTAGAGATCGAGAATGGAACGTATTTCTTTATTAGTTCTCGTTTAGCGACCCAATGATAACTTCTTCAATACAACAGCAATGTAACGTGCCATCTATATACAACAAATGAAAACATTAAGACGCGATTGTTTCAATTCACAAATAAATCAAACTTCTACTGTCCTTACTGCGATGAAAATATATTTGGAGGGTGGCTTGGTTCATCAGTGATGAACTCTCCCAGCGGTTTCGTCAATTTAATCTTACAGACCGCTTCTTTAAAGCTCTAATATTGTATTAGATCATTCAGCTTTATATGCCTATCTGGCCTTGTCCTAGCGGTTTCGTCAATTTAATCTACCAGACCGTTTCTTCCCCAGAAAACTTGTTGGCCAATAAGACTTACTTGCAGAAGAGCAGAATGGTGACATCGAGGGGCAGAGTGACTGGTAGCAGGACCAACTTGACTGAGCCGTGTCGTAGCAGCCACTTGAAGGCTCCTTTGTTGACCTGGTCCACCGCTTCTTGGATGGCTGGACACCACACCCAGGGTCATACTCTAGCGAATCTCACCAAGCTGAACAAAGTTTAACTGTTTTATAAAGGCGAACAGGTAGTGACATCTCAAGCCTGAAGAACGCTCAGGAATAAAACCAAGGAGTTACCAGTACTCCAGGACCGCACAGAAATCGATACTGAATGAACCTACTTTAACAACAGGTGACATCCTGCAAGCTTTTTAAGACTACTTAAATTGTTTTGAAGAAGCTGGAAAACGCATCACCATGTAGTGAAAACATTAAATGAGGCTTTATAAAACGGAGAGACAACTATACCTCCAGTTTTCCAAACTAGAATATTGTATCAAAGTATTTATTATATTTTTATGTAGAGATTATTATTATTATTTTTGATATTTATATTATTTATATTTTTCTACTTTTTTTGGAAACTTCCCTTAACTTGTATTTTATAAATGTTGATTTGTGCCTTAAATAAATTGCTGTGTCATTCTGAAGTTTGTCTTTCTTGATTTTCTACGTTACAATATCATCAAACTACATCTGTTTTAAACAGCTATGTGATGTAAAATGGGTGGATAGGAGAGGTTTGAGTACATGTACTAGGTAACAAATGTTTTTTTAGCCGCTAAAGACAGGTTTTGGTGTTTTTTTATCTAATAACCGATAGATTTAAGAATGTATTGTGTATGTAAGTACCTGAGCAGACACTCTCGGGAAGTTTGTCTCCCAAAGCGGCGTGCTTCCGCTGGCGACATTCCCTGCAGTCATCCTGGACGTGTGCGGCTTCTTCAGGCCCCACGTGGATGCTGGTGCGGACCGCCAGGCAGCGGGTGCATGTGATCAGACCTGTCCACACACGTCATGGTTTGGTTTTTTTCTTTTTATTATTCAATCAGGCGCGGTATTGAGATATTTGCGCCTATTACAGAGGAAACAAACAAAACAACAAACAAATTATAACTTAGAATCAAATATTTACAAAATTACATGTATTATTCGACAGAGTTCATAAAATGCATATAGACAAAGTGGCAAATGTAAGAAAGTTAAATGATTTAAATCAGGGAACAAACGATGTCTCACTTCTGTAAAGTTCGGACAGTCATAGATAAGGTGAAGAGCAGTTTGTTCAGTTTATCCGCAGGAACAATTTATCATGGCTGGGGTTTACACGACACCAAGGAGAGAAGATGGTTAGAATACGCCGCTTTAATTTACGGGGTCTATTTTATCCTCCCAGCTGTTTCAGAGGTGGTTTGCGTAGCGGATCATTATAAAAAGTGGTTACATATTTTAAAAGGGAGACTTCAAACAAGTTTACCATTTCTATGTTAATCTCCTCAACTTTCTCCGTCGCCTGGTACACAGCTGGCACACTGTTGCTTGTTATAACTCTCGCTCGTTAGTGTTGGGATGAAATAGGTTCGAGCACTTTTCAGTTTTTACCTTGTTAAGTTGTGGATCAGTAGACGAGTGTTTTAAACCATTGGTTTTCGACCGCTACGACCCAGGAACGAATCCCGCAATGAGAACTTTTTTTCTAATACAAAAATAATATCCCAATGACCCCCGATTCTTACAAAAGTCCAACCCTACCAGCGAGTGCAAGCCTATAGCTCTTCAATAAAGAACTCGTTGCTGTAAATTTCTGTCTCTTCTTAGTACTGATATTTGGCGATTCCTCCTATTTTTAAAAATTAATTTATTAACTTTTTTCTTTCTATCAAATATGCTAAATACATTATGAAGGTAAACAGATATTTTGCTTTCAAACATTTTTTTGGAATCATTAATAGGAAACAAAAGTTAATTTTGCGTTCGTTTGCTTTCTATCTTTCTTTATTTTAGAATAATATATATATTTTTCAAAAATATGTTTCTCAAAATAGAGTGCTAAGCCACAAATGAGAGATTAAAAGGTATGCTGTGTTAACAGTGTCATGACTTCACACACAAAAACTAAACCAGCCTAAATTTTAAAAAATCACACATCCAAAGAAATAGATCTATTTTTTTATAATGATTTAAAGAGAAATCCACTTTAAAAATCTAAATTGTAATGAGCTTAAACAAAATGTCTCTCTATCTCTACCATCTACAAGTACCATCTTGGTCTTGAGTTGGATAACACCAGCCATCACATCGACCTGCCCACTCTGTGGGAAAGAACTCTCGCAGTCCATCGGTGGCGGAGTCTTTCCCGCGGTGGGCACTAACAATAAAGACTTTGTATATATTATATGTGTATGTATATTTATCCTTTTTAATATAATAAATATATCCTTATTTATTATTTATTCAATTTTGTATTCAACCTTACATAACCTTATATTAAAAATAAAAAAGACATATCCTGACCAGGAGCACATGTGCTTTTCAGAAGGCAGAGCGCCATCTGGTGGAACAGAAATCAATTTTATTTTTTATTTTTTTTGTATTGTTTTTTCATAACCTTATATGAACGATTAATAAAAGTAGTTTCAACCTCAATCTCTCTCTCTCATGCTTAAAAAATATATTTTCTAAAAGAAAGATTTTTATAAAAATAAACCACCCTTTTTTAAAAAAGGGGTCGAGGGGGGAGAAAGGGGAACAAAGAAGAAGAACTTTTCAGCCACGCCTCTTCACCTTTCCTCCAGTGGCATCGATCAGGGAAGACTGAAATGGGTCGAGAAAGAATAAAGTAGTTAGGTCGCTTGTAGTGAGAGAGAAACGTGGAGTTATACAACGGGTGTCGACGTAGTGGGATGATGATGTAACATTGGCAGGTTGGGCGATTAGATCTCTCTGAACGCTATGTCAAGGTCTCCCCCACCCTATGAGATTTCCATGGCTATCACGGACAAACATGCCTAATCAACGTTCCTTCTTTCTTGATATCATCAAATAGGCAGGTTGGTTGTAGATTGTCACTTAATCTTTGTTGGGTACATTCACCAACGTCAACTATACACAAATACCTAATTGTTTTATCATCGAAGTGAAACATAAAGAGAAGGGGGTGTTAAAAAAACTAGATTATAATTAAGGAGAGAGTTAATAAAGGAGTTTAAATATGCTAAGTAGGGTAAACAAACACAATGTAAAAGGATTTGTTGTTCTCTCCTAACTATAGGTATTTAGAAAAATGGCTTTATCCCTCATTAATCTTCTGTTACATGTCCAGGAGTTACCTTTTTTACCTTCCTGGTTCTTCTTTTTCACTTTCATTTGTTTTTATTTGACACAGATTAATCAATATATATTGATCTGTGACTACCTACAGCCATGTTGATGTATGCTCATATAATACTCGCAACGTGCTAGCAACGTTCCCTTGTGTAACGAATGAAGACATTAAAACGCGAATTTTTCTTTTCACAAATAAATCAAACTTCTACTGTCCTTACTGCGATGAAAAAAATATTGGGAGGGCTTGTCTCATCAGTGGTGAAACCTTCCAACGGTTTTGCCAATTTAATCTACCAGACCGCTTCTTTAGAGCTCTAATATCCTTATGTGACCACACGATAGCCTACAAAGCTGACAGTCCTCTCTCCTGGTCGACCGTTGGCTTGAACCATCGATTTGACGGGCTAAACAATCTGCACAATGAGGAGAATTTCTAAATAATGCTACCACTATGATCCGTGGCATTCCAATGTTGTTATTGCCTTTTTTTTCACAAAACTATAAGTGATGTTGTGCTATTTATTTATATAAAAAACTTTCAACTTTGTCAACTGTCCTCAAGGTATTGGACATTTTAGGACGGAGTGTAAAACGGCAAAAAATGTTGAGGAATGTGAACATCTCATGTTGGCTAAACCTGTAGTGTGACACTGCCTCTTGTGGAACGGTGAAAAGTAAATAACCCATTTAGAAATCCAGTAACAAAGTTCTTTTTAAACGGGACAATTACATAAGTTGTCTTTATTTTGCTACTTTGTAAACTTCCCTCATTGCCTTTTTCTTATTTTTAAAGCTTTATTTTGTGTTAAGTAAATTACTTTATCATTCTGAGGTTTCTTTCATAATTACTACGTGGCATTTTGGTGGAGATGTGTTGGGTAGAATAGGAAAAACAAACATAGGGATATCGCCGAGGAGAACTTAAAGTCATGGGTGCTGTGAACTACATTTTTACGCTACCTCCAAAATTCCACCGAAGTGTCAAAGCAAAGACTTCCTTTCAAGAAGACGCGATGTTCCTATAGACGATAGAACTATAAAACCGCTCTTCACGCCGCAATAGAAAGGATGCAAATGCTACTAGGGACAAAGTTTTAAGACTCCAAAGGAATCCTTGCCAGAAACACGTCAGATTCATGTCAGTAATAACAAGATTTGCAAGCTGTGGGTAACAGATTCCATCGGCAATAAGTTATGTAGTAAAATATGTATTATTTTATTAACAGAGTATCAAATTTGATAATTTAAAATTTGGCTACTCTGTAAACTTCCTTCGTTACCTCTTTGGTATTTTATCTTTTTTTTTTTCTCAATTAAAAATAAAGTGCCGTGTTATTCCGAAGGTAATCTTTCCTAATTACTACGTGACAATCGACTAGATCAAATAATAAACCACCAATCGAGAATTAAGCCAAACCCTGACATCAATGACAACCATATACAATCCCTGTACAAACCCCAAAGTACATACATATAAAAAAAGCGGGCAAATTACATAAGTAGTGCGATAGAGTAAAAGGAAGCACACGTGGTGTGAAGATAGCGGCAGTGGGGTGACAGGAAGGAAGTAGACCGGAAGTAAACACACCATATGACGTCACGAGTCACGCCACCCTATCAGATGGCGATAAACTCCGCCCCCTCTTCAAGGGCATCCGTCCCCCCACATCGCACCACTGTCCGTGGAGGGGTCATGAACCCTCCCTCCCTACATTGTCAGTCACTCACCACATTACTTATGTTCAACATACACGCTAAAAATTGCTATAAGGAAAGAAAAGTTCGCCAAAATGACGCCATCAAACCTATTTAACGATAAAAACAAATTATCGGCCAAACAGAAATTGACCTTGTACAGAAGTAGTGCTGTATTCTACCGAGAATTAAATATAAGCATCTCCAGTTTGGCTCAAGTATATTTCACCCTCGGAAACGAATAGAATATCAGTTTCTGTCATCGGTCAAGTATAGGTGAGCTTCAATCAATGTTCGGCTTGTTCGACAGTACATATACTACTACAATAGGAACGATACAGAGAAGATTGGCATGGCCGCTGCGCAAGAATGACACCAAAATCGTGAAGCGCTCCAATCAATTTTAATATTGATACTCAAAGAGAACTGAACCCAACCTAACCTGGAAGAAATGTTGTTGAGTTTGTTTAGAATTTTTAATTAAACTGATTCCAAGAATTATTAATTAAACATTATATTTATTGATTTACAAGAGAGAGAACAAAATATAAAAGGGAAACTAATATTAAAACAAAGGAACTTTTTTTCTTTTCGGTTAGCGCCTATTTTCCTGTGAGCTTACACTCTGTGGTGACAATTAATTAATATATGTACAACAAATGTACCTAGAATTTCAGTTAGAATGTTATTCTTTCAACTGAGAAATTGTTCGAACTATCCAAGAAATGCTTTAAAATCAAGACGACATCAATCCCCGATTCCAACGACCTGATGCTTTAACTAGGAGTTCATCACTCAACATTCTGCAACGTTTGGAAGGCATCATCTCTACGCTATAATTCGTCATGTGTAGTCAGGGTAAGGTAACTCGTGAACTATACTCTTATGTAACACCTATAAAAACTGAAAATAAATTTGTCAAAAATATTGCCACGTAGAAAATTAGGAAGGACACATACTACAGGATGACACAACAATTAAGTCAAGTACAAATCAGAATTGATAAAATAACAGAGTGGCAATGTGGGATATTTACAGAGTAGAAAAACATAAATATCAAAATTAAAATAATTTATAATTATCCCTAGCCGGGATATCGCGTTTTATGTGTTGAAATAAAATAAAATAAAAATACAATAATAAATATTTTGCTAAAATATGTATACAGGAACTCTGTTCCACAATAACTTTATTAGGTACCGCTCAAAAAGAACTACCTAGCTTATGTTATTTACAATCAAAATATGAACAGGCTCTTCACAGAAAAAAAGTGTTCAATGTGGGATTCAATCCCGGTTCATGGCTGTCGGGAACCGACAGTTTACACCGCTGGCCACCGACTCTTTTTTTTTTACAGGAACTCATCAAATGAAATGTACCTGGACCAGGAAAAATAATTGCTATAGGCGGGATTTACCAGCCAATTTTAACTGAAGGGATGAATTTTAGCGCTAACTCTATAGGCAAGTAATAATAAGAGAAAAGAAAATGTTGCTGTTGTACTATATATTGTGTAGGGCCAAGGTTTTTCTGAAACATTCTTATTATATTAGGTGTACCGTACCGCATGTCTCTTAGTGATCTTTGTAGCGTTCCTACAGTTAGCCCGTGCGGGTGTGTATCAAGCAAGTATGTCAGAATTCTATAATTTCCATAATATATTTTAAAACAACAAAAATAGTGCATTTCACATAGTTAAGACTATTAAAAAATGAAGAAAGTAAGTCAAACCAGGTTTTTCTTTGTTTTTTATATTTGTAAAACATTTGGTAAAAAATAATCAAGTCCTCGATCGAATGGGTACAGAACGCCAGCTGATAAAATTCATAAAACAACGAAAACTGACGTTTGCTGGACATGTGATTCGTGGATCAGCAGGAGAGCCATTGCTGACAGTGTTGGAGGGAAAGCCCCAGGGGAAGAGATCGAGGGGAAGGAGAAGACAGGGAAACACAGACGATCTAAAATAATGACACACTTACGAGGAGATGAAGAGGATGGCGGAGGAATTATGAGAGACCATCATCCTCAGTAGAGCAAGGCATTGAAGAAGGGGGTAGAAAAATTTGGTATGCTTTCATTCCGAGTTCGATGTGGTTAAAGAAGGGAATGAAGCCAGCCACTTACTGTTGCGCTGCAGAAACTTGAGGGCATCGTCAAATCCTTGCTTGCAGATCTTATCGAGAACGTCCGGTTCGGGTGGGAAGATGGTCTTGCTGAGTCGGTAGAGGTTGCAGTCGCTGACCTGGGAAGCGTGACATGTAGGAAGAGATGTGACAGGGACAGTGACAAGGACACTTACGTTGATACTGGTGTTGGCCAGATTGATCTGTAGAAGGTCGCAGCAGTTGTCTTGAGGACAGATGTCGCACTCACCGGCGAAGGGCGACACTGTGACAGTGTGTTCGTCCAGCCGTGGCAGGTTGTTGCTGAGGCCGCCGTCCACGTAGTACTGAGACACCACGGGGTGTGAGAGAAGGTTGCGGACTTAGCATTTCTATAGCACCCTGACGGACAGCCATACATTTCGCAAGTTCAACCGCAATCAGCCAGTCGCAAAAGAAAAAAAAAAACCAACATCTATAAAAAGAAAGGACATTTCTCTCTCGTCAAAATAAACAATAAAATTAAGCGCCGTTTATTGACAGTCTCCGCAAGCTAGCGAACTCGGGTCGGTGCGGCAGAACCAACATTCACAAATCCAGAACGCCCATCTGGAAACAATGGCTTCAGGCTATGTCCACACCATGACATGATTCATGATATTCCCAGAATTTTTCCAAAGAGGTGTTCACAGCTGACAAAGTGGCAA
>CP092866.1:110424518-110438014 GCA_030710605.1 Cordylochernes scorpioides | reverse complement strand
GTTTCTCTCTCACTACAAGCGACCTAACTACTCCATTCTTTCTCGACCCATTTCAGTCTTCCCTGATCGATGCCACTGGAGGAAAGGTGAAGAGGCGTGGCTGAAAAGTTCTTCTTCTTTGTTCCCCTTTCTCCCCCCTCGACCCCTTTTTTAAAAAAGGGTGGTTTATTTTTATAAAAATCTTTCTTTTAGAAAATATATTTTTTAAGCATGAGAGAGAGAGATTGAGGTTGAAACTACTTTTATTAATCGTTCATATAAGGTTATGAAAAAACAATACAAAAAAATAAAAAATAAAATTGATTTCTGTTCCACCAGATGGCGCTCTGCCTTCTGAAAAGCACATGTGCTCCTGGTCAGGATATGCCTTTTTTATTTTTAATATAAGGTTATGTAAGGTTGACTACAAAATTGAATAAATAATAAATAAGGATATATTTATTATATTAAAAAGGATAAATATACATACATATATAATATATACAAAGTCTTTATTGTTAGTGCCCACCGCGCTAAAGACTCCGCCACCGATGGACTGCGAGAGTTCACAGAGTGGGCAGGTCGATGTGATGGCTGGTGTTATCCAACTCAAGACCAAGATGGTACTTGTAGATGGTAGAGATAGAGAGACATTTTGTTTCAACTCATTACAATTTAGATTTTTTAAAAGTGGATTCTCTTTAAAAAATTATAAAATTAAATATCTATTTCTTTGTATGTGTAATTTTAAAATTTAGGCTGGTTTAGTTGTTGTGTGTGAAGTCATGATACGGTTAACACAACATACCTTTTAATCTCTCATTTGGCTTTGCACTCATATTTAAGAAACATGTTTTTAAAAATTATAAAATAAAAAAGAAAGAAATAAAGCAGAGGAATACAAAATTAAATTTTGTTCCCTATTGATGATGCCGAAAAAATATCTTTTTACCTTTATACTGTATATTTCATAGAAAAAAAAAGTTAATAAATAAATTTAAAAAATGGTGGAATCGCCAAATATAATTGCTAAGAAGAGACAGAAATTAACAGCAACGAGTTCTTTATTGAAGAGCTATAGGCTTGCACTCGCTGGTAGAGTTGGACTTTTGTAAGAATCGGGGGTCATTGGAATTTTATTTTTTTTATTAGAAAAAAAGTGCTCATTGCGGGATTCGTTCCTGGGTCGTAGCGGTCGAAAACCAATGGTTTAAAACACTCGTCTACTGATCCACAACTTAACAAGGTAAAAAAAATGAAAAGTGCTCGAACCTATTTCATCCCAACACTATCGAGCGAGAGTTATAGCAAGCAACAGTGTGCCAGCTGTGTACCAGGCGACGGAGAAAGTTGAGGAGATTAACATCGAAATAGTAAACTTGTTTGAAGTCTCCCTTTTAAAATATGTAACCACTTTTTTAAAAAAAGAATCCACTGAGCAAACCGCCTCTGAAACATCTGGAAGGATACAAATAGACCCCGTAGATTAAAGCGGCGTATTCTAACGATCCTTGGTATCGTGTAAACCCCAGCCATGATAAATTGTTCCTGCGGAGAGAAACTGAACAAACTGCTCTTCACCTTATCTACGACTGTCCGAACTTTACAGAAGTGAGACATCGTTTGTTCCCTGATCTAAATCATTTAACTTTCCCACTTTGTCTATATACATTTTATGAACTCCGTCGAATAATACATGCAAATATTTAATTCTAAGTTCTAATTTGTTTGTTTCTTCTGTAATAGGCGCACATATTTCAATATCGCGTCTGGTTGATTAATAAAATGAAAAACCAAACCATGACGTGTGTGGGCAGGTCTGATCACATGCACCCGCTGCCTGGCGGTCCGCACCAGCATCCACGTGGGGCCTGAAGAAGCTGCACACGTCCAGGACGACTGCAGGGAATGTCGCCAGCGGAAGCACGCCGCTTTGGGAGACAAACTTCCCGAGAGTGTCTGCTCAGGTACTTACATTCACAATACATTCCTAAATCTATCCGTTATTAGATAAAAACACTAAAACCTGTCTTTAGCTGCTAAAAAAAAAAAAAAAAAAAACATTTGTTACCTAGTACATGTACTCAAACCTATCCTATCCACCCATTTTACATCACATAGCTGTTTAAAACAGATGTAGTTTGGTGATATTGTAACGTAGAAAATCAAGAAAGACAAACTTCAGAATGACACAGCATTTTATTTAAGGCACAAAAACAAATCAACATTTATAAGATACAAGTAAAGGGAATTTTCCAAAAAAAAGTAGAAAAATATTAATAATATAAATATCAAAAAAATAATAATCTGTACATAAAATATATTGAATAATTTGATACAATATTCTAGTTTGGAAAACTGGAGGTAGTTGTCTCTCCGTTTTATAAATCCTCATTTAATGTTTTCACTACATGGTGATGAGTTTTCCAGCTTCTTCAAAACAATTTAAGTAGTCTTAAAAAGCTTGCAGGATGTCAACTGTTGTTAAAGTAAGTTCACGCAGTATCGACTTCTGTGCGCTCCGGGAGTACTGGTAACTCCTTGGTTTTATTCCTGAGCGTTCTTCAAGGCTTGAGATGGCACTACCTGTTCGCCTTTATAAAACAGTTAAACTTTGTTCAGCTTTGTGAGATTCGCTAGAGTATGACCCTGGGTGTGGTGTCCAGCCATCCAAGAAGCGGTGGACCAGGTCAACAAAGGAGCCTTCAAGTGGCTGCTACGACACGGCTCAGTCAAGTTGGTCCTGCTACCAGTGACTCTGCCCCTCGATGTCACCATTCTGCTCTTCTGCAAGTAAGTCTTATTGACCAACACGTTTTCTCTGGAAGAAACGGTCTGGTAGATTAAATTGACGAAACTGCTAGGACAAGGCCAGATAGGTATATAAAGCTGAATGATCTAATACAATATTAGAGCTTTAAAGAAGCGGTCTGTAAGATTAAATTGACGAAACCGCTGGGAGAGTTCATCACTGATGAGCCAAGCCCTCCCAATATATTTTCATCGCAGTAAGGACAGTAGAAGTTTGATTTATTTGTGAAAAGAAACAATCGCGTCTTAATGTTTTCATTTGTTATATATAGATTTGCGTTATATTGCTGTTGCATTGAAGAAGTTATCATTGGGTCGCTAAACGAGAACTAAGAAAGAAATACGTTCCATTCTCGATCTCTACCTGGATTCAAGGCCAAGATTTTTGTAATCCCCAAATTTCTGAACTGTTTTGGTTTCAAATCGCATTGTTTTGAGGTCTACCAAGAGCTTCTACTCCACAATTGAAGTAATGGTAGACTGACAGTAGTAGATCCCAGCCATTTTATAATAGATATAATAGACTTCAAAGTTAACTAGATTTACACACTTAGCTTCTTCCTTGTTTTTGTTTCAAAGTTTGATACTCCCAGCACCATGGAATGATTACCATGTTAGGATGACTGTGTTGTTATAATAGGATGTAGATAATGCAAGGTGAGAGCATTATGAATTGAACATGAGAAATCCTTGTTATTCCCATATTGAAAAGAATTGTACTCTATATCCCGTCTGTATAGTTGAGAGTACCCTTTTCTGAAGAATTTCATTTATCCAACACTATTATATATTTTGTGTTTTTTTTTTCTCTTGATAAATCAATAATTTACATAAATGTTTTAAAAAGACAAAGGTCGCCTCTCCCGTCAAAGTTAGACGCCATCTATTGACCGTCGCCGCCAACTAGCAACCTCGGGTCGGTGACAAAGCCACAACACCAGCCTTGGCAAACTGAAAAGCGTCCACCTATAGACCATGGTTTCGGGCTAATGGCCCTCGTCAGTCTAGGGCGGACATTGTATGCCACCACACCCGTGGGATACGTAGAAGGAGGAGGGTTGGGCAGAATGAACGTTTATTCAAGAAGAAATGTTTGGCAGGCGATATATACTGAAGAATGTAGGAGATACCTAACGTAATATTCACTCTTTTCTAGAGCTATTGCATCAGCACACATTACCGACCGAAGATGACAGAAGAGTAAAAAAAAACCCTCCCTATCTCATCTGTACTCTCTATCGTGACCTTTTATCAACCGGTTTCACTCTGACAATAGCCGCCTTACCAAACCTTTTAATTTTTTTGTTTTTAATTTGGTGCAAGTGTCATCTTCTCTTATAATACCAGATGTCAGATGCGTTTTGACATTCCACAAGTTCACACTCGTTCTAAATTCTTGAGTTGAGCTTCATTAAAGTGTAATTACGATGCCAAAAATATCAAGAAATAAGAAGAACCAATTCTAACGATAAAGATCTATGTTATATATATATAAAAGTTGTTTAAGACGCGAGAACCTTCTAACAAACCTAACTTCCTAGTCCCTTCTTATTTGTTTCTAGAGAGTTTCCACTGTAAAGTGATTAAGAAAGGCTTGTGGAAGGCTTGCACATGTGCTTTAGGCATGTACACTATCTCCTTAGGATGATAATGACGAGTGTTTGTTTCAACCAATCACAGATGGCCTCCTTTCTTTCCAGAACTGTTGTTATCTAACGTAGTCGTTACCACCTCCGCTTTAAGTATACTGCCGGTGGCGATGCTAAATCTAACGATCTCAGTGTTGGCGGCGATTTCACAATTGTGGATGTCGGAATTATAGAAGTTTTCAATCAAAACATTCCACAACAAATGCGACACTTTTATTTAAATATGGGCTAGCTTTCACCCCCACAGGCTCTTCCTTTGGTTTGTTGACATAAGGGCCTTGGGATCTCGTTGCTTGAAAGCGCTAGCCCAGATTTAAATAAAAAATGTCGCTATATTTGTGTGAGATGTCTTGGAATAAAATTATACCGGGGTTACGGTGAATTAGCAGGACATGTTTGCTCTACCTCATCAGTCGCTAGGTCTGGTATTTCAGGTGTATGTGACCAAACATCGAGGTCATCAAATACTACAGCTCTAATATAAGGTTGTCCCAAAAGTACGTGTTTTTCTTATTACTTGGCGAATAATATTATTACGGCGAATACATAATAATACATAATAAAATTACCTCATGCATAATACAAAGACATTATACATAACGGCGAATAATATTGGTATTCCAATTTTTTGCAAGTGTTCACGAACTTTTGTGACAACCTTGTATTTTACCGGGGGGCTGGAATCCCTCGTAACGTCTGGCGCAGTGACTTCAGCCCCGAGTTCTTGTGATCCCACAATTATGTCGTTCCCTAGCCTGGCGGAAGTTGACCACTGACGACTCTTCAGTCACTATAAATGGGCTGAGGAGATTCAGAAAATAATAGCAATCGCAAAACGAAATTCGGAGATTTGTTAACAAGAAAAACATCGCGTCATAAAATATTGTTGCGTCGTACCCAGACGCTATTCGTGTACTTTGTCTACTAAGGATGCCTCAAAGATACAAGTGTGAGTTCGAAGGGATTGCAGCTAAAGTTAGCGCTTTATTGTATCTCACTTATCAGAAGGAATACAACAGTGGGATTTGTCTTCGACCTCCCCGTCAGAAGAATCCTTGGCGCCGTGGACGTCCTCTTGTGAAGCGTTCCGCTCAACACTATACACATGCAGCCTGGCCCACACCGCCTTGTAGGTCGCTCCGATGTCAGTTTCTCCTGGCACCGCCTTGTAGGATCATCCACACGCCCGGGGGCAAGTCGCCACGTCTTCCTCTTGCCACAGATGTCACCAGATTCTGTCCTCCCCCACACAGGAATGCTGTTTTTGGCGCCTGCTACATGGCAGCGGAGGCAACTGAAGTCCACCCCTCTTTCCCCAACTTTACTCTAGTATCTTGGCCTTGTCATCCATGTAACAATATTATCCATTGAGTCTTAAATATGGACGATCAAAATCTGAGAGAATGTTGAAGAAAGGGTTGAGTAGAAAAGCAATCTAATATAGAGGGAGTTGTTTAATATCGAGATTAGCAGGTAGACTGGAGATATATATAATGTTTAACTCCACATCGTTGTGGTCGGTGATGTCACATCCGAGAGAACTCTAAAGTATTTCCTATATGTCTAGTTCTCTCAATAAAAGAAAGCCTGTCTCTATAAGTTTCAACATAGAACTGAGAGTCCTTGTCCTTGTCTGGAGGAGGACAATATGGAGGAACCTCCCTTCCTGAGAACAACTTTTATATATTTAATCACCACATTGTAAATAATATCGTTTTCTTTGTTTAATTTACTTTTTGTAACAATTGACTAAGAGTGTCAATAAAATATTTTGAATTGTCAAAAAAAGAAAGCACTTCGATATCTATATATCCTCGTTTATAAATATTGTAGCGTAGAAATCAAGTCTTTGTATATCTGGAGATGTAAAAGTATTTATTGATGACGTCACGGTGACGGTTAACAAACCAAATCAACTATCTACAGCTAGAGAATATCAAGAAAGCAAGCTAGGCAACTAAATGATGATTTTACAAATATAAAATAATAAAAAAATCTGCTTCAAATATTTTCATTGAATAATTAAATTAAATAATAAATTATTTCTTCTCTATACAATATTATTATATTAGCGCCTTTGTCTTTTTCATAAAATATATATATTTAAAGTAGTTTTTAGAACCAGTTTGTGCTTCTATTAATTCTATTGATGTACTAAAACTTTTAAAAATACATATTTACATTTAAAGCTGTATTAGATGTTTGCCTCCTTCTATATCCGTCGTTTTTGACTGGAGCCATTTGCTATTCTGTCAAAGGCGCCTTTCAAGCACAAATATTTACGTATCTATTTATATATTTTAAATATAGTCCCTAAGAAAAAATGAATCTTTCTTGAGAAGGTGATTGTTTCAGAAAACACCTGGGAAGGACGTACTTTGTGAAATGAAATCGTCCAATGAATATTCCATTAGTTTGGCGTTGAAGAGGTGAACGCTCTACCGGGAGATAACGACTACAAAAAAACGTGAAAGTTTCAGCAAGGCCAAAGGTCGACTTGATAGAACTTGGGAAAGTGAAGATATTTTTAGGACGACAGAGCGATAACTTTTTTTTTTCATCTTTCTTCGTTTCTTTTTCCCAAGATTAGGAGAGGAGGATCTGACTATATAGTCACTAGATGTTCCCTCACTGTTTGATTCTTTCTATTTAACAAAACGTAGGTTAATCCATACATCTGAGGTGTCAGAAACTTTTAGAGCTTTAATACTCCTTCTGGAACCCGAGGTATGTTACAACTTCGACAGCCAATGGTTGCTTTACAAGCGGCGATAATATCATAGAATAGAGTTTTTAAATATTGTACCGTTAGAATTCGAGTCTTGAAATATCTTAAGATGTCAAAGTATTTATTGATGACGTCAGTACGACTAGTCGATAATTATCAACCAAACTATCTACAGCTAGAGTATATCGAACAAGCAAGCTAAGCAACTAAATGATGATATCACAAATATAAAATAATGAAAATCTCTCTGTTTCAAATATTTTCATTGAATAATTAAATAATAAAATATAAATTGTTTCTTCGTCACACTATTTATGTCGGTGTAGATCACCCTCGACTTTCTGTCTCGATTATGTTTTATATATTCCTTGTTTGTTTACTCCCCGGATGGTTCTGTCCTGTCGAACTAACGTTGACGCCGTGATGCCGACAGAATATGGGACACCATCCCAGAGATCCAGAAGGCAGTCCAGAACCTCACCAACTCCGGCTGGAACTTCGCCAACGACCTCTACAAGATCTTCAACAAGGGCAGGCAGCTCTACAGTGCCAAGTACGTACACGCACCATACTCCAGTTGTTTGGTATTTACTCTGGTTTGGTCAGCCGGTCCAGTTTCTTCTACGCGAGGCGTTAGTAGGCAATTTCAGTAAAATTCCTTGTAGGTTTCAAAGGTTCCTCTAGGAAGCCAAGTTAAATTAGAATTACCCAAAGAATATTTAGTTCTTTCTTTTCTCACATAAAATTAACTTTAGAAAGTTTGTTCAATTAAAAAGGGTGCTGCTGCAAGGCTTTACTGATAATAACTGGTGCCGGGCCTTCGAGCTAACATATTCTTCTGCAAACATCATCTGCTCAGAAGGTTGGCAGTCGTGAAGTCCTCAATCCTTCCTTTTCAACACCATGTAGCTCACTCCAATCATTGGTCATTGACCTCCCTGTAGCCTCCTCTCTCCAGGGCCAGAAATAAATCATTTCCCGAACGGCCTCTCAAATCGACGTACAAGATGGCTTAATTAGCTTATAGAACAACTTTTACCTAGTTCCTAGTTGACGTTTTTAGTTTTAAACTCATTTCGCTATTGCTCAATTAAAATAGACAAAGAATTGTACCATATGCTATTTAAGAAATTTTGTAAATTGCCGTTTTTTTGTGTGTATAAGAAACCTTACTTAGGTTGTAGCGTTACCCTACGATATGTAGGTTAGAGAGTTAACACCAGCTATTACCAGCTTTGTTTCATCACTGGCGACGTTGACCTCAGAGAGAGGGGTTCAACGTTCACGCAATACCATTGGTGAGAGAATGCTGTCATGTCTTCACATACCTTTGTAGGGAGCTGATCTTGGTAGAGGTTTTTTATAGTTCGAAGATGTCACGTCGTTGACTTTGCCATTGGATAGTAGATTCCAGGAAGCGCATTCTGGAAATAGATCAAAATGAACACCACGGAAATATAACATTGAAAATGCCATTTTGCAAGTTGGTTGTATAATCGAGTTATATTCTTCAACCTTTTTGCATATTTTATTCCCAACGTTTCAGCAACCCGATGCCGCCTTTTTCAAGGAAACTATTCGCTATTCCTTAATTTGTATCTAAATTCTGTGAATGATAGGAAATTTTTAAAATTTTGGAGCTCATTCAGAATTTGAATACAACGTAAGCAATAGCAAATAGTTTCCTTGAAAAAGGCGACAGTGGGTCGCATACACGTGTGAATAAAATATGAAAAATGGTTGAGAAAATATAACAGTTTGATATTTGAAACATTCTCTTGAAGTAGAACAGCTCCAAATCGTACATTAATTCATTTATTGCTATCTGAAAGAAATTTTAGGGGGCACAACAAGCCCACTTTTAATACTTATTTTTATTAATGAATATATTTAAATACAAGAATATAATATAATCGCTGAAATATTTATTTGATATTTTGATAAACTAAAAATTTACCATTGTTGTTGGTGTCTTGGAGATGTGAGGATCACACCCCCTGGTGGCAAACACTAAATTTCTACCATACAGTTCTGGTCACCTGTCATATGTATTCAATTAGACGGTTTTATTTTCTTTCTTTCACTTTCTTTGGTCGTTCAAAACATATGGAGGTGTATATTTTTATCCGTTGAAATGTGTTATCTCTCTTAAAATGACTAGAATTATAATCTATCTGTCGAGGAGAAAGAAGTGAGGGGACTGAGAGTGTGCTGTGTGACTCAGGCTCTCCTGTCAGCTGGCCCTCACCGAGTACGACTACGAGCTGCCCCCCAAGGTGGCGGCCTCTCCCCCCAGTCATATGTGTAACCCCCTGCCCCGCTCCACCTCCTTCCAGCCGACGCCGTCCCCTCCAGTACCGCCCCCAGCTCGCCGCCCGTCACGTCCCGCCAAGCGCATGTCGTACGCCGGTCAGCCTAGCGCGTCTGCAGTGGGCGGTCCGTCCCGCTGCCGGCGTCATTCCATGGTGCACGTGGACCCCGAGCGCTGTTTGGACTCCCTCAGCTATAACGTCACGTTCAACGTAGGCGAGAGCGGCGACCAAGGCCGCGAGATCCTCTCCATGTTCCAGAGGGCCAAGTCAGGCGGTGACATCGAGCCTACCGAGCTGACGGCCCGCGCGCTGAGCTGGGAGAAGGACTACGTGGACCAATGCCGGCCGGAGTCCCGCCAGGCTCTCAACCAGTACTGTAACGTGACCTCCCAGAGCCCCGTCATGTCGTACTACTACGTCGACGGGGCAAACGGCATGAACGTCACCGAGATCTACAAGGTGGAAGACCAACCTTAACTGCAGCTACCATCCCTGTACAGTCATCATATAGTAGTATTTATATAGAGGAGTTAGTACTCTTTAGATTTTTTAAATTTAGTGTTAATGTTTATTAATTGTGATATATGTATTTTGCACACTCCTTGTTAATAAAAATGTTTTGAGAGAATGTTGGTTTATTTATTATCTAAGTAAATTTTGTAGATGTTAGAGATGGTGTTAGGAGTTGCAGAGAGGGGGTAAAAATACTTTTAAAAAGAAACCTTCTACGATCCAATGGTTTGATGAAGTAGAGTTAACGCCATGCTGGCAACCTCCTCACATATGGGCTGACCTTTGAAAATTACTCAGGAATATATTTTAAAATAAACTCGGAGAAGTGACTGGGGCATGTCTAGTGTAAGGTGATCGAAAAACAAGAGAAATTGATCTTTTTGTGTGTGTGTGTGTATGTGTGTGAGTGTGTGTGTGTAATCCACTGCTTGAAATTATTCTATATTAGGAAAAATTTTACGTAAATAATATCACCAAATATGAAAAATTCTATTTCAAATATGGACATACTTGGTATAACTCAGAATTGGATAGTTAACAAGTTCAAAATACTAAATGGAAAAGGCCAGATTCACATATTAGTATAGATGCGCCGAAAATGTAGGATGGACAATAAATAAGTTTGAAATTGACCGATGTACCTGGCTGTATTAATAGTTTGTTCCCATAAATAAGTTTATAATAAAATACATTAAATTTCGTTTATAAAAAAATATGTATTTATTGTATTAGAGACCGTCATTTTCAATAACAGCCAGCCATCTTTTTGCCAGGGTTTTCAATTTGCTGATGATACCATTCTAGGGGTTTGGAGTCGAAAAGTCACGACAAGAAATTTTGATGTCTTTGAATGTTTCAAAGTCTCTTCCCCTTAGAAATGTAGCCATGAACTGAAATAATGCATAATCAGATGGCGAAATTTCCAGGCTATAAGCAGGGTGAGGTAGAACTTCAATACCCTACAAATCCTTTATTCTATTCGTTGTTAACCTAGCTCGATGAGCTGGAGCGTTGTCATGTTGCAGGAGTACTCTCTTTTGGTTGATCAAAGCAGGGTATCGAGTCTTCAAAACTTCATATTCTCGGCTGAGTTGTTCTGAGTAGTGTACACGAGTTTGTAGTGTACAATACCATCGATGTTCCACCATACAGACAACATCACTTTATGACCAAAGCAATCCTGTTTAACTAAGGTTCAGCCTCTTAATCACAGGGTACCCATTGTCTTCTTGTTTCGGGTTTACGAAGATAGATTCACCTTTCATCTCCAGTTACAATCCTTCCAAAACCGAATATTTGCGGTTTTCTAACAATCGTTTACAGATATCGACTCGTCTCTGGGACTGGGCTTTAGTCAGGTCGTGGGGATCTTGTCTTGGGCGTTTGCTAAAAAAAGTGCAGCTTGTGAAGAGTTCGGTTGATTTTCTCTTTGGATGGCCCAAGTCAGGCTGACATTTCACGCGTAGATTGCTGTGGGTTTTCCACCACCAGAAATCGTAGGGTCTCAATATCTATCACATTTTGTCGTCCCATTCGAGGTTTGTCCTCAAGGCTGAAGTCTCCTCTAAATCTCTAATTATTTTAAAGCTGTTCTTTTTTCTATTGATTATTTATTTCCCTTCCACTTTTTTCCACGTTTACCTACTTCCCGAATCGATGATACATTTGACTCCCTGGAAGAAAACAATTTTTATTCACCGATGGACCTCCGTTCGGGATATTGGCAATTAGAAGTCGACTAGGCAGATAGAGAGAAAACTTCCTTTACAAGTGTATAACCCCTGACGGACAGTACGAATTCCTAGTCATGCCCTTTGGGCTGTGTAATGCTCCTGCAACATTCAAGCGCATGATGGAAAAGATACTGAAAGGTCTGAAATGGACAATGGCCCTCTGCTATTTATATGACATCGTGGCATATTCCAAATCGTTCGACGAGCATTTACACCGGCTGGAAATCATGCCGAGCTGCGCCTCAACCCGAAAAAGTGCCTTTTTGGAACCAAACCAGAGTATTTGGACACCTCGTCGATGGTAAAGACATTTATTTTGACCCAGTTTCTTATCGCCAAGTTTCCAACCCCAAAAACTATATTTGTGCTCATTGGCATATGTTCCTATTATCGTAGATTTATCGAAAATTTTGCCGAGAAAGCTGCTCCTCTACAAGAAATCCTCAAAAAAAGATAAGATTTTCACGCGGATGCTTTTGATTCCTTGAAAAAAGCAATGATGTCTAAACCTGTTTCGGCCTATTTCGAAGAATAACTGTCAACCGAGCTCCATACTGACGCCAGGGGTTATGGAATTGGAGCTGTCCTCGTACAGATCAACGATGGGAAAGAGCGGCCAGTTGGTTATGCTTCAAGAACCTCATCTAAGGCAGAGATTAATTGCCTAACAACGGAAAGAGAATGCTTGGTCCTATGGGCCATCAACCAATTTCGACAGTACCTTTTTGTCGTGAGTTTGTCATCGTCACTGATCATCACGCTCTTTGCTAGTTATCTAACCTGAGGGACTCTACAGAAAGACTAGCGAGATGGCCCTTAAAACTACAACGTTACGCTTGTTTACAAAAGTGGGTGCAAACACCAAGATGCTGACTGCCTCTCTCGAAACCCTCTCCAACTTGAATCGGAAAAGGCAGACAATGACGACGATGATTATATGCCCTTAATAACTGCTCTGACGTGTTTCGAGGCTGAACAAAGGAAAGACCCAAAAATTAGTAAATTTATAGAGTAGACAGAAGCATCTGGTGCCGAATCGAAAGAATATGAACTGTTAAAAGGTACCTTGTACGAAAAAGAATTTCGAACCCTTAGGAAAACAGTACCTTATAGTTATTTCCAAGCATCTACGCTTAGATCTACTAAAAGGTTTACACGACGCTCCTACAGCAGGTGATCTTGGATTTTCGAAGACCTATGAAAGAGTTGAAAGCAAATATTTCTGGCCAGGACTTCTCCGGGACATACAGAAGTATGTCGCTCATTGTAAAGAGTGCCAAAGAAAGAAACAATCAACTCAAGAGCCACCCGGACTACTTAAGCCCATTCCTCCTTACCTCCCCTTTTCAGAGAGTTGGAATGTTTCTCCTTGGAAGATTTCACAAAACTGATTGCCATAATACGTGGATCATAGTCTGTACAGACTATTTAACCCGATTCGCTATTAACAAGGCCTTACCCTCAGGAGAGGCAAAAGAAGTTGTCAAGCTCTTGATGGAAGATATCATCCTCAAGCACGGAGTCCCCAGAGAAATCATTACGAACCGAGGGCGAGTATTTCAATCACAGATACTGATGGAGCTTACTAACCAGTGCTCTTCCATACACAGGTTTACAAGAACCTGTCATCCTCAGACGAATGGATTAACGGAAAGACTCAACAAAACATTAGCTAACATGCTGGCAATGTATGTGCGCGTCGAGCGAAAAGACTGAGATATTATCCTTCCCTACCACACGGGCAAGCAGGACACGACAGGTTTTACCCCGT
>CP092866.1:110389986-110424418 GCA_030710605.1 Cordylochernes scorpioides | reverse complement strand
TCAAACTCGTCCATGGACGCGAAGCCGAAACGTTTGTAGGCACTCCATTCCCAACCCCGAATGAAGCTATCCAAGTGGAATACAGCCAGAATATTGCAACAAGAGCTGAAGACTAGGCAGCTGGCACGATTTCAAATTTTGAAGGCCCAAGAAATAGACAAAGCTTGATACAACTCCAAACACAAAGCAGCAGACTGCAGCGATGGTGATCTAGTGTGGATCTTCACGCCAGTAAGAAAAGTTGGACTTTCAGAAAAATTCATGAAAAAGTACTTTGGATCGTAAAGGGTGACCCAGAAAGTGCCCGACGTAACCTAAAGATAACCAACAGCTAGATAGTGAGAGAATGATTGATTAGGTACAAATTTTACTGAGAAGCTATTGAATGAAAAGGTAACGGAAGACGTCATGGAAAGGCGCGTGACCCACTGGAAGTGGGTTATCACTTCGCACCACAGATTTCTCTAGCTGTCAAGTATCAGCTGATAGATAATTCTTTTTAAAAACCACTTTGAGGCGGATAAACACATCGTCTTTCAAAATGGCGGCCTTGTTTAAGTCAATAGCGATTATCTCTTCTTAGAATGAGAACTCACGGACAGTGAAAAACAGACAAATTACTAAAATGAGAAAAAAAATAGTACAAATTGTACTGGGATAAGGTGAATAAATTAAGAAAAAGGCATCTCCTTATCGTGCAACTAAAAGTTACTGATGGCTTGCGCCATCTGTCGGAATAAATATAAAATTTTCT
Organism: Cordylochernes scorpioides; assembly: GCA_030710605.1. Taxonomy (NCBI): domain Eukaryota; kingdom Metazoa; phylum Arthropoda; class Arachnida; order Pseudoscorpiones; family Chernetidae; genus Cordylochernes; species Cordylochernes scorpioides. Next base: position 110,423,664 of record CP092866.1, on the reverse strand, counting down.
TGATTAATCAAGAATGGGTATTTGGCCGTTTCGGGAATAATTAAACAATCAACGAATAGTTAACATTTATTCCGACAGATGGCGCAAGCCATCAGTAACTTTCAGTTGCACGATAAGGAGATATCTTTTTCTAAAATTACTAAAATTTTATCTAATTTTGGAACTATTAGTAAATATCTCATGATGCCCCATTGAGGTATTTCGCTTATAATATTGTCAGTGAATAATTTGTCAAATAATAAATAATCACTGATTATATAAATAAATTAATCTTCCCATGAATCGAATTGACCCTACTTGTTTCATGTATACTTTGTTTATATATAATTATTATTGTGAATTATTTTTGATCTGATATGTACAAAAGGTGTTATCTTATTTAAAAATAAACATTTTGTTTATCTTAACTAAACGACTCCTCGTCATCACTACCGTGGCAACTGGTGGTGAAGCTGGATTATCCCCTCGCCGCCCAAGCTGTTAGAAGAAGCCGAAGACTACAAGGTCTAGAACCTCGAGAATATTTTACCATGATAAAACAAGAGCAAAAGACCCAAAAGAGTGAGTACCACTTTCAACCCTTAAGAAGCCCTTCTATTTTCATAGGAAAACCCGATCAGAACTCGGAGAAATGGTTTAAACATTTCCATCGAGACCACCTCGCGATTGCTCGCTCTATCAGCCCCATAAGGTGGGAGGCAACGGCGTTCCCGGCGGCGATCGTGCAGCTCAGAAGAAGAGAAAGGCCTTAGTTTTCGGTTGCCCAATGAACCTGATCTTTTATACACGATTAGCTGTATTGAATCTTCCCTCCAGCACCAGTCCCACACAGACAAACATCACATCCGTTCTACCATAGCCAACAAACTTCTTGCTGCTTACAAGAGTTCTTCATCTCGCTCCAATTCCGTCAAGAGCGATCTTGCCTCCTTGAAAGCCCTCAAGAGCCATCATGATATCCTCATCACCAAATCAGATAAGGGCTCACAAGTAGTTGTGTTAAAAGTTGATGATTACAAGAAGAAAATGTCTGATATCCTTTCAGACTCCGATACCTTCCAAGAGATTTCACCTGAACGTGTTTGTGCTATTTCTGGTGCCTACAAATCATCACTCAGATTGCTCAGAAGAAACGAATGCATTACTCCCGATCAGTTCCAGCAGTTTACCTCCAATCTTTCTAGGGTTCCATATATATATGGCCTACCTAAAACCCATAAGCCCAGTGTCCCCCTTAGACCCATAGTTGCTTACCATCTGTCACCCGCCTTACAGCTGGCCAAATACCTTTCTAGCCTTCTAAAACCCCTGGTCAAAGCTCATAATCTTTACTCGGTCCAGGATCCATCTGAATTTTTTACAAGATTAAAGAGTGTCCCCCAACCTCGTGGTCTCACCATGTCGACTTTTGACGTGACATCACTCTTTCTGTGCCTCCCGCATTCTCTGATCATAGATGGCCTAGAGCAACTTCTTTCTTCTTCCACTCTTCCTAGTAATGATCAAAAAACCATCTTGGATCTATTCACCATCTGCCTTGACATGAATGCTTTAGAATTCAATGGCTGTTTCTTTGTACAGATGAGAGGCTCCCCTATGGGCAGCCCTCTTTCCACAATAGCAGCTGAGATTGTTATGTCTAATCTGGACCGGTGGTTAGTTTCCCATAATCATTTGGGGATCGAGATGTGGTCGAGGTACGTTGACGACATTTTTTGCCTCCATCGTGATACCGACCATCTCCCTATACTCACGGTTTTAAACTCATACCATCATGATCTCCGTTTTACTCACAACCCATCCTTTTTTAGACGTTTTAGTCATCAACACTAATGGCACTTTTCAGACCACCGTATTTCGCAAGCCTAACTTCACTCCCTCCTATTTACACTTTTTATCACATGCCCCGGTTTCTCACAAAATCACCACGGTAAAAACTCTCTCCAAACGGGTATATACTCATTGTTCCCTGGCCTTATTTAGAACGATCGAGAAGCGTACCGTTTACACCCATCTTTTATCCGCCGGTTACCCTCATAATTTTATTGACCGCCATTTTTACGTTCCGAACCACAAAAAAGTTACACCTCCGCTGTATAAAAACGTCTGTGTCCTTCCTTTTTCGACCACGAACTCCGATATTGCGTTATTTTTACGAAAATTCGGTATTCGCACGTTTTTCAAAAATTCGCCTTCCCTAGAAGCGTCCTTACGGCACCCCATAACAAAAAGCTCCATCAAACTTAACCCTCTATCCCTCAATAACGGCATCTATAAAATATCATGCAACGATTGTGAGCAATGCTACATTGGTGAAACTGGTCGAACCATCGCCACTAGAATCCGCGAACACAACCGCAATATACGTTCCAAAGATCGAAAATCTCTCATCTTTCAACACATGGCAGATTTCGACCATTCCTTCAATTTAGACGATACCATTTCTGTATACAGGGATATTGGAAACAAGTACCAACGCTTGGTTCTGGAAGCACTGGTGTCCAACTGTACTCCCAGTTTTAACCGGAAGATTGATCTCCCACCGCAATATACAATATTTTATGGCCTCACTCGCTGATATGTTTCTGGGTTTTATTGTTATTTACGGTTCAATTTTTATCTCCGTGTTTTTGCCTTCAGGTATAATTTTTATCTCCGTTTTTTGCCTCTATTTCTCACACAGAGTTTGTTTTATTTTTATTTGTAAATATGCAAATTCCCCTATCCAATCTTCAGTATGTAAAATTCCTTATTTCCTTGCGCGTATATATGTAAATATTTTTGCTTATAAATATGGCACTTCTTTGTCTACACTTGTATAAGACCTGAAGAAGGGCAGTTGCTGCCTGAAAGCTCGTCGTGTTCCATTAAAGAATCTTACCACGTTACCCTGTTTTTCCTTTGAATCTTACAGCGTGGCGATATGATGTCAGGATATTTAGCGATTCGGACGTCCGGGAGATCCCCAGAGGAGAATCCGTCCAGTGCTTCCTGGAACCGCACCAGAGCCCGCAGCTCTTGCTGAAGTTGACACCCCACCGGAGGCCATGCAGGATTCCTCGAAGATCAAGGGAACGAGCTCAAACTGAGCGTCGTCCCTGATGAAGAATACGATGTCATCCGCAATGGGAACCACGCATCCGCGGCCCAAATTCCTCTCGAGGCGGCGTAGTAGAGGCCCAACTCCGATGATGATGAGAGTGGAGCTGAGGTGGCAGCCCTGCCTCACCCCGGTGAGAAGCAGGAAGGCCTTGGTGTAGATATCTCCGATTCGGATGGAGGCGTCTGCTTCCCCGTAGAGGACAGAAACCAACCCGAGGAAGGCAGATGATAGGCTTAGTTTCTCCAACACGGCGAACAGGTAGCTCCAGCTCAGGCTGTCGAACGCCGACTTCAGGTCTAGGGAGATGACAGCCAGCGGTGTGTCATGTCTCGCTTCCTAGGCGACTTTATTGGACACTCACGTAATGTTCCAGAAGGATGACCGTCCCGGAACGGCGTAGGTCTGACATTCAAGCACGAGGTTTGGCAGATGACGACGCTGAAGGCCCATGGCACGCCGCTGAGGACCCTGTAGACGGTCGTTGGTAGGCTGATTGGTCGCAATGCTTGTAGACCCGGAACACCGTTGGATTTCGGCAGCAGGATGAACTTGCTCTGCATTGAAGATGGAAGCAGGGTCCCGCGGAGTCGAGAAGCCGCGAAGACTTGCCAAAGAACTTCGGCGAAGAAATCCTCAAAGGCTTTGACAAACTCGCAGGATAATCCGTCCCATTCAGAGGTACGACCGTTTGGCAGGCTGTGGATGGCTGCCGCTATTTGTTCGCGGTAGATGTCGGCGAAAAAGAGCTGGTCCAACTCGTCGAACTCCAAGGGGGTCACTTTAGCGATGAATTCTGCCGAGCTTGGGCCCTGGGCGAAGCGACTACCAAAGCGTTCCAGAAGGAAACCCCTAAGCTGGCCCCCAGAGATGGCGTTGCCGGCGTCGTCGGTGAAGGTGGAAGGAGAGCGACGTCTGAATCGGAAGGAACGCCCGATGTTCGACAAGGAAGGATAATCGGAGCGGGCAGTGTCGTCCTACAGTCTCCGCCTCAGGAAGTGGCTTGCTCTCTCGATGTATCCACCGCCGGACTCGGCAACGGCAAGTGTGAGTGATCTTATCTCCGCGACCAGATCTACCTTGATCCTTGTCCAGTGTTCCCATAACATCGGGGTTGAAATATTCGCTAGGTCTTCAGATATTTCATCAATGAATGCTTCCATTCGATCGGAAAATAGGTCTGACCGTAGCAGCTCGCCAATGCAAGGAAGTCTTGTAGGAGCTGGTTCTCCCACTAGGATTAGGACGGCACGGTGGTCCGAGTAGGCGTAGTCAATGGTTTGGTATTGGGTGATGCGGTCGCAGAAACCTAATGGAAGAAGGATTCTGTCCAGACGATGCGCATCGACCAGGCTTCCGATAGTGGCAACCCTGGTGTACTCCAGTGCAGAATCGAAGAAGGTGGCGACGTCGACGAGGTCGGCTTGTTCCAGAGCTCCGCGAGGGCTTGTGCTGAACCGGATGCCAGGTTCTTCGCCGACTCTTTGAAGATGTTCAGGTTACCGAGGATCCACGCATCTTATTCATGCGCCAAAGCTGCAAGGATTTGGAGATGGCGGCATCGTTCTTCAGGAGCATGAGAGACGTGGGCGTTGACGCACGTCATGGAGATTCCCCTGGACGGTGAGGATGATCACAGTAATCTTGCCAGGCCATAGGATTTGCTGCCGGTGAACAACAACTCCAGGCGCGAGGACGCAGGCGAGGCCCGATCCCACGATGGTTGCCACGGGTGCAATGACGGCGCTGTAGCCATGGCAGAGGTCTCCTACGTCGTCCAGGGACCTGACGTTCGTCTCCTGCAGGCAGCAGATGTCAATCTCGTGCTCCTTAAAAAAAATGGCAGAGCTGGATTCTCCAGCGAAGAGCGGCGATGCCGCGCGTGTTCAGGGTTGCAACGCGGAAGTTCATTTGGGCTGCAGAGCAGAGTTCCTGGCACATGAGAGCTTCTTGTACAGGAAACTTCTAGTTTCCCCTGTAAGAGCCATTAGCTCGCTGACCAAGTTTTCATTACCTATTCTCTGTTCAGCTCTTGATTGGGCGAGGAGCTGCTCCAGTAACTCATTGTGCGTAAGCTCCTGGAAGAGGTTTTCTCTCTCCAGGCCCTGCTTCTGGGAACTATCGACCGCTTTTTCTGTTCTCACTGAGTCGCTGGGAAAATGATCTGCGGCCACAGCAGCAGCCGGTGGTGGAGATACAACAGGAGGAGGGGCGGTTGAAGTGGAGTGTGGCTTGGTCCAGGCTTACGTGCTAGCACAGGTTGCACCAACAGGGATCACCAGCTTGTTGTCTTGAAGGTCAGTCTTTAGAGGAAAGTTCGCACGTTTGTGTCCCTGCTAATAGCACAGGGAACACTTGATGCCGTAGGACACATAGATGTGCGTGACCACTCCCTTGGCCTTGAAATCCAACCTGAAAGGGATGTGGGCGAGCTTTACTCCGTCTCGCAGAGTAATAAAAGATTCCCGACGAGCATCAGCCCAACAGGAGTCTTCGATCTGCATCATCTTCTGGATGATGGACGTGACCTGCCCGTAAGGCCCTAGCGCAGCGACGAGGTCAGTGTCCTCCACGAAGAAGAGCACATTTCCGAAGACAATTCGCTCGGCCCTTTTTCTCAGAGGGAAGGCCCGCAGTGTGGCATCCTCGATGTCGAAGCCTTCTTCTATTAGCTTATCGGCGAGTTGCACGCTGGAGAAACCGACCAGGATGTGCCCCTCCATCTTTGTTAGCTGGTAGATGGTGCCCTTGCCGAGCTTCGCTTCCAACGCCCTGAAGTACTTCTCCTGTGTGAAGTTTAGGCAGAATTCCAGGTAGACACCATAGTTCTGCTGCCCCGCTGCCGATCTGGCTCGGAAGGTTGCCTGTTTCTGCTTGGCGGTCTGGCACTCGTGCCCCTTACTGGGCCTTAGCGTGGCTCGTGACCCGCTGCTGTTGGGAGGGATTCTCGGTGCCTGGACGCAGCCCTCGCCACCCCCTCCCCCCCGAGTTGACGTGGTCAGGGTCATGTGGCCTCTTCTTGGAGCCGCCCACTGTGGTGAATATCAAATCTCCAATAAGCTGGTTTTCCTGCTCCGGGCAATCATTCCAATTTCGGCAAGAATTTGCATGTCCGCCATCCGCCGTCGGCTTGATATTAGCATTTTTGTCATTTTTAAAAATTCTGAATGACACTCAGGCATTTCAGAATCTTTTGTCGATTTCTCGGCAGAAATTTGGCAATCTTATGTGATGTCTAGATGGGATTTTAGCCCATTATCTTGGTTTTCACCCAATACCCCATAGGGGTTACTGATCTCCATGGCTTCCATCTCTATCCCAGAGAACGTGGAGCTCGCGCGTCACGTGGCCGCACGGCCGAGAGGGAGATCTTGGAAATAAATAAATAATAATATAATATTCACAAATAATGTGCAAAATTATATATATAAATATATATATATTATTTATTACTATCAATTTTTTAATTCCTAACCTTTAATTACTTTTAAATTTGAAAACGAAACTAATTGTTGCGGAATATCTTAAAATATATTTATAGTTCTTGTCCCTATTTCTCTCGTGATATCCATTTCTCTAAAAATAGTCTTTGCTTTTTATTTTTCCTGACGATGACAAAAGAAACATTGGAAAATAAAAACTATTTCTGGCCGAAGTGTCTTTATCTTAAAATTATATATTTTCAAAATAATAAAAAAAAGTTAATATATATTTTGACCAAAAACAGTCAGCGTTTGTCTAGGACCACTTTTTGTTTACTTCTCTTTTTTCGTGTTTAAAGTTAATATATTTTCATTTCCTAAATTTTAATAACAAAACAAAAACTTCAATTTTAAAAACAGTCAATAAAAATTTTTGTATTTAAATTTCACATCAACGACAGTCGTTAAGTATGAATTTTTTTGTTTGAATTTTTAAAATCAAATTCATTCTAATAAATCTGGTTATTAGAAATTTTTTGGTAAATCTTGATGTCATGTTTTGACTAAAATGTGTTCAGAGAATAGTGTTCAAATCAGGTATATTGTATATTCATACTATTTTGAATAAAATTAAGCATTTTGACTATTTATAAATGTACGTACTTTTACTATCCTCAAAGCTTATGTCCATATTTAAACCAAAAATCAATTTCCAAAAGATCAGCATCGGTTTAAAAGGAAAACTGAAAAATGTAATATAACAGCGGTATGGTAGATTAAACTGGCAAAATTGCTGGGAGAGTTCACCGCTGATGAGCCAGGCCCTCCTATTAATTTTTCATTGCAGTAAGGACATTAGAAGTTTGTTTTGTTTATAAAAGAATCATAAGTGTCTATAATACTTTCAAACTGTCTAACGAATAAATAATATCAGTTTGTCATTTCTTCTTTGGCTGATCTGGAAAGATTGCCCAAATCTGAAAAATTGCCTCTGATTGGCCAGAGTATGTGATGTAAACAATAAACACAATTAGGTCAAATATTGTTGGATTAATTTTGGATACACCATGTTGTTTTATCTCTAATCATATTATGTAACTCTTTCTCACACACATTATATCTTTTTATAATCATAATTGCATATTATCACTGTGATTTAACTGTTTTGGTTTTTGCAGGGTAAAGAACCATTTTGAATAAATACTCGAGGTATTTCCTTCATTTCCAAAGAAGAAAAAGACGTTAAATTCTCTTATCAAATATAAAAGAATGAATAAAGAAACTTCATAATGAAAGTAAAGTTCACAACTTCACAGAATGTTTGAACTAAAGCTATCAGCACAGTTCAAGGACAGTAGCATGGCCCCTGTGCAAGGATCACACACAAAATCATGAAGCATTTAAGAACAGAAAGTAAAAAAAAAAAGATTTGTATATCATCAATGTGAAGAGAATCTGTGAATTATCTCCAATAAGTGAATTGTTGTTCTTAACGTCAACTTTTGGTAGTTATATTGACAAATATTCTCCAATTTAAACTGTTAGCGATTATCACTTTATATATCAATATGTAAAAATGGCATATCCTGACCACATATATCAATATGTAAATTGAATACAATTTTGATTGCAGTTTTCTATCCTCAGGTGTAACAATCATCCTGGTTCAAAATCACATTAATAGGTACCGCTCAAGCAAGAGCAACCTAGTTCATGATAATTGAAACAGTGAATAATATGTGAAGGTTATTTGTATATTAAACAAATTTTAACGCGGGATTCAATCCCGGTTCATGACTGTCGGGAATCGAGCGTGTTACCCTCTCATCCACCGACTTACAATCATCCTAAATTTATATATATTTTTTGTGTAAAAATTGTGCAAGTTCAAAGAATTAAAGCCAAATTGGACTCAAATGGATCTTTCTATATGTGAACCATGCAATGATAAAACAAAAAGAATAGATAAACTATTTAATCAACAATTTGTAAATAGTGAAAATGTGCCCTTTAAATGCAAATATTGCGATTATGAAACGTCACAGAATTCTGAACTTGATACACATCTGTTAACACACAATAGTGAAAAGACCTTTGAATGCAAACATTGTGACTACAAAGCATCACGAAAAAGCTATCTTAATAAGCATATGCTCATTCACACCAGAGAAAAACCTTCTAAATGTGAATATTGCAACTATAAAACATCACAGAAAATTTGTCTCAATAATCATTTGATGGTACATACCGGTGAAAAACCTTTTAGGTGTCAATTTTGTGATTATAAGGCATCTCGTAAAACTTATCTTAAACAACATTTGTTTACACATACCGGTGAAAAACCTTTTGAATGTGAACAATGTGACTATAAAACAATAAGGAAAAATAACCTTGAACAACACTTGCTTACTCACTCCGATGATAAACCTTTTGAATGTGAATATTGTGATTATAAAGCCTCACAAAAAACTAGCCTTAATAAACATTTGCTCACACACACCGGTGAAAAGCCCTTCAAGTGTGGCTATTGTAATTATAGAGCTTCCCTAGAAATCAATCTTAAACAACATTTGTTCATACATACCGGTGAAAAACCCTTTAAATGTGAATTTTGTGATTATGAAACATCACATAAAATTAATCTTAAACAACATTCATATATACATACTGGTGAAAAACCTTTTGAATGTGATTATTGCGATTATAAAGCATCTAAGAAAATCAGTCTTAATAAACATTTGCTTACACACACCGGTGAAAAACCATTTGATTGTAAATATTGTGATTATAAAGCTTCGCAAAAGGGAAATCTTAAACAACATTTGTTAATTCATACGGGTGAAAATCCGTTTAAATGTAAATTTTGTTCATATAGAGCATCACTAAAATATTCTCTGAAACAACATATGTTGACGCACACTAATGACAAACCTTTTGAATGCCAGTATTGTCATTATAAAACATCACAAAGAAGTAATCTCAAAAAACATTTGCTCATACATACTGGTGAGAAACCCTTCAAATGTCAATATTGCGACTATAGAGCCATTCAAAAAAGTGCTTTTAATAGACATTTGCAAATACACACTGATAAAAAAAATCACATCAAAATAATAATACCCAACTGATAGATAATAAGTATTTCTCATTGATAACATTCAAAACCCTTTAAAGTGCCAATAATTTGACCCTAGAGATATAAGATGGCAATGAATATTCGAAACTATTATAGACATGTATGATTCTTTTGAAAATTAAACAATTTCTACTGCCTTTACTGCAATGGAAAAATTAAAGTGAGGGCCTGGCTCATCAGTGGTGAACCCTCCTGGCGGTTTCGCCAGTTTAATCTACCATACCGCTGTTATATTGCATTTTTGTAACTTCCTTTTATGGTGATACTGATGCTAGACTCTTGGAATGGGCATTTTAGATAAACTATGGACATAAAAGAATCATACCCGTCTATAATAGTTTCGAATTTTCATAACAGATGGCACGCTGATGCATCATAATAAGATGGCCATAATAAACATTTACTTTCACATCTTGTCATGTAGAAAATATGGAAAGACAAATATCAGAATTACACAGAAATTTATTTATAACAGCAAATAAATTTAAAAAAATTATAAAATACTAAGAGGCAATGTGTAAAGTATATAAATATGTATAGAAGCATAGTGCGCCTCTCCCATTAAAATAAACGTCAAACCGGTGACGGTCAATAGATGGCGTCAGGTTTTGATGTTTCTTTTGACGGGAGAGGCGCCCTATGCTTCTATAGATCAATTTCCTCCCGGCAAATTTTCCATCTATAAATATTATAAATGATAATCTGTACCTAAAACAATTAACATATTTTGATAATAAATTATAATTTAGATAAAATTTCTATAATATAATATGTAAGGCCTCTAATAGAGGCTGATATTGGTTACTCCATGGCAATTTGACAGGCCTGGGACCTCAATCCACTACAATAGATCTTGTATTTGTAAATATTTCATGTAAGATATACTCGATGATAAAGCACAATTTGGATTAAAGATTATATAAACACAAGGTAATAAGACCAAATCTAAATAAATAAATAGTGTGTGACGTTTCAGTAACAGCATTGTCTGAAGATGGTAACAACGCTGTTACCGAAACGTCACACACTTGGATTTGGTCTTATTACCTTGTGATATAGTCGATGTTTTTTATTAAGCCCGTTGAAGAGCAATTATCATTTGAAAGCTTGCATTTTAAAATTAAAAGAAACTCATTATGAGAAAATATTTTTGTATTTTTAAACCCTCCAGACAAGTGGCATCCATGTTTCTCTCCAGGTAGAATTTACTCCAATCCAGACTGGACAAAAAAGAAGTCTAGCAAATGTAAACATGAAGACACGAATGTTTCTTTCACACAAAAATCAAATTTCTTCTCTCCTCACTACGATGAAAAAATAATGGGAGGACTTGGCTCATCAGTAGTAAACCCTCCCAGCGATTTCACAAATTTATATATTTTTTCATCGCAGTAAGGACAGTAGAAATTTGATTTTTTGTTTGAAAGGAAACATTCGAGTCTTAATGTTTTCATGTGCTATATATATAGATGGTGTGTTATTGCTTTGAATTAAAACAGCAGTCTTCTATGAGAGATCATAGCATGGCTAAATCACATCTCTACAAGAAAGAATCACATCTGAATAGAAGGTGGTTTCTCTTGGAGGTTGACTCTAATTAGAAACCTTGTTTGATTTGACTCTTAATGAGTTGGTCTAACATGAACAATCACTGCAAAGAGGCCGGGTTTATCCATGTTTTTAAGCCATGGTCTTCCATGGGAGACTACTCTGTTTAAAATAATTACAGTAGAATTACCTCCTTGATAAGGCACAATTTGGATTATAGATTATAAACACAAGGTAATAAAACCAAATCCAAATAAATAAATAGTGTGTGACGTTTCGGTAACAGCATTGTTACCATCTTCAAACAAAAGAATCAAAACAGTTTTGTTATTCTTTTGTCTGATGATAGTAACAATGCTTTTACCGAAACCTCACACACTATTAAATTATTTGGATTAGGTCTTATTCACTTGTATCTATAATCTATAATCCAAATTGTGCTTTATTATAATTGTAAATATTGTAATTGAGTTCACCATTAAATTCTGAAGCATCGACTCTGTAAGTTCTTATAAACACAAGGTAATAACGACTATAATATTCTTCTTGGTAATATTTAGACGAAAAGACAAAATGAAAGAAGAAGAGTTTATTTTAATAGAAATATATCAAAGCAAGCTTTCGGGAAAAAAACCCTTCTACAGGCGTGATTACAGCATCAAACTTGGCACTATAATGCAGGTACAATGGCTAAAAAGAGAATATACATATAACTATTTACATATTTGCGGAATAAATTATGAAAATTAGGATTTGCATTAGTTATGACTATTTATTTATTTGGATTTGGTCTTATTACCTTGTGTTTATAATCTATAATTCAAATTGTGTCTTATCAATAAGTTCTTATATTTGTTTTTATATATATAGAGGTGGTAATGATGTTTTTATTATGATGCATTAGGGTACCATCTGTTATGAAAATTTGAACCTATTATAGACATGTATGACTCTTTTCAAATAAGGTAGATTAAACTGCCGAAACCGCTGGGAGGGTTAACCACTGATGAGTCAGGCCCTCCCATTAATTTTTCCATTGCAGTAAGGTAGTAAAAATTATTTAATTTTTAAAAAGAATCATAAGAGTCTATAATAGTTTTGAATTTTCATGTTATTATTGTATGATAAGTTCATGCCCAGGAAATTTATTGATTTGTTGTTATCTACTTCCATAGAGAGTAATTGATATCTGTGGAAGTAGATAACAACAAATCAATAAATTTCCTGGACATGAACTTATCATACAATAATAACAATATTACCACCTCTATATAAAAATATTTTTTGTTTTCACACAAAAGTATTTTTTCTTATTTTGAACTATTCAATTTTAAACATGCATTTTTCTCATGTCCAATTGTCAAATACATGTTTTTAATATCATTTGTCTCTCCCTGATTCACTCTTTTAGTTCAACAAGATTTAGAACAGGCCATCTCAAGCCATTGAAGATAGAAATTAATAACACAATCTACCCCACTTGCCCAAAATGTAGCTTGGTGCCTGCAGCTCCAGAACACATTTTGGCTTGCATTAGATGCACTAAACAGGACCTTTGGGAGAGGCCGCTGCTCATCATAAAACAGCTCGAGGAGCATGAACTCATGGAATTCATGTAATCTTTACACAAGGGGATAAGAAACAACAACAACAGCTCCTTTGGTTCAACATCTCTCAAATATAAATGTTTGTGCACTTTGCCTGTAGTTTGAGGCCGTTCCTAACATGGAAGCAGACGCCTTTGCCGCCGACTCTAACATGAGTACAGACGCAGCTCCTCCGTATCCCTGGAGTAGGACCCTGCTGAGGTCCATCAACTGGGTCAGTTGAAGTCAATATATTTAAAGAGGTTTACTCCTTTTTTTTTTTTCTAACAATGCTGCTGTTGGTCTGTGACTGCTTATTCGTCAGAGTTATTGGATGATCCAGTCATGGCTGGAGTGGGACCCTTGCTGAGGACCATCAACCGGGTCAGTTGAACTCAGGATTTTTAGAGAGGCCATTAGAATAAACAATGTAGCTCCCCCTGGTGATGACATCTTGAACTTCCACTGCGGACTTCCCCTCTTGTGGTGATAGGAACTAAATAGCCGATTGCCACGCCGTCACACCCCAGTCTATCATCCCTTTCACTTTTGCAACAAAGGGCTTGATTGTTTATTTATTGATGAACCCTCTTAGTTGAAGTTACCAAATCTCTTTAGAATTTGACCTATCAGCTCTCTCAAGATAGCAGTAGAAACTGAAGAAAGCATTTAAAAAAAATAAGCTAAGTGAATAGTTTGCCTTGGTTACGTGTTGTTGATTATTATATTTTTCAATTCTTGTCTAGAGACATTTTTGAATTATTTGTAGAGGAACAATGCAATCACATATGTGTGGGAGTATATTTCTACAGTTCACCGCAATATTTTTCTATTGTGCGACGGCGAAAGAAAGATTCAGCATGATGGTGAGTTTAGCAGATAGGGAGAACATGTACTTGCCAAGAAAGGAATAAAATAAGGAAGAGCTTTTGGTGCCAGCAGCAGTACAAAAAGGCTGAGGAATGACGAGGGTGGACGAGACTGTGGGGTTGAAGAAGGAAAACATCCGTCTGGTAACAGCAGTTTGACAGCAAGAAGGCTCTCGGCAAGAAGTTGCCAGAGTGTATCGGAGTGAAAAATCCCAGTGGCTAGCAGCTGACTGCAAAGGTGTCCTGAAGCTTGCAGGCTGTGTTGGCAACTGGAAGCTACAGAGGGATTGCTCTGTGGAAAGTGGATACCGGGACGAGTGTGTCAGTGGCAATGAGGCAGCCTACAAGACAGTGTCTACCAGGCCTGACATGGACTGTGTGTGTGTGAAGTGGGACGCTCAGCAAGAGTGTTATCTATGCGCCCAGGATTCTTCTAATAGTGGAGCTTGGAGGCAAGTCCCACATATTGGGACTTAAAAAATGTGTTTATTGTACACATAAGTTGTGGTTTATTAATTTCTGTGTGTTAAAGGTAAATTTAAATGGTAAATGTCCTTGTACAGGGTGTGGTAGCTATTTGAGAAAAAAAATGATGTCCTTGGGAAAAATGAATAGGCAAAGGAAAAAGAGCATTTGAAACATATTAAAGTTTTATATAGATGAACACATATACCTAAAGGATGACATCATTCAATGAACCCGCCATTAACGACAATAACAGCTTCTATACGTAACCGACTGCAGGCAGTAATGAGATGAGTCTTGGGAATTTTTGCCATTACATCCACTATACCAGCTCTGAGAGGTGCAACAGTTTTGTGGAAATGACTATAGGAGTCCCTCTCAACTACGTCCCACACGTCCAGTGTATTGACATCTGGTGAGCTGGGGGGCCAAACGTTAGGTGTGACATTGATGTTGATCTTCTCGTCCGAGTAAAAACAGATCATTCTTGGCTCCTCAGGATGTTTGAGCTTGTTCAGGAGGCGCTTGGATCTGGTCAAGCAGTTCACCTTGGTTCTTTCAAAGATGAACTGTTCTCTCCGCATCACGTATAATTGTAACAGAGCTACTCATGAACCACACATCGGATGGTAGCTTTATCAACCTGCAGCTCTCTGGCGAGTGCCTTCATCGATGACAACCTGGACACGGCTTATAAAGTCTGGCATCCTGATTCTGTCAGAACGTCGACACAATGTTTCCTTTAGGAAACTTCCGCCACATCACCCTTTGCAGCTCCCAATTCTCTCTGAACTTTGAAAACAAATTATCAGGCGACTTTCAAGAATGCTTGTTTCTGAATCGGTGTGTCCTGCAGCCAAAGAGACAATAACTACATATCTCTTCATTTGTTGTGTAAAAGTATGTTCTGCCATATCTACCTTCAACAACAAAACTATGTTACTATAACATACAGGAAAGTGTAAAACGACATTTGAAAATTATCCCGCATGAGTTTCTTTTCAACGAAAAATCAAAATTTATTCCAGGGAGAAATAACAACTATTTCTAACCTTAGGGATGAAGGATGAATTGTGAAGATTAATGATAAACGGAAAAATAAAAGTGTCCAGGGATGGGAATACAGGAAAGCGTGGCATCTATATTGTGTGTTCTTAAGGTGCTGCCATACCCTGTAAACTAGAGTGGAAGATAGTGTTTTTACACAATTGTAAATATGTTGTTGTTTCTTATCCCCTTGTGTAAAGATTACACAAATTCCATGAACAATTGTAAATGTATATACCAGGACTGAACTTTTGGTTTAGTATATTCTAAAATAAAAATGGAGATTGTTATAAGTAAACTATATATAGGAGTTTGTTCATTTTATCTCCAGTTTGTTTTAGTGAGGGGGGTGGTTTCACAGTTGTACAAATCACCGAGTCTTTGGATCAAAACTAAATATTGGTCAACACAAGGTAATAAGACCAAATAAATAGTGTGTGACGTTTTTGGGAACAGTGTTGTTACCATCTTCAGACAAAATTACTGAATGTACTTGTATTTGAATGTAACTCTACTGTTCTATAAGCTTTATGTCCATAGTTTTCTTGAAAACCATTTCTGAGATTCCACCCTTCAGTGCTGCGTATATAAGCAGAATCGTCCAATACAGTATTAGAGCTCTGAGAAGCAGTCTGGTGAATTAAATTGGCGAAACCTCTGGGAGGGTTCACCACTGATGAGCCAGGCCCACCCAATATATTTTTTTCATCGCAGTAAGAGCATTAGAAGTTTGTATTATATATGAAAGAAACATTCGTGCTTTTAAATCCTTTCATTTTACATGTATAGATGGCGCGTTATTGCTTTGTGTTAATCCAAATTGTGCCTTATTATAAATATTGGTAAGATAATTGAGCCTGGTTATTTTTTTTTAAATGTTTAATTCAATAAATAAGAGTAAGGAGATCAGGTGGACTTGAGGAAGGTGTGGAGTCCGGGGGGCATGAGGAGGTATTCCATCAGGATGACTAGATGTTCCGAGTGTTGGTTGGGCAGCTCGGACTGGAAGGCTTTGGCTTCTTCCGTCAGGATGATCTGTCCACACACCAGTCCCTCCATGGGTTGCTCATATTCATGAGCTACTTTCACTCCATATCCATGTTAGTATAGTGTCAATTCTTGATTTAAAACAGAAAGTTGATCAGGAATTTGTGGTGTGATTTGGTTCTGATTTTAATATTATATACCATGTTGTTTCTTATCCACTTATGTAAAGATTCCATGAGTTCATGCTCCTCGAGCATCATATACCATACTAGAATGGTGCCCTTTCCCCCAAAGTACTGGAAAATTGTGGGAAATACTACTTTAAAGTTTTATAACAAAAGAAAATAAGACCTAATCCAAATAATTATTAGTGTGTGACATTTCAGCAACAGCATTGTCACCATCATCAGACAAAAGAATACATTTTATTCTTTTGTCTGATGATGGTGACAATGCTGTTGCCGAAAAGTCACACACTAATAAATTATTTGGATTAGGCCTTATTTTCTTTTATTATAATCTATCCTTCAAATTGTGCTTTATCTACTTTAAAGTTTTGTTTCATAGGAAGGGAAAATCCCTCCCTGGCATCTCCAGGCGGCAGAGGGTGGACCTAGAGCAGCTAAGCCAGGGGGAGACAGAGACTGAGTTAAGTTTGTTGTTAAAAAAGCTTCTAGAGAAGAATATACCTACTATTTAGGTTAACAACATACTGATGTGCAAGATGAGTAGAAAACCACCACATTATTTCTTCTTAAAAATCCTCAATGATAAACCACAGCTGAACCAAGGCAACATTTTATCACCAAATGGCAATTGGAAGATCACCTTCAGGAGGCACAGCATAAAGTCTTAAATGTGATTGGATTTTGATAAGGCACAATTTGGATTATAGATTATAAACACCAGGTAATAAGAACAAATCCAAATGAATAAATAGTGTGTGACGTTTCGGTAACAGCGTTGTTACCATCTTCAGACAAAAGTACTGAATGGTAAGGCACAATTTGGATTATAGATTATAAACACAAGGTAATAAGACCAAATCCAAATAAATAAATAGTGTGCGACGTTCCAGTAACAACGCTGTTACCGGAGTGTCACACACTATTTATTTATTTGGATTTGGTCTTATTACCTTGTGTTTGTGATTTGATGTTGTACCTGGGTGAGGTAGCTGAGAGTGCAGGATGTAGAACTAGTGGCCCTGAGATGCCAGCCACTGGGCAGGATCTGCAATACACCATCCCAACATATAGTTAATATTGTCACATAGAAAATTATAGGAAAGACAAACTTCAGGATGACACAACAATTTATTTAAAGTACAAACTAAAATTTATAAAATACAAGAGGGGAACAATAATAGAAGTATACAGAGTAGTAAAATACAGTAGAACCTTCCTGTAAAGGACAACTAATTGCAGAACCAAAGTGTCCTTTAGAGAGAGGTGTCCTCTTACCAGAGAGTTTCAAAATAGTAAAAATGATAATTTTGTAAATGAAAACTGTCCTTTGTGGAGAGGTGTCCTCTTACCAGAGAGTTTCAAAATAGTAAAAATGGTAATTTTGTAAATGAAAACTGTCCTTTGTGGAGAGGTGTCCTCTTACCAGAGAGTTTCAAAATAGTAAAAATGGTAATTTTGTAAATGAAAACTGTCCTTTGTGGAGAGGTGTCCACTAAAGGGAGGTTCTACTGTATCAAAATTAAAATAATCTGTTCATAAAAAAATAAATATTTCGCTACAATATTAAGACTTAATTCAGATAAATTAAGCTAGAAGTTGAATTTTGGTAGGGCAGCAATGATCATCAAGTTACAAGTCATACTTTTATAAAAATGAAAAACTGTATCATATGTAGTACTAGCCGAATGACCCGGGCAACGCCCGGGTTTTACCCGATTAAATGTTTTTATTTAAATACTATTCGTTACAATTATAAATTGGCGGCGTGGATGTCACTCTTGTGAAACGTCCCACTCCAAACTTTGTGTCTGAGAAGCGATATTTTTATAGAAAGATGATCTGGCTTTTGTTTTCTGCTCGAATGAATGTTTTTCTGTTAGAATTTTGTTCCTGAGTACAAAATAATGAGCTGGTTTCACCCGTGGTCTCTGTTTTTTGGAATTTTTCCCGATATAATTTTGTATCTGATAATCTTGCATGATACAGCAATATCGTCATCATCATTTTCTGACTAATAATATATAGTTTTAATAATTGATTTATATATTTTTTAAAATAGCCTATCGTCTCCCCGTATTTTTTTACCTATGTATGGAAATTTTGGTTTGAATTAGTGAACTACAGCGAATTTGTATACCGGACATACAAACCAACAAACATACAAACATTCATTTTTATATATATATAGAAGATATAATATAAATGAGTTTTAAAAATTGTTAAAAAAAAATGCATCGGCCGGGAATCGAACCCTGGCCACCCGCGTGGCAGGCGAGCATTCTACCAATGAACCACCGATGCTTTAAAAAAATGGCCATATTTAGGTATTCATTCCATTCCGGATTAGTCCGCGTAAAAAAAAGTTCTTCAAATGAAAAAAAAGAAATAGCCAAAAATACTAATTAAAATGCAGCCGAAAATTTTCCTCAGGTTTATAAAAAGCGACATGCAAAATTTGGTACCAATTGGTTCAGTAGTTTTTGAGTTTATCGCAAAACAGACAGACAGACAGAAATTGACTTTTATATATATATTATATTATATATTTATATATGATAACAAGCTTATCCTGGTTCAGCTTAAAGATTATTTGGTAAAATACTTCTATAGTATTGTCACCCTCATGTAGGACCATTCTACAAGGTAAGATCGTCAAGTTCCTGGACTCGCTTAATAAAAAAAAAACTGAAGAATGGATCAGGAAGAAAAGATCAGGAAAATTGGTCCCGTCAAGATTGGTTCCTCCATAATGACAACACACGCCCGCACACAGCCCATTGAATACTCACTTTTTTGGTCAAAACCAACACCTGTCTCCTACTTCAACCCCCTTATTCTCCAGATTTATCTCCTATTGACTTTATCCTGAATTGCAAATGATCATGAAAAGAAAGAGTTTGAAACAAAAGAAGAGATAAAAAGTAAATTGCTGGATGTCTTGAGAAGCCTTACGGAGGATGAGTGTGCGGCATGTTGGGGGACTAGTTGGGAAAAAAGATGGAGGCGATGTATTGATGCAGGAGGATCATACTTTGACAATTATTAACGAATATTTTATAACATTACTTGGTAGAATAAAGTTATATACTGCCATTCCCTCTGGGAACTTAATGATCATACCTTGTATAATACTCTCTTAGATAAAAAATGATGTACCAAGACATTTTTGGCCGTAGAGTCTGCACCACGCTGACGAGAGCCAACAGCCCGAAGCGCATAGTGGTTGGGCAAATATCAAGTTGAATAAACATTTAGTTTATTTTTGTTCCACTAGATGACGCTCTTGCCATCTAAAATGTGAGCGGTCAAGATATACCTTTTTTTATTTATAATATATATATATATTGTTCTGAAAATAGAGCAATCCATACTTAAATCATTAGATAATAAAAAGGCATATATTGGATTGAATAAAAGATTTTTTGTCTTATACAATCCAATATATGCCTTTTTATTATTTAATGATTTAAGTATGGGTTGCTCTATTTTCAGAGCGATTTTAACATGCAAATAAATCTTTTATTCAATCCAATATATGCCTTTTATTATCTAATGATTTAAGTATGGGTTGCTCTATTTTCAGAGCGATTTTAACATGCAAATAAATCTTTTATTCAATCCAATATATGCCTTTTTATTATCTAATGATTTAAGTATGGGTTGCTCTATTTTCAGAGCGATTTTAACATGCAAATAAATCTTTTATTCAATCCAATATATGCCTTTTTATTATTTAATGATTTAAGTATGGGTTGCTCTATTTTCAGAGCGATTTTAACATGCAAATAAATCTTTTATTCAATCCAATATATGCCTTTTTATTATCTAATGATTTAAGTATGGGTTGCTCTATTTTCAGAGCGATTTTAACATGCAAATAAATCTTTTATTCAATCCAATATATGCCTTTTATTATCTAATGATTTAAGTATGGGTTGCTCTATTTTCAGAGCGATTTTAACATGCAAATAAATCTTTTATTCAATCCAATATATGCCTTTTATTATCTAATGATTTAAGTATGGGTTGCTCTATTTTCAGAGCGATTTTAACATGCAAATAAATCTTTTATTCAATCCAATATATGCCTTTTATTATCTAATGATTTAAGTATGGGTTGCTCTATTTTCAGAGCGATTTTAACATGCAAATAAATCTTTTATTCAATCCAATATATGCCTTTTATTATCTAATGATTTAAGTATGGGTTGCTCTATTTTCAGAGCGATTTTAACATGCAAATAAATCTTTTATTCAATCCAATATATGCCTTTTTATTATCTAATGATTTAAGTATGGGTTGCTCTATTTTCAGAGCGATTTTAACATGCAAATAAATCTTTTATTCAATCCAATATATGCCTTTTTATTATCTAACATGTGTTTACACATGTTTACAACATATATACATAATCATGGAATTCATGTAATCTTTACACAAGGGGATAAGAAACAACAACAACAACAACAACATATATACATATGGGAAAAATAGTACAAATGTGATATAATACTGGGATAAGGTTCATAAATTAAAAAAAAAAAAAAAGAAAGGCATCTCCTTATCGGGCAACTGAAAGTTGCTGATGGCTTGCCCCATCTATCAGAATAAATATCAACTATTCATTGATTTTTAATTATTCCAGAATTGGCCAAATACCCATTGTTGATTAATCAAGAAAAGTTAACCACGTATGTGTTTAGGCTGTTGGCCCTCATCAGCATTAAAAATCAACGAATAGTTGATATTTGTTTCTATAGATGGTGCAAGTCATCAGAAACTTTCAGTTGCCCGATAAGGAGATGCCTTTTTTCTTTTTTTTTTTATATATGCATATGTTATAAAATGTGGAACAACATTGTCACAGTGAGCTCCTTATCCAACTTGCAGTCATGGGCCAGAGTGCACTAGCCTGAAGACTAAGGAAATCCACGCGCATAAGAACATGGGTACCTTGGAGGGGCACCTGGGAAGGTGAGAGTGAACTATGGGGTGTCGTGGGATTGCTGTTCAATCGGGCCGCATGGCTGTACCTGACTCCTCTGCCTGTTGTATAGGCTCTGAAGCAGTTAGTCTGGAGTAGTATTGAAAGGTAGGTACCATGGCACGATGGACTTTCTCAACCAGAGGGCAGCTGGGGAACTCGACAGATTGCCATGCCACCAACAGCTGGTGGCTCCCATCCTCCAGTTCTGTGTGGAGGAGACAGCAGTCCTGGGCCTCCCCCTGGGTCAGTCCTGTAGTGACACACACACCACGGTGACACTAAAAATTGTTTTGAAAACATAAAAAAGGTCAGGTGTTGGTATTAAAATCTAAAAGGCATATCTTGATCATCGGTGCTCTGCCATCTAAAATGGTCATGTGAGAGCTGTCACAATATGCCTTTTTGAGACACACCAATGTGAAGTTAAAAATAAGACTTAGCATTCACTGTCAATAAACATCTAGCAAAAATCACAACTTTTATGAATAAAACCTAACATCAGTGACACACTCAGAATAAGTCACACACACACACACAGCTTAGCTATGTATTTTTCTTCTACATTCCCAAGCAATTGTCAGCACAACTAGATAGAGAAAGAGAGGATTTTCTGAATAACAACTCTCCTCTTAACCACCATGTGACAATAGATGGGATAATTAACACAAGGTAATAAGACCAAATCCAAATAAATAAATAGTGTGTGACATTTCAGTAACAGTGTTGTTACCATCTTCAGACAAAAGTCTAATGATGTTACTGAAACGTCACACACTATTTATTTATTTAGATTTGGTCTTATTACCTGGTGTTAATAATTATAATTCAAATTATGCTTATCAGATGAAATAATAGCTGATAGGAAAATTTGTAATTTCTTCATTCAATAGTCCCCCCTAACATTATCCTTTAACATACTTATATAGACACTTTTCATTTCTAAATAGATATTTGTATCCTGTAACATCCTGTCCATATAATCACCTAAATTCGGACTCAACAGATGGATGCTAACAACAGTATAAATATAAACTAACATAAAGCATCTATATATAGAAAATGCACAAATGTCTCATTTAGAAACAAACTTCTACTGTCCTTACTGCGATGAAAAAATATTGGGAGGGCTTGGCTCATCAGTGGTGAACCCTCCCAGCGATTTCACCAATTTAATCTATCAGACCACTTCTTAGAGTTCCACTACTGTATTGAACAATTCTGTCCATATACACTGCAATGAAGGGTAGAATCTCAGAAATTGCACTCAAGAAAACCATGGACATAAGCGTATAGGAGAATAGAATTACATATAAATATTTGCATCGAGCAATGCTATTCTGATGAGCCAAGCCCTCCCAATATTTTTGTCATTGCAGTAAGGACAGTTTGTTTTGTCTATAAAAGAAACATTTGTGCTTAAATCCTTTCATTGTCTATATATAGTTGGTGTGTTATTGCTCTATGTTAATTTATGCCTAACTGGCCTTGTCCTTATTGTTTGTGGAAGAGCATTGCTCGATGCAATTTGTTGTATTCTGTTTCTGATTTATCCATTTGCCTGCGTTGTTTTGTTCTTTTGAGTTCAATTTGTTGTTGTTTTTTGGACACAAAAGTCTATGCTACAGGCTTTAAGCAATCCTGTCAACTCTCTAATGCAAGCTGACGTGATATCGAAAGTCCACTAATAAGGGAGAAGTATATCCTTCCCAACTAGACGGTCAATCGAAAATCTACCACTTGGTTTTGCAGTCGATGTCCAAGGAGCTTCTCCTTTGATAAAGAAGACAAGACACACGATGGAATTCAAAAACAAGAAGCTCTCAAACAAAAACGATGAAAATAAGGTGGTACCGTAGTGATTTGAGATGTGAACAAGATTTGATGGGAAGTTAGCGAAAAGTCTTGAAGGAGCTAGAAGATTCCCTAGCATGAAGTCAGGACTGGACTGTGAGTCCTGCTAATCTTCTACTGTCCGCTCTCTGTCAATGCTGACTGAACTGAGTGCTGTCTGCTGACCGTTAAAACTGACTGCCCCTGTCTGCTGCTCCTGTACCATCTGGCCTGGACCTTAGGGTCACCTGATTTGGGGGAGCAATCAGATGGTGATATGTCATAGCAAAATGGGTTACACATTTGGATGGGGAAAGAATAATCTATTTTTAGCTGTGCAACCCCTCTAATTTTCACCCAGGTTTAACTGACATACTACGTCTCTTTGTCAGAGCACAATTTAAAAAAAACTTTTGTTCATTAATTTGTTATATATTGAAAAGCTTATATCATTAACAATAAATAGGAGATATGGAAGGAGGATTTTAGAAGGTAGAAACACATTTAAATTATTTACAAACAGGAAAAGTGGTTGAGATGGGATGTTTTGTATGTTAGGGCTAGGTGATACATAAGATAAAATTTATAAATTATGACACATATGAAGTATGTAGTTATACTTTACCTAGAGGCCCTTGAAGTTCTTGATGAATATGCACTAGCAACAAACACACACAGATATAGTCATTGGTTATCTAATTGGTATAAAAAAATCAATTCATTGAAGTCTTTTTAAACATGGAAAAGGAAAAAAAAAGTAGTTGAAGCAAATAATTGGAATACTCTTTCTTTCAATAAAGGAGATGGTTTCTCCTGATGATGCAGGATGTATGGTCTAGCTGATGCTGAAGTAAATAATACACATATCATAGTCATGGAGAGAATAGTCACACACAGGTACTTGTAAAGACCTTCCGTGAATGGCCATCTGACAAGTAACCTACTCCCTGAACAACCACTTCTGTAGCATCCGAGAAAAGACTTAACAAATTCAACCTCCAGCAAATATCAAGGAGAAAACAGGAAAATCAAGTCCTCATTGAACAGTCTCTCATGGGCAGTTCATTCTTTCACCTTGTGCTCCCCGATAAGCCAATAAGCCTTTACAATTCAATACAAATATGCAATTTTTAACCTGCAACCCCAAAACACATTATTTACTGTATTGACTCATCCATTGATTAGCTCTACTCTTCCCTGGCAGACACCATCAAATTCTCAAGTTTTACAAGCTTGATACCCTGATATGATTGAGTGGCGATAAGAAAGAAGAAGATCCCTGCCTTTACAATTTAACATGGTCTGCGTGAGTTGGCTTAAGCAATCAACTGATGGATTAGGGAAAAAAATAATTTAACAAAATCAATAAGCAATCCAGAGCCAGGTCTCTTTTACTAATATTTTCTTAAGCTTTCAGGTCAATAGGCCCTTCAACAGGAGACCTAGAAGTACCACTTTCAGCCAATTATACATGCTTGTATATAATTGAGTATATAATTGGCTGGAAGTTGTCTTCTAAGTCTCCTGTTGAAGAGCCTATTGGCCTGAAACCTTGAGAAATGATTAAAAGAGACCTGGCTCTGGATTGCTTATTATTATTATTTTTTTGCTTATCCCAAGTACACGTGGTACAGGCAATGATAATCATGGTGGGTAGTTAGCGACTTCTTTTACTGTAAGTACACCACATGTCTACACATGTGAAAAGCAGTTCGAATTTGCACTTACAAATGTGTCAGAGCCCTGTTTGGTTACTTGCACTCACTGGTGGGGTTGGACTTTTGCAAGAATCGGGGGCCATTGGGACATTTTTTGCTTATTGCTTTAGTTAAATAAGCCAACAATGAAAAAAGTTTGGTCCTTGTCAGTTTGTTACAGATTACTGGATGAAAACCTCTCTATGGTTCCAATCATTGATTTTTGGTGTGTACACCTTCCTTCTTTAAAAAATAAAGTAAGTCTGGTACAGTAGAACCTTCATGAGAGGACACTCACGCTAAAGGACACCTCTCTATAAAGGACAGTTTTTATTTGTAAAATTACCATTTTTAGTATTTAGCAACTCTCTGGTAAGAGGACACCTCTCCCTAAAGGACACTTTGGCTCTGCAATTAGGTGTTGTCCTTTACAGGGAGGTAGTTCTACTGTATCCTCAAATGCCATAATATGGAATAAAGACAAAGAGACCCAACAAAGTAGGGAGACTATTTCAAAATAAACAATTTCAAGATTTTGATCACAGCATCTCTATCATCAACATATTCTCTGAAATCCATTATCACAGGTTTTCAGATTTCAACAAATTACAAAAAAGGCATTAAATGCTGCAAGCCTTTTTATTAATTGATTGAAGTAGCTTTTAGGCAAGCTCTTCCTCAGCAAACTAAAATATATGAAAAGGTAATGGAAAGAGATTATTCTATATACAGTTACGAGCGTCATTCTTCATCAGTCATCTCTGTCACCGTTTGCTTTTTTTTTTGGAATGGCGCCCTCCTATTCTCCTATTGGTCGGCTACGATCACGCCACCTTTGCCCCCCCCCCCCCCCCCACTCGCTTTTTCGTTTTTGTAACCATTGTGTTGGAGCGGGTCGCTCCTTAAATAAATGCATATATTAGTTAATAACCAAATGGAATCCTCTCTTTCTTTTTCCCAGTAAGAGATGCCTACGGAAGCCAACAGTACATAGACAGATAAAGCACATAGGCTATAGTTATTAACTAACATATGCATTTATATAAGGCGCCAATTTATAATTGTAACAAATAGTATTTGAATCAAAACATTCAATCGGGTAAAACACGGGCGTTGCCCGGGTCATTCGGCTAGTATTGCATATATGTTTTAGTTTCTAAAAAATGCTCCAATGGCCTCCGATTCTTGCAAAAGTCCAATCCTACCAGCTTGTGCAAGTAACTAAACAGAGCTCTGGCATATTTGTAAGTGCTTTCATTTGTGAGTCAAACTGCTTTTCACATGTGTAGACATGTAGTGCACTTACAGTAAAAGTAGTCACTAACTACCCATTATGATTTCCATGGCCTGTACTATGTGTACTAGGGATAATAATAATAAGTTTGTTGAGGAAGGGCTTGCCCGAAAGTTACTTTAATCAATTAATAAAAATAGTTGCAGCATCTTTTGCCTTTTTCGTAATTCTCTGAAATGTACAGTAATACCATCCATGAAGTGTGTTAACTCAAAGCAGTTCTTGCTGCCTGCTAGCTCTAATCTTACCAACATATGCAGTGGAGACATTTCACAAGAACTCTACAAGCATAATTCCATGATCCACTTAGTTACTTAGATCAACTTACAAGTAGTTATCTTGTTTCTGAACTATACAAAGTTGTACAAATTTATTACAATATTCCTTATTCCCATCTATCGCATATTCTCATATATATGACCATAATCAAAGAATGATAACAAGGATTCCTGGTTACCTGAGAATTTCTGTATATAACAAATTTTTGAAAACCACAAATATATCTTCCTTTTTGAAATTCAAGACTATTATAGATGCATATGATTCTATTTAAAAATTAAACAATTTTAAACTGCCCTTACTACAATGAAAAATTAATGGGAGGGCCTGGCTCATCAGTGGTGAACCCTTCCAGCGGTTTCGCCAGTTTAATCTATCATACTGCTGTTATATTGCATTTTTCGGTTTTCCTTTTATACCGATACTGAAGCTGACCTCTTGGAAATGCTATTTTAAATGGAATATGAACATAAGCTTTGAGGGGACACTAGAAATACATATAATTATAATATCAAAGGGATAAAGTTTCTTATAACACTCTTTTAAAATATACAAATTCCCCTTTGATATATATAGAGTTGCACAAACATAAATACTTGTAGAGAAGTTTAAAAAAAGAACAATCCCCAAATCAAACAAAAGGACAACAACTGTATGAAAATGAAAGAAAGAATTCACAAAGAAACAAAAAAGAAGAAGATAGAAAAAGAGAAGACAATGAAAGAAATTGGAAGACATATCCCTCTCCAACAGAAATACTCACAAATCTTCTGCCCACTTGGCAAGACCTGACAAGTGTGAACCCTCTGCAGCAGCCGTTGCAGTACCTCAGGAAGATGGATGGAGGATACACCTACCTTCACTGTGGTGTCAAATAGAAACCGGATCTTGGGACTTCGGAGGATGTTCCACACCGGCTTGGCCAGGATTGGGAGCTCCATCTGGGAGAGCAGGCTGGAACACAGGCAAATGGACATCCCATAAGTTCTAAGTGTTGTATATATATTAATTAATTGTTCCACAGAGGGTGTGTAAGCTCACAGGTAAATAGGCGCTAACCGAAACAGAAAAAGTTTCTTTGTTTAATATTAGTTTCCTTTTTTATATTTTGTTCTCTCTCTTGTAAATCAATAAATATAATGTTTAATTAATAATTATTGGAATCAGTTTCATTAATAATTCTAAGCAAAGTCAACAATAAGGTCCCCCAAATTGCCATCTATACTGTTCCTTGTAGAGAGATTTAAATGAAATAATATAGAGTAGAACCTCCATGAGAGGACACTTGTAAAATTATTATTTTTACTATTTAATAACTCTCCTGTAAGAGGACACTTCTCCCCAAAAGACACTGGCTCTGCATTTAGTTGTCCTTTACAGGAAGGTTCTACTATACTCAATTTTTGAAGCAGGTATTAAGTATTTGGTTATTTGGTTATTGCACAGAAAAAAAATCAAGATGTTCCCAATTATATAAAAAATGTCTTTGTAGGATAGAAAGAGAAGGGAATTATACCTCAGAGCAGTGAATGACTCGCTGCTTCCATGCTTGATAAAGGTCTTCACTCCACGATCTTCCTTGAAGAACCTGAATTGGAAGAAAGTTAGACAGGGAGAGTTCCAGTCTGTGCCATCTCACCTCCAGGAACCCATCAGTTGTCTGAAGTCGTCACAGAAGTCTGCGGATGATGTCAAGTTGTGCACCTGGAAGTAAACATTTCAAGAAACCCTCTAAAATGGATATTTATCTTCAGGAGGTTGGGGATACAAATCATAGAAACCAATAGAAGGCCAATCAACTGCTACCATCCCCAGGTACAGGACCAACATTAAATAGCATATAGAAGATAAAATTGCTATAAAGTATTCTATATACAGTTATCAGCGTCATGCGTTCTGTCACCATTTGCTTTTGGTGGCGTGATCGTAGCGAGCCAATAGGAGAGCGCCATTCAGGTGTCATCATTTGCTGCGCCACCACGTGGCGCGAAGGTGACCTTGAGTAACGTAATGACAGGGTAGGAACAAGAAATCACTTGCTATCATTATCATATCATTTTATGTATATATCAGATTAAAAATATATTCATACAAAAAATATAAATAATACAATTTTCAAATATCGTTGTGAAAATTTACATTTTTATTTTCGTATTTTAAAAACACACAAAGATTGAAGCGGGACGTTTCAAAAGAATGCCATCCACGACGCCAATTTATAATTGTAAAGAATAGTATTTTAATAAAACATTTAATCGGGTAAAACCCGGGCGTTGCCCAGGTCATTCAGCTAGTAAAATAAGAATAGAAACAAGGTAATAAGACCAAATAAATAAATAATGTGTGACGTCACACATTATTTATTTATTTGGTCTTATTACCTTGTGTTTAGAATCTTTAATCCAAATTGTGCCTTATCAAGAATACAAACCATAGCAATACGTTTCTTTATTCGTGCAAATTGCAAGTTTTCAGATCTTTATAATCCTTCTACAGGCAAAAGCTTGCACGAATAAAGAAATTCATTGCTACATTTTACATTCTTATTTTATTAAATAGCATGGAAAACCTCATGGAAGATAATTCAATCATTCTTGGTGACTTCAACGGCAAAAGCCAGTTGTGGGGATCTCATGAGGACAATCAAAGAGGAGAAATCCAACTTCTTTGATGAGACAGACCTTTATTCGACTCCATCGAATGCCTATAAAAGGCCTACATCTAGGCAAAAATATAGAATTAAACATTCCATCATTGATATCTGAAACAAAAGCCTGGAGCTATTCTGGAATATGGGATGAACCAACAAGCAGCAACCTGTATTTCCAGGCTCAAAACTGCTCCTTTTGTAGGATGAGGTAAAGTCCTTCCCACAAAGCATCATCTGCAGGACCAAAGAGGCCTCACCAGACCACCTCTTGGAATGTATGGAAGCCTCGACACAAGACCCTACCAAGATTGTGAATTTGATCTATGAATTCACTCTCCATGACCTTATATAATTATACAAACAATGGGATAATGATTTTTAAAAAAAATTATATCAGGGTCTTTTCACAATTGTATATTGCAAAGTCTTGACAAAGGCTTTCGGAAATCATAGAACAAACCAAGTTTAAAAAAATCCAATTGCAATCATCCCACCAAAGTTTGATCAATCAGTGTGAGAGAGATGTTGAAATTTACCATTTGTGTTCAAAATGAGATATTTCTCAACTATTGACTATATATTCTACACATTTCATCTTTTTTTATAAAATTTGTAAACACATATATAATAAACAACAGCATTAGAATAGGTAGGTTTTTTTTTTACACAAAAAATAAACTTCTACTGTCCTTACTGCGATGAAATAATATTGGGAGGTCTTGGTTCATCAGTGGTGAACCTTCCCAGCAGTTTCACCAATTCAATCTACCAGACTGCTTCTCTTAGAGCTCCAATACTGTATTGGATCATTCTGCTTATATATGCTACATTGAAGGGTGGAATCTCAGAAATGGTATTCAAGTAAACTATGGACATAAGCTTTTAAGACAGTAGAATTACATATGAATATTTGCATTGAGCACATAAACAATATTCAAAATAATTTTTAGCTTGTGGAAAAAAAAAGGAGACATTAGGTATCTGAAATGTCAGATTAAAGCTATACAACAATAAAAAGGTTTATTAAAACCTAAAGACTAAAAGTCTTATACAAATTCTCTAAGAAGAAATGTAGGATACATGCAGGAAAAACAGTAATAGTACCTTAATGGTAATATGATATTTATATACAAGTAAAATTAATTAAGACAATCAAGCTAATAAATAGATTAATCTGGGTAAATTGGAGAGAAAGAAATTTATTATACAGTAGAAGCTCCCTGTAAAAGACACCTAATTGCAGAGCTAAAGTGTTCTTTAGAGAGAGGTGTCCTCTTACCGGAGAGTTTCTAAATAGTAAAAATGGTAATTTTGCAAATGAAAATTGTCCTTTATAGAGAGGTGTCCTCTCATGGAGGTTCTACTGTACGTGGATTTACCATGGAGCGATTAAAGCTATACAAAGGTGTGTAGAGCAAATGGAAACATTAAGACACGAATGTTTTTTTCACACATATATCAACGTTGTGTTGATGTTTATTATTATTTATTTCCTAACACAGGCTCTGGAGGGAACAAATGTCACCAGGTGTAAGGAGGTAGATGTAGTTCACAATCAACCCAATAATTCCTTCCTACAAGGTTTAATAAGATTTGGAGAGTATGATTCATAGCACTACATAACCTTTATTTTTTAAAATCCTTATTTTTTAAAACCCTTTCAAATAATTACAAGGGTTGATTTAAAGCTGGTTGATTTGAAAGGTTTAAAATAGGCATTGAATTATAGTTGGCATTGGTTGTATTAAGAAAAGAAAAAAAAAGGCTTCTCCTTATCAGGCAACTGGAAGTTTCTGATGGCTTGCGCCATCTATCAAAATTAATATAAACTATTCGTTGATTTTTAATTATTCCAGAATTGGCCAAATACCCATTCTTAATTAATCAAGAAAAGCTAACCACGTATGCATATTGGGCTTTTTCACATAGGTTGTATTGTAACTATATACATAGTATATATTTGAAATACTACATACTACTATGCAGAATTATTTCCAGCATTTATTGTGTCACCTGCTAATATCTGAAAGAATAAATGGTTCTAGAAATTCTTGACTGCACACATGGACCTTAGGACATCCCCAGTAGAGGTACAGTATAACTTCTCTTTAGCAGACACCCCGCTAGCGGACACCTCTCTACAAAGGATAGTTTTCATTTGCAAAATTACCATTTTTACAATTTAGCAACTCTCAGGTAAGAGGACACCTCTCCCTAAAGGACACTTTGGCTCTACAATTAGGTGTCCTTTACAGGGAGGTTATACTGTATTTAAAATTCAGATTTTACAATGGAGAAAGAAAAAGAAGAAACCATTCAGAGATCTTCCTCTTACCTCTTCGGCTAGCTGTGCAGCACAGAGACTTCCCAGTGTCTTCAAGTGACTTAAGTATGCTGGACACATAGGTTAGCTCTCCAATCTAACCTCAAATAACAGTACACATAGTACAGGTGATATAACACTACAGGGGGTTTTGTGAGACATGAAAATCCCATCAAATATCAAGTCAAAAATAAGTTTCAGCATTATACAACAAATTATTTTTTTATGATCTCATAGAATGGGGTGTAGGGGTGCAGCTTTTGTTGATCATGGCATCATGATCCAGGCACACTTTGGTGATAGTCTGACTTTGCCTGTAATTTGAGGCCATTCCTAACATGGAAGCCTTTGCTGCCGACTCTAACATGAGTACAGACACAGCTCCTCTGTATCCCTGGAGAGGGGACCCTTGCTGAGGGTCAGTTGAACTCAGTATTTTTAAAGAGGTATTTCTCCTCTTTTAACAATGCTGCTGTTGGTCCGCAACTGCTTATTCATTGGTTATTCTGCTTGTTTCGCAGCTGGCCTTCATATCTGAAGGTCATTCCCCTATCTGCCTTATGGTAATAAGACCAAATCCAGATAAATAGTGTGATGTTTCGGTAACAACACTGTTAACAAAACATCACACATTATTTATTTATTTAGATTTGGTCTTATAACCTTGTGGTTACAATCTGTTGTAAGTGACCATTTTATTCATTGTTAAAAGAAAATATGTATATATAATATTTAAGAAATGTTAAGGGGGGTCGGTGGAAGGCTGGTTAAACCGTTTGGTTTTCGACCACTACAACCCGGGTTCGATTCCCGCATTGGACACTTTTTTCTGTTTTAAAAAAAAATGCTCCAATGGCCCCCGATTCTTGCAAAAGTCCAACCCCTCCAGCGAGTGCAAGTAACCAAACGGGGCTCTGGCACATTTGTAAGTGCAAAGTTGAACTGCTTTTCACATGTGTAGACATGTGGTGCACTTACAGTAAAGGCAGTCGCTAACTACCCACCATGATTATCATGGCCTGTACCACGTGTACTAGGGATAAGCAAAAAAAAAAAAAAAGAAGAAATGTTAATGTGCTATGTTATGAATTTAATATATGTACATTTATTGTAAAAGGTAATATTTTCTAGTAGGAAAATTTTGCATAATTTGATGTGTGTATGTATATCGTATATTGTTCAGTTGAGTGTAATCTTTGGAACAGATATGATAAAGCTCAAATTTGTAGGGATTAATTAATTTTGCTGTAACTTTAATAAATAAATTGGCATTTTGTGAAATAAAAGAAAAATAGAAGTCTTCTTGCACTTATATAAAAACTTAAAAAGGTAACTATTCCTTGCACTACACAATCTATAATACAAATTATACCTAATCATATTTGTTGTTAATCTTGGGATTGGAGGATTATATGTTCTGTGAAGGTTATAAAGATGTCAAGTATACCTTCATCTAAACACAAGGTAATAAGATCAAATCCAGATAAATAGTGTGTGATGTTTCGGTAACAGCGTTATTGTGTCATTCAGCACTTTTGTCTGAAGATGAAAACAGAGCTTTAACCAAAACATCACACTATTTATTTGGGTTTGGTCTTATTACCTTATGTTTATAATCTATAAACCAAATTGTGCCTTATCATTATACCTTCATCTGTAATGTCCACGGTCTGTTTAGGAATGATGACATAGTCATTGGGGGTCTTGTTCTCCTCTACAGGCTGTGTGTTGTCTTCAGGTGGGCAGTCCTTGTTGTTTCTCACCACCTGGACCCCACACAGTCTCAGTGCCACAAACCTCTATGATAGAAAGGAAGCCTCCTTGGCTAGAATTATATACCACAAGTATTAATGTTTATTCATTGAGGCTTGGTCAGATATTAGTTACAAAATAACATTTATTTTGCTGAAGTGAAGGTTGCCTCTCCCATCAAAATAGACGATAAAATTAAGTGTCATCTATCTTCGCAAACAAGTGGACTCGGGTTGTTGACAAAGCCACAACACCAGCTTTGGCAAACTGAAAAGCGTCCACCTAGAGACCATGGTTTCGGGCTAATGGCCATCCTCAGCCTATGGTGGAATTTATTCTATGAGATCCACAAGGGATCAAATGAAATCTTCACAATCTACCAAAAAGAAGTTTTGCTGGCAATGTGGCTGGGCCAAATCTATTGGCAAAACATAGATGGAAAATTTGCGGGGAGGAAATTAATCCATAGAAGCAATATGCGCTTCTCCCGTCAAAATAAACGTTAGAATCTGACGCC
>CP092866.1:110359338-110381979 GCA_030710605.1 Cordylochernes scorpioides | reverse complement strand
ACACACCCAAGATAGTGGACATTGCTGCTGCTGTGATAGAGATGCATGGAGACATCTTCTTTCTTATCTCCACTCAATCACACTAAGGTATCAAGCTTGTAAAGCTTGAGACTTTTGATGGTGTCTGCCGGGGAAGAGTAGAGCTCATCAATGGATGAGTCAATACAGTCAATAATGTGTTTTGCGGTTGCAGGTTGACACTTAGTACATAGTGGGAAAACCTTGCAACCATTCTGGAAAGTCATTGTCCGTAGATGACCAGACTTAAGTCTGGAAATCAAGGACTGTATGGTACATCTGAGACTCTTCATTGGACTTGACAACAACAGAAAAACAGGAGCTATAGGGCAGCTTGAAGCCAGCAAGAACTACTTTGAGTTAACACATGTCATGGATGGTATTACTGTACATTTCAGAGAATTACAAAAAATATATAAGACACTGCAACTCTTTTTATTAATTGAGTAAAGTAGCTTTCAGGTAATCCCTTCCTCAACAAACTTATTATTATCATTATCCCAAGTACACATAGTGCAGGCCATGAAAATCATGATGGGTAGTTAGTGACTACTTTTACTGTAAGTGCACCACATGTCTACACATGTGAAAAGCAGTTTGACTTACAAATGAAAGCACTTATAAATATGCCAAAGCCCTGTTTGGTTACTTGCACTAGCTGGTGGGGTTGGACTTTTGCAAGAATCGGAGGCCATTGGAGCATTTTTTAAAAACTAAACCATAAATGCTATATAATCTCTCTCCATTACTTTTTC
This sequence comes from Cordylochernes scorpioides, assembly GCA_030710605.1. Classification (NCBI taxonomy): domain Eukaryota; kingdom Metazoa; phylum Arthropoda; class Arachnida; order Pseudoscorpiones; family Chernetidae; genus Cordylochernes; species Cordylochernes scorpioides. The sequence continues at coordinate 110,381,206 of CP092866.1, read as the reverse complement.
ATATATAACTCCGCCTTTGCCGGTCCCAAGCCCGGTTGAAAAAGGAGGAGGGGGAGCAGTAACAAGCTCACTAAAAACCTGGGCTCAGCTGGCCTGGTTGATAGTACCCTGTAAGTGCTCCTAATCCAGGAATACAGGATGAGCAGTGTTTGTACTCCATGTTAGGAGCGGCTGCACATGGCGTCTGTTCCTCATGTCAGAGGCGGCCATTTCTTTTGGAGCTAAGTCAGCCTGCCACTGAGTAGTGCTCCCAGTCTTAATGACAAAGGCAGACACATTCTACTTCACCCAGTCATGATGGTTGGAGATAAGAAAGAAGAAGAAGACTTTTTCATATGTTTTAGTTAGCTGAGGAAGAGCTTGCCCAAAAGCTACTTTATACAATTAATAAAAAGGCTTGCAGCATCTAATGCCTTTTTTATAATTTGTTGAAATCTGAAAACCTGTGATAATGGATTTCAGAGAATATGTTGATGGTAGAGATGCTGTGATTAAAATCTTGTTTTTTGTTTATTTTGAAATAGCCTCCCTACTTTGTTGAGTGTTTTCCTTTATTCCATATTATGGCATTTGAAGATACAGTAGAACTACCTCCCTGTAAAGGACACTTAATTACAGAGCCAAAGTGTCCTTTAAATGAGGTGTCCTCTTACCAAAGAATTGCCTAATACTAAAAATGGTAATTTTGCAAATAAAAACTGTCCTTTGTAGAGAGGTGTCCTTTAGCGTGAGTGTCCTCTCATGGAGGTTCTACTGTACCAGACTTACTTTATTTTTTAAAGAAGGAAGGTGTACTCACCAAAAATTAATGATTGGAACCATAGAGAGGTTTTCATCCAGTAATCTGTAACGAACTGACAAGGACCAAACTTTTTTCATTATTGGCTTATTTAACTAAAGCAATAAGCAAAAAATGTTCCAATGGCCCCCGATTCTTGCAAAAGTCCAACCCCACCAACGAGTGCAAGTAACCAATTGGGGCTCTGGCACATTTGTAAGTGCAAATTCGAACTACTTTTCACATGTGTAGACATGTGGTGCACTTACAATAAAAACAGTCGCTAACTACCCACCATGATTATCATGGCCTGTACCACGTGTACTAGGGATAAGCAAAAAATAAATAAATAATTCAGAACCAGGTCTCTTTTAATCATTTCTCCAGCTTTCAGGGAAATAGGCCCTTCAACAGGAGACCTAGAAGACAACTTCCAGACAATTATACACTCAATTATATACAGTGTGTATAATTTGCTGAAAGTGGTATTTCTAGGTCTTCTATTGAAGGGCCTATTGACCTGAAAGCTTAAGAAAATAGTAGTAAAAGAGACCTGGCTCTTGATTGCTTATTGAATTTGTTAAATTGTTTATTTTTCCCCTAATCCATCAGTTGATTGCTTAAACCAACTCATGCAGACCATGTTAAATTGTAAAGGCAGGGATCTTCTTCTTTCTTATCTCCACTCAATCATATCAAGGTATCAAACTTGTAAAGTTTGAGACTTTTGATGGTGTCTGCCAGGGAAGAGTAGAGCTCATCAATGGATGAGTCAATACAGTCAATAATGTAAAAATAAAAAAGGCATCTCCTGACCACGAGCACATGTGCTTTTTAGTCAATAATGTGTTTTGGGGTTGCAGGTTGACACTTAGTACATATCCAATACATAATATATATCCAACTTTGCTGGCATCCAGGTATGTTAGGCTTGCTGCAGAGAATTAAAGTAACTCTGTGATTTGTCTATATTTGGGAGAATCCCAAAGGTTGTTCATAAAACTGCATTGCCTTGTTGTTACCATCCAACTTTGCTTCTTCTTCTTTCTTATCTCCACTCAATCATATTAAGGTATCAAGCTTGTAAAGCTTGAGAATTTTGATGGTGTCTGCCAGGGATGAGTAGAGCTCATCAATAGATGAGTCAATACAGTCAATAATGTGTTTTGGGGTTGCAGGTTAAGAATTGCAAATTTGTATTGAATTGTAAAGGCAGAGATGAATATGTATTGTTGGCTTATCAGGAAACACAAGGTAAAAGAATGAACTGCCCATGAGAAGGCTGTTTAATACAGACTTGATTTTCTTGTTCTCTTTGTGAGATTTGCTGGAAGTTGATTTTGATAAGTCTTTTTGGATGCTACAGAAGTGGTTGATCAGGGAGTAGTTCGCTTGTCAGATGGCCTTCACGGGGGATCTTTACAGTACCTGGTTTATGATTATTCTCTCCATGAAATGTGTATTATTTACTTCAGCATCAGCCATACAATATTTACCTGCTTAATGATCTCTACTCAGCCCCAGCAGACACCATCAACAAGCTCTACAAGCTTGATACAATGATATGATGGAGTGGAGATAAGAAAGAAGAAGACACATCCCCAGCAGACACCATCAACAAGCTCTATAAGCATGATACCATAATATGATTGAGTGGAGATAAGAAAGAAGAGGCTATATACCTGCATCATCAGGAGATACCATCCCCTTTATTGAAAGAAAGAATATTCCAATTATTTGCTTCAACTACTTTTCCATGTTTAAAAAGACATCAATGAATTGATTGTTTTATACCAATTAGATAACCAATGACTATATCTGTTTGTTGCTAGTGCATATTCATCAAGAACTCCAAGGGCCTCTAGGTAAAGTATAACTACATACTTCATATATAATACAATATAATGTGGCTTATGATTTTAGAACGACATTTGAAAATTATCCCGCGTGTGTTTCTTCATATATATATATATATATATTGTTCTGAAAATAGAGCAATCCATATTCAATTATTTAGATAATAAAAAGGCATATATTGGATTGAATAAAAGATTTATTTAATATTTTGGTTGGCTGAACACCAACCTTTGGCAAGGAAAAATGTTATGCCTTTGACAACCGAATTGAAATATTAAATAGATATTTTATTTAATCCAATATATGCCTTTTAATTACCTAAAATATATATATATATACAATAGAACCTCCCTGTAAATAACACCTAATTGCAGAGCCAAAGTGTCCTTTAGGGAGAGATGTCTTCTTACCGGAGAGTTACTAAATAGTAAAAATGGTAATTTTGCAAATGAAAACTGTCCTTTGTGGAGAGGTGTCTGCTAGCAGGGTGTCCATTAAAGGGAGGTTATACTGTATATGTCACAATTCATAAAAGTTATATTTTGTATCACCTAGACCTAACCTGCAAAACATCCCATCTCAACCACTTTTCCTGTTTGTAAATTTAAATGTCCAATATTATAACCTCTGTGAAATCTTTAGGACAAAATAATAAAGCCTCCGAGGTTGCGTTTCTTTCTTTAAAACGTTTAATAAAGCTCAAGCTTTCGGGTATGGTGGCCCTTCTACAGGAGCAACGCAAATATTATTAAATATGAGCATTATTAAACGTTTTAAAGAAAGAAACGCAACCTCAGAGGCTTTATTATTTTGTCCTAAAAATTTAAATGTGTTTCTACCTTCTAAAACTCCCCTTCCATATTTCCAATGTATCGTAAATAATATAACATTTTCAATCTGTAACAAAATGAATGAACAAAAGTTTTAAAAAAAAATTGTGCTCTGACAAAGGAAGAAAAATACCTAACTAAACTGTCTCACTGATGTTAGGTGTTATTTATAAAAGTAGAGATTTATCTAGATGTTTATTGACTGTCACCACAGGACTGACCCAGGGGGAGGCCCAGGACTGCTGTCTCCTCCACACAGAACTGGAGGATGGGAGCCACCAGCTGTTGGTGGCATGGCAATCTGTCGAATTCCCCAGCTGCCCTCTGGTTGAGAAAGTCCATCGTGCCATGGTACCTACCTCTCAATACTTCTCCAGACTAACTGCTTTAGAGCCTATACAACAGTGCGATGAGTCAGGTACAGCCATGTTGCCCGATTGAACAGCAATCCCACGACACCCCATAGTCCACTCTCACCTTTCCAGGTGCCCCTCCAAGGTACCCATGTTCTTATGCGCGTGGATTTCCTTAGTCTTCAGGCTAGTGCACTCTGGCCCATGACTGCAAGTTGGATAAGGAGCTCACTGTGACGATGTCGTTCCACATTTTATAACATATGCATATATAAAAAAAGAAAAAAGGCATCTCCTTATCGGGCAACTGAAAGTTTCTGATGACTTGCACCATCTATAGAAACAAATATCAACTATTCATTGATTTTTAATGCTGATGAGGGCCAACAGCCTAAACACATACGTGGTTAACTTTTCTTGATTAATCAAGAATGGGCATTTGGCCAATTCTGGAATAATTAAAAATCAATGAATAGTTGATATTTATTCTGATAGATGGGGCAAGCCATCAGCAACTTTCAGTTTCCCGATAAGGAGATACCTTTCATTTTTTTTTTTTTTTTTAATTTATGAACCTTATCCCAGTACAATATCACATTTGTACTATTTTTTCACATATGTATATATGTTGTAAACATGTTGTGTAAACATATATATATATATATTATAAATAAAAAAAGGCATATCCTGACCACTCACATGAGCATTTTAAATGGCAAAGCGCCATCTAGTGGAACAATAGTGAAACATGCTGCGTCCTCCGTAAGACTTCTCAAGACATCCAGCGATTTACCTTTCATCTCTTCTTTCAAGGTGTCAAACCTCTTCTCCCTTTCATGATCATTTTCAATTTAGGATAAAGGAAAAAGTTATTAGCAGCTCTCTAAATCTGGAGAATAAGGGGGTTGAGGTAGGAGAGGGGTGTTGATTTGGCCAAAAAAAGCAAGTATTATCCAGGCGTACGTAGTCATGATGGAGGAACCAATCTTGACGGGAACAATTTTCCTGGTCTTTTCTTCCTGCTCCATTCCCCAGTTTATTTCATTTTTTAATAAGCAGTTCCGGGAACTTAACGATCATACCTTGTAGAATGGTCTTACATGAGGGTGACAATACTATAGAATTTTACTACCAAACAATCTTTGAGCTGAACCAGGATAAGCTTGTTATCATTAAAATATGTATATAAGGTACATGGTGTCTTGTCCATGGAGTAGATCAGATCGGTCTGTGCACCCTGTTCACAATACCAGCCAACAAAGGTGCCATGTTCATATGGATGTCCTCTTCTGGATTATATAAGATACATGCACACTACATTAGATAGTAAAAAGGCATATATTGGATTGAATAAAAGATTTATTTGCCAATATTTCGGTTGGCTGATATATCCAATATATGCCTATCTAATGATTTAAGTATAGATTTCTCTATTTTCAATACATACTACATATGATACAGTTTTTCATTTTAATAAAAGTATGACTTGATGATCATTGCTGCTCTACCAAAATTCAACTTCTAGCTTAATTTATCTGAATTAAGTCTTAATATTGTAGCGAAATATTTCTTTTTTATGAACAGAATATTTTAATTTTGTTACAGTAGAACATCCCTTTAGTGGACACCTCTCCACAAAGGACAGTTTTCATTTACAAAATTATCATTTTTACTATTTTGACACCTCTCTGGTAAGAGGACACCTCTCCACAAAGGACAGTTTTCATTTACAAAATTATCATTTTTACTATTTTGACACCTCTCTGGTAAGAGGACACCTCTCCACAAAGGACGGTTTTCATTTACAAAATTATCATTTTTACTATTTTGACACCTCTCTGGTAAGAGGACACCTCTCCACAAAGGACAGTTTTCATTTGCAAAATTACCATTTTTACTATTTTGACACTCTCTGGTAAGAGGACACCTCTCCACAAAGGACAGTTTTCATTTGCAAAATTACCATTTTTACTATTTTGACACCCCTGGTAAGAGGACACCTCTCCACAAAGGACAGTTTTCATTTAAAAAATTACCATTTTTACTATTTTGAAACTCTCTGGTAAGAGGACACCTCTCTCTAAAGGACACATTGGCTCTGCAATTAGGTGTCCTTTACAGGGAGGTTCTACTGTATTTTTCTACTCTGTATACTTCTACTATTGCTCTCCTCTTGTATTTTATAAATTTTAGTTTGTGTTTTAAATAAATTGTTGCGTCATCCTGAAGTTTGTCTTTCCTATAATTTTCTATGTGACAATATGTTGGGATGGTGTATTGCAGATCCTGCCTAGTGGCTGGCATCTCAGGGCCACTAGTTCTACATCCTGCACTCTCAGCTACCTCACCCAGGTACAATTTAACATATAATCACATTCTGTGAATTTTCAATAGCCATTTGGAGATAAAATGTTGCCTTGGTTCAGCTGTGGTTTATCAGTGAGGATTTTTAAGAGGAAATAGTGTGGTGGTTTTCTACTCACCTACTCTACATATAAATTTAAGGTTGATATAGGCTGCTGCTTATCATAAAACAGCTTGAGGAGCATGAACTCATGGAATTTGTGTAATCTTTACACAAGGGGATAAGAAACAACAACAGGTTGATAGACCTCTGCAAGGGTTCCTCTCCAGGGATACAGAGGAGCTGCGTCTGTACTCATGTTAGAGTTGGCAGCAAAGGTGTCTGCTTCCATGTTAGGAACGGCTTCAAAATAGAGGCAAAGTCAGACTTTCACCAAAGTGTGCCATGATCAACAAAAGCTGCATCCCTACCCCCCAATCCATGCGATTGACTCATGGAATTTGTTTAATCTTTACACAAGGGGATAAGAAACAACAACAACATATAAACCTAATAGTCGGTTTATTCTTTTTTTAGAATATTTTTCAACAAACTCAGTCTATTCTGTCTCCCCCTGGCTTATCTGCTCTAGGTCCACCCTCTGCCACCTGGAGATGCCAGGTAGGGATTGTCCCTTCCTAAGAAACAAAATTGTTTAGTAGTATTTCCCACAATTCTCCGGTATTTTGGGAGAAAGGCACCATTCTAGTATGGTATATAATATTAAAATCACTGCTTTTCACATGTGTAGATATGTGGTGCACTTACAGTAAAAGCAGTCGCCAACTTCTATCCACCATGTTTATCATGGCCTGTACCACGTGTACTAGGGATAATAAATATATATTTGCGGTGACAGTCAATAGATGGCGTCAATTTTTGACGGGAGAGGCGCCCTATGCTTGTATGGATCAATTTCCTCCTGGCAAATTTTCCATCTATATATATATATTAAAATCAGAACCAAATCACACCATAAATTCCTGATCAACTTTCTGTTTTAAATCAAGAATCAACACTATAACTAATGGAGTAGTACATGAATGTGAGCAACCCATGGATGTACTGGTGTGTGGACAGATCATCCTGACAGAGGAAGCCAAAGCCTTCCAGTCCGAGCTGCCCAACCAACACTCGGAACATCTAGTCATCCTGATGGAATACCTCCTCATGCCCCCCGGACTCCACACCTTCCTCAAGTCCACCTGATCTTCTTAACTCTTATTTATTAAATTAAACATTTTTAAAAAAATAACCAGGCTCAATTATCTTACCAATATTTATGATAAGGCACAATTTGGATTAACACAAAGCAATAACGCGCCATCTATAAATGTAAAATGAAAGGATTTAAAAGCACGAATGTTTCTTTCATACATAATACAAACTTCTACTGCCCTTACTACAATGAAAAAATATATTGGGAGGGCTTGGCTCATCAGTGGTGAACCCTCCCAGTGGTTTCGCCAATTTAATCCACCAGACCGCTTCTCAGAGCTCTAATACTGTATTGGACGATTCTGCTTATATACGCAGCACTGAAGGGTGGAATTTCAGAAATGGTTTTCAAGAAAACTATGGACATAAGCTTATAGGACAGTAGAGTTATATTCAAATACAAGTACATTCAGTAATTTTGTCTGAAGATGGTAACAACGCTGTTCCCGAAACGTCACACACTATTTATTTGGTCTTATTACCTTGTGTTCACCAATATTTAGTTTTAAGACTCTGTGATTTGTACAACTGTGAACCCCCCCTCACTAAAACAAACTGGAGAGGTAGTGAACAAACTCCTATATATAGTTTACTTATAACAAACCCCCCCCTATAACAATCCCCATTTTTATTTTAGAATATACTAAACCAAAAGTTCAGCCTCTGTATATATATTTATTTACAATTGTGTAAAAGCACTATCTTCCACTCTAGTATACAGGGTATGGAAGCTATTTGAGGCCACACAGTATGGTGCCACACTTTCCTGTGTGTTATAGTAACATATTTTTTTTTTCGTTGAAGGTAGACTTGGCACAACCTACATTTACACAAGAAATGAAGAGACCCAGTTATTGTTTCCTTTTTTTGCTTATCCCTAGTACACATGGTACAGGCCAAGATAATCATGGTGGGTAGAAGTAGGCAACTGCTTTTACTGTAAGTGCACCACATGTCTACACATGTGAAATGTTTCCTTGGCTGCAGGACACACCGATTCAGAAACTGCTGCTTTCTTGAAAGTTGCCTGATTATTTGTTTTTAAAGTTCGGAGAGAATTGGGAGCTGCAGAGGGTGATGTGACGGAAGTTTCCAAAGGGAAAGACATTTTCGACGTTCTGACAGTATCAGGACGCCAGACTTTATAAGCCATGTTCAAACTGCCATCAATAAGGACCCTGGGAAGTTGATGAGGGCACTTGCCAGAGAACTGCAGGTTGATTTGGCTACCATCCAATGTGCATTTCATGAGAACCTCCGTTACAAATCATACATGATGAGGACAGTTCATGTCTGAAAGAACCTAGGTAAACCATTTGACCAGAGCCAAGCGCCTTCTGAACAAGCTCAAACATCCCGAGGAGCCAGGAATGATCTGTTTTTACTCAGACGAGAAGATAATCATCAATGTCACACCTGGCCCCCAGCTCTCACCAGATGTCAATCCACTGGACTATTACATGTGGGGCGTATTTGGCAGACTTCAATAGTTATTCCCACAACACTGTTGCAGCTCCCAGAGCTGCTATAGTGGATGCAATGGCAAACATTCCCAAGACTCATTACATTATTGCCTGCAGTTGGTTTTGACAGTGTATAGAAGCAGTTGATGGTGAGTTTATTGAATGATGTCGTCCTTTAGGTATATGTGTATGGAATGCAAAATTACTTACTGCAATGGAAAAATTAATGGGAGGGCCTGGCTCATCAGTGGTTAACCCTCCCAGCGGTTTGGCCAGTTTAATCTACCTTGTTTAAAAAGAATCATACGCATCTATAATAGTTTAAAATTTTCATAACAGATGGCGCACTAATGTATCATAATGATAACATTATTACCACCTCTATATATAAAAAACCCAACAAATATAAGAACTTATTAAAAAATATATTTTTTAAAATAATTATTATTCCATTCAAAAAGAATGACATTTCAAATTTGATTCTATAAATGTGAACAATATTTGTAAAAATGTGATTTAATACCAAAGTCAATCTTCATAGTTATTTTTATTTGCAACACAAATTACAGAGTTGATGCTTCAGAATTTAAAGGTGAACTCAAATATAATCAGTTTATGATAAAGCACAATTTGGATTACAAATACAAGAAAATAAGACCTAATCCAAATAATTTAATAGTGTGTGACGTTTCGGTAAAAGCATTGTTACTATCATCAGACAAAAGAATAAAAAAATGTTTTGATTCTTTTGTTTGATGATGGTAAAAATGCTGTTACCGAAACGTCACACACTATTAAATTATTTGGATTAGGTCTTATTACCTTGTATCTACAATCAATTTAATAAAATGTTTGTAGCAACTTCTTCATAACTTTATTTGAGTAGCATGTTCTCTGACCAATGTTGTTGCACAACTTGGGGTGGGGATATTATACAGCTGTTTAAAGTATGTAAACTGAGGTCACAATGGATATACAGTAGAACCTCCATGAGAGGACACTCCGGCTAGAAGACACCTCTCTACAAAAGACAGTTTTCATTGTCAAAATTACCATTTTTACTATTTAGCAATTCTCCAGTAAGAGGACATTTCTCCCTAAAGGACACTTTGGCTCTGCAATTAGGTATTGTCCTTTACAAGGAGGTTCTACTAAACAAGGTAATAAGACCAAATCCAAATAAATAAATAGTGTGTGACGTTTTGGTAACAGCGTTGTTACCATCTTCAGACAAAAGTACTGAATGAGAAAATACATCACAGCATGTTTTAAATAGTTACTGTTATCAAGTGTGTAAACACAAGATAGCAGATATGAAGAAGATAATTTTCTGGGAAACACAGATAATTATTCTTAGAATTAAAAGTGGAAAACAGTAACTATTTTCTTTATTTTCTCATTCAATACTTTTGTCTGAAGATGGTAACAATGCTGTTACTGAAACGTCACACACTATTTATGTTATATAATTTTTAAAAATATATAGAAATGTCATAAATATAAATCTTTGTAAATATTATTTTATTTTAATCATCTTTCTAAAATAACTCTGTTATTCTTTGGCCACCAGATGGCGCCACTTTAAATATATAAATGAATTGTTTTTGTTTTTTAGAGTAGGTTAGGTTAAGTTAGATATAATTTCTATAAATATGTAAATTGTAATATAGGATTAATTGCTAAATTCTATATTTACTTTAAATTTAATGTATTCTTTTGCTCAAGAGTTCACAAAATAAACTTCTTGAGATTAATTTTCTTTTTTTTAATTATATTCTTAACGACTGCACTTTTAACTTTCAAAAATCATTTTAAATTTACATAGTTTGTAACATTTATATATTTGGATTTGGTTTTATTACCTTGTTTTATAATCTATAATCCAAATTGTGCCTTATCAAGGAGGTTCTACTGTAATTATTTTAAACAGAGTAGTCTCCCATGGAAGACCATGGCTTAAAAACATGGATAAACCCGGCCTCTTCTGGAGATGGTCTCTTTGCAGTGATTGTTCATGTTAGGCCAACTCATTAAGAGTCAAATCAAACAAGGTTTCTAATGAGAGTCAACCTCCAAGAGAAACCACCTTCTATTCAGATGTGATTCTTTCTTGTAGAGATGTGATTTAGCCATGCTATGATCTCTCATAGAAGACTGCTGTTTTAATATAAAGCAATAACACACCATCTATACATATAAAATGAAAGGATTTAAAAGCATGAATGTTTCGTTTTATACATAATACAAACTTCTACTGCCCTTACTGTGATGAAAAAATATATTGGGAGGGCTTGGCTCATCAGTGGTGAACCCTCCCAGCGGTTTCGCCGATTTAATCTACCAGACCGCTTCTCAGAGCTCTAATACTGTATTGGACCATTCTGCTTATATACGCAGCACTGAAGGATGGAATCTCAGAAATGGTTTTCAAGAAAACTATGGACATAAGCTTATAGGACAGTAGAATTACATTCTAATATTTGCATCGAGCAATGCTCTTCCGCAAACAATAAAGACAAGGCCAGTTAGGCATAAATTAACACAAAGCAATAACGCGCCATCTATACATATAAAATAAAAGGATTTAAAAGCACGTATGTTTCTTTTATACATAACATATATATAGCAAATGAAAACATTCAAGACGCAAATGTTTCTTTTCACACAAAAATCAAATTTCTACTGTCATCACTGCGATTTAAAAAATATATAAATTTGTGAAACCGCTGGGAAGGTTCACCACTGATGAGCCAAGTCCTCCCAGTATTTTTTCATCACAGTAAGGACAGTAGAAGTTTGATTGATGTGTGAAAGAAACATTTGCATCTTAATGTTTTCATTTGCTAGTCGACTGTTTTGTCCAGTCTTGATTAGAGTAAATCCTACCAGGAGAGAAACATGGATGCCACTTGTCTGGAGGGCTAAAAAATATAAAAATATTTTCTCACAATGAGTTTCTTTTAATTTTAAAATGCAAGCTTTCAAATGATAATTGCTCTTCAACGGGCTTAATAAAAAACATCGACTATATCACAAGGTAATAAGACCAAATCCAAGTGTGTGACGTTTCAGTAACAGCGTTGTTACCATCTTCAGACAATGCTGTTACTGAAACGTCACACACTATTTATTTATTTAGATTTGGTCTTATTACCTTGTGTTTATATAATCTTTAATCCAAATTGTGCTTTATCATCGAGTATATCTTACATGAAATATTTACAAATACAAGATCTATTGTAGTGAGGTGAGGTCCCAGGTCTGTCAAATTGCCATGGAGTAACCAATATCAGCCTCTATTAGAGGCCTTACATATTATATTATAGAAATTTTATCTAAATTATAATTTATTATCAAAATATGTTAATTGTTTTAGGTACAGATTATCATTTATAATATTTATAGATGGAAAATTTGCCGGGAGGAAATTGATCCATAGAAGCATAGGGCACCTCTCCCGTCAAAAGAAACATCAAAACCTGACGCCATCTATTGACCGTCACCGGTTTGACGTTTATTTTGATGGGAGAGGCGCACTATGCTTCTATACATATTTATATACTTTAAACATTGCCTCTTAGTATTTTATAATTTTTTAAAATTTATTTGGCATTATAAATAAATTTCTGTGTATTTCTGATGTTTGTCTTTCCATATTTTCTACATGACAAGATGTGAAAGTAAATGTTTATTATGGCCATCTTATTATGATGCATCAGTGCGCCATCTGTTATGAATATTCGAAACTATTATAGAAGCGTATGATTCTTTTATGTCCATAGTTTATCTAAAATACCCATTCCAAGAGTCTAGCATCAGTATCACCATAAAAGGAAGTTACAAAAATGCAATATAACAGCGGTATGGTAGATTAAACTGGCAAAACCGCCAGGAGGGTTCACCACTGATGAGCCAGGCCCTCACTTTAATTTTTCCATTGCAGTAAGGGCAGTAGAAATTGTTTAATTTTCAAAAGAATCATACATGTCTATAATAGTTTCGAATATTCATTGCCATCTTATATCTCTAGGGTCAAATTATTGGCACTTAAAAGGGTTTTAAATGTTATCGATGAGAAATACTTAATGTCTATCAGTTGGGTATTATTATTTTGATGTGATTTTATCAGTATGTATTTGCAAATGTTTATTAAAAGCACTTTTTTGAATGGCTCTATAGTCGCAATATTGACATTTGAAGGGTTTCTCACCAGTATGTATGAGCAAATGTTTTTTGAGATTACTTTTTTGTGATGTTTTATAATGACAATACTGACATTCAAAAGGTTTATCATCAGTGTGCGTCAACATATGTTGTTTCAGAGAATATTTTAGTGATGCTCTATAGGAACAAAATTTACATTTAAACGGCTTTTCACCCGTGTGAATTAACAAATGTTGTTTGAGATTTCCCTTTTGCGAAGCTTTATAATCACAATATTCACATTAAAATGGTTTTTCACCGGTGTGTGTAAGCAAATGTTTATTAAGACTGATTTTCTTGGATGCTTTATAATCACAATGATCACATTCAAAAGGTTTTTCCCCAGTATGTATATACAAATGTTGTTTAAGATTGATTTTATGCGATGTTTTATAATCACAAAATTCACATTTAAAGGGTTTTTCACCGGTGTGTATGAACAAATGTTGTTTAAGATTGATTTCTAGGGAAGCTCTATAATTACAATAGCCACACTTAAAGGGCTTTTCACCGGTGTGTGTGAGCAAATGTTTATTAAGGGTAGTTTTTTGCGAGGCTTTATAATCGCAGTATTGACATTCAAAAGGTTTATCATCGGAGTGAGTAAGCAAGTGTTGTTCAAGGTTATTTTTCCGTATTGTTTTATATTCACATTGTTCACATTCAAAAGGTTTTTCACCGGTATGTGTGAACAAATGTTGTTTAAGATATGTTTTATGAGATGCCTTCGAACATATCCAAAGCTGCAAAGGCATCAATACCTAGAGGTAGACGTAAAGACCTGTGGATACCTTACTGGAAGGACCACAATATCGAGGCAATGATTGCAGAGAGAGACAATATCAATGAAAACTTCTTAAAACAAATAAAACAAGAAATCATAAAGGAACTCATTGAAATTAGTCACAAAATAGAACAAGAAATTTGAATATTCAAACAAGAGAGAGAAAAATGGGCAGAATTCTGCGAAAAAATGGATCCAAAAAAGGAAAGCCATCACTGGAATATAATTAGTGTTATAAACCAATCAAAACCAACACTAATCCTCCAATACTCTAACCGATATGAATAGCGAGAACGAACAAACAGATGACTGAAATATTTACTGAATATCTTTCAAGCACTTCCAGACTCAGCTATACGAATGAAGGCAGGACTCTAAAAAATAATGTAAACAGGTTAGTTAAACAAGCAAGAAATGATCACCAACAAGATATTTACTCGAGAGACTTCACACTGAATGAGCTAAACTCATTAATAGGAAAGTTAAATCCAAGATGTCACCTGGAGATGCTCTAATCTTTGGTCAAATGATTAAACACTTTGGAGACGAAGCTAAAAATCAACTCCTACGAATACTGAAAATTTCATGGCAAACTGGTAAACTACCAAAGAATTAGAAGATATCAATTATAGTGCCAATACTGAAACCAAACAAAGATGCCAAGGAATGCAAGAACTATCGGCCAATTGCTCTTACCAGCATACTTTGTAAAATAACAGAATGAATTATCCACTCTAGGCTCATAGTCTGGCTCACTAACAATAATAAAATAAACTTCTACCAAACTTCCTAAAGATCCAGACACTGTACAACTGATAGACTGTTCTGCTTCTGTCAATCAATAATAGATTTCTAGGAAAAACCGCCAAAGAAGACAACGGCTGTATTCCTGGATATGACCTCAGCTTTTGATCGAGTGTAGAAATTATTTGAAAGGCTGCACAACATCGGAGTAAGAGGAAAAACCTTAATCTGGCTTGCAGACTTCTTAAGGGGAAGAAGGATAAAGGTTCGGGTCAATGGAACATTTTCCAAAGACCGAAGAACATGGGCTGGTACCTCAGGGATCTGTGCTCAGTCCTCTATTCTTCTCGCTATATATTAACTGTTGTTTATGTAAATAGATGAATATTATTTGTATTATTTAAAGCCTCATTATGTAAAAATATATGTATATATAAATTGGACATTTGTTGTTGGCCATGGTCAAGTTTGAGCTCTTGTACGTCTAATTACGAAACAACAAAAGTGGCGACGAGGATGCGCGATCTACAGAGCCAGTAAAAGGCTGAGGAAAACGGCGTCTATGCAAGTATAAAAACTACTCGTACATCTTTTAAACTATCTGGATCAAGAAAACAAAGGAGTAGAAAAGATCAGCATGACAAGTTCAAAGTTAATAGTAACTTTTAGATGCTATAGATTCTGACACCAACCATGTTGTTTATGTTGTTCTTGTGTCTATTTGATCACGCAGAATGCAACTGAACTAAGTATTTATTTATTAAAATCTATATATTATATCATGGTTATATATCTAAGAGTGTTTACAAGTCGAGTCGGCAGTGTTGCCGGATCAATCATAACAGAGGACACTTCGATCTTTTTGTACAAAAATTTGAGGCTTTCTTTTTGGCATCTGAAGGAGGAGATTAAAGTGCTGATTTTTACCTCGCTACCAGATTCTGAAACTTTGAAGCAGGGAAACGACATTTTCTTCCTGGTCTAATGAAAGATCAACCCTATGATACTATCATTCAAAGAATTAAGCTGCATTTGGATCCAAAGAAGAAAGTGATACCACAGTGATGCAGATTTTTAAAGAGAATTCAACAGAGAGAAGAATCAATTTCGGAATATCTTAGAGAATTGAAACATTTAGCAATAAATTGTAATTTCGGCGATATGCTGGGAACCATGATGCGAGACCGTTTTGTGGCTGGAATCAAGTTGGAAAGCCCGCAAAAGAAGCTACTACAATAAAACGACGATGTCACCCTGAATAAAGAGAATTACAAGATAAATTAGTGGCCAAGATATCCCCTGTGAATGGAAAATATATTTTTTTTGCTTATCCCTAGTACACGTCGTACAGGCCATGATAATCATGGTGGGTAGTTAGCGACTGCTTTTACTGTAAGCGCACCACATGTTTACACATGTGAAAAGCAGTTCGACTTTGCACTTGTAAATGTGCCAGAGCCCCGTTTGGTTACTTGCACTTGCTGGTGGGGTTGGACTTTTGCAAGAATCGGGGGCCATTGGAGCATTTTTTAAACAGAAAAAAGTGTCCAAAGCGGGATTCGAATCCGGGTCGTAGTGGTCGAAAACCAAACGGTTTAACCAGCCTTCCACCGACCCCCATGGAAAAGATAAAAAAGGGTGAGTACCATAAATTTAACAGTAGATGATTATTCTTTGTGCTTTACAATATGATGAGAGAAGCGTGGACGCAGGCACCGCTTGGCGGCGCTGCATGGAGATCACTAACCAATGGGAACGCCCCTCCCCTTCTGCCGTGCGTCATCTTGTATATAGTCTTAAGCCTGCCTTTGTTTTTACTGCTGTGTCATCATATATATCCTCATATATCTTTATATTAAATAATAATCCTATATTCATAAATAATTTCTTTTGGCTGTTCTTTTTGCATCACCGACCCACAACATGGTAGCAGAGCGTGGTTGTCTGCATTAAAAAGAACGAAAAGTAAGTGAAACCAAGATGGCGTCGTCTACCCAAGCGCTTGCCCTGAACGTCGAGAAGCTCACCGGCAGCAATTATCGATCATGGAAATTTAAAATGAAGATGCTCCTGATCGAAAGAGGATTATGGGAATGTGTAATTAACGAATAAGCGATCGACGCTGATGAGGATCAAAGAAAATATGAAAAGACAAAAATTAAACAAGAAAAGGCACTGGCAACGATTGCTCTATCAATTTCTACAGAGCAACAAATACACGTTATCGACTGTAAGACTGCAAGTGAAGCCTGGACGACCCTGGAACAAATATTTGAACCGAAATCAAGGGCGCGAATTCTTCAACTCAAGAAACAATTCGTGAACATCAAGTTCATCGAAGAAGAAAATATGATAAATTACCTATCAAGATTCAAGACCTGCAGTGATCATCTCAGAGAAGCGGGATGTGAAGTAAAGGATGAAGATCTGGCATACTCTATGCTAGCTGGAATACCAGACTCCTATGATGGGATTATAATGAACTTTAGCAACATGACGGATGATGAGTTCACGTCATCCAAGGTGAGGCAGGTCCTGCTAACGGAACACGAGAGGAGAACAACCAGAAAGGAGGATTCATCCAAGGAGGTGCTACAGGTGAACAAGCTTCAAAATAACAACAGCACCGACAGTCGAAGAAAATGCTACCGATGCGGGAAGATCGGCCACATTGCCACCAACTGCCGAGGAATGAAGCAAACAACTAGAAACCGCGATAATCAGCATTATCAGAGGAAGGTAAACAAATCAGATAACTTCCTGGCTGCACTCAACCTAACGAGCGACGAGGATTCGTGGCTGCTGGATAGCGGAGCAACCAACCATGTATGCAGAAACAAGGACTGGTTCGTTGACCTTCGGGAGGTGTCTTCTGATCCTATTATGACTGCGAGTGGGACAACTGAGGCCAAAGGATATGGACACATATTTCTCCAGACGTCTATCCATAATGAAAGCATCAAAATCAAGCTAAACAATGTGTTATACATCCCAAATGTGCGAAGGAATCTGCTGTCAGTCTCCAAGATAGAAGAAAACTGCAACCGTGTGACCTTCCGTAATATGGTAGCTCGCGTTTTCAACCCAGAAAACAAGATTATAGCGGAAGCGAAAAATGTAAATGGCCTCTACATTGTGAAAGGTAAGACCTTAAACTCCAGTAAAACAGCATTTAATAGTGAAAGGGACCATTTTCAGAACAATTCCTTGAGAACGTGGCATCAAAGGTTATGCCATATTGACAGTAATGCCATTGAAAAGATGGCGCGGGAGGAGCTGGTAATAGGCTTAGAAATTTCCTCTAGAGACAAAGGCCTATGCGACGATTGTTGTATCGCTAAATCCACTAAAGCGTCACATAAAAACCTAGGCAATATTAGATCAAAACGGACCTTGGAGCTTATCCACACAGATATTTGCGGTCCAATGCCGGTAAAATCAACCGGAGGCAATAGATACTTTCTATCTTTTGTTGATGATTTCTCAAGAAGGATTACTGTGTATCTTCTGAAAAACAAAGACGAGGTATTAAAACATTTTGATATCTATAGAGCCACTGTAGAGAGACAAACTGGTAATAAAATTAAAGTGTTACGATCGGATAATGGACTTGAGTTTTGCAATAGAGAATTCCAAGACAAATTACAAATGCATCCGCAAATGAACGGTGTGGCAGAACGTGTAAATCGAACACTTTTAGATATGGCCCGCGCTTGTTTACATAACGCTAATCTCCCCCAAAGATTTTGGGCAGAGGCGGTAAATACAGCTGCTTACATTAAAAACAAATGTTATAATAGTGCTCTAAAAGACAAAGTACCTGATGGACTTTGGTTAGAAAGAAATCCTAGTGTAAGACACCTAAAAGCATTTGGTTGTTTGGCATATAGCCCTATACCAAGAGAAAGAAGGCGAAAATTAGACCATTGGGCATGTAGATGTATTCTGGTAGGATACTCTACTCAAACACGTGGATACCGTCTCTGGTGCCCAGAATTACAAAAGGTGATTGAAACAAAACATGTTAGATTCGATGAGTCTAAAATTGGACTAGAGTGGACCAAAATAGTCGAAGAGACAGAACCGGAAAGGTACAACCACGTTTGGCTAGAACCTGAGACTAATCATGATAACGACCTAGAGAATGAATTACCGAGTAATTTGGATTCAGTGGGGGTAGAGGACACTCTACCACAACCCTCCTCCTCCAAAAACATTGTTCGAAATCCATATGGGAGAAAAGGTAAATCAAGAGTAGAGTTAAATATTTTAGATGTTACCGAGCCGCAAAGTTTTGAAGAGGCAGTCCAATCTCCCGAAGCCATGTATTGGAGAAAAGCAATGGAAGATGAGCTTAGAGTGCTTCAGGAACGAGGCACTTGGGAGTTATCAACATTACCGCTGGGAAAGAAACCGATTAGCAGCAGATGGGTGTATAAAGTGAAGACAAATGAGAGCGGAAATGTAGAGCGTTTCAAAGCACGTTTAGTAGCTAGAGGTTTCTCACAGAAACAAGGAATCGATTTCCAGGAAACTTATGCACCTGTTATTATCTTAGCTGTAATCAGAGTTTTGATAACGTTAAGTTTGAACATGAAATGGTACAATAGACATCTCGACGTAGATAACGCTTATCTATATGGCGACTTAGAATGGCGACTTTATCTTGCGAATTGTACTAGGCCAGACTTAATGTTTTCCGTTACGAGATTAGCTCAATTCTCTAGCAACCCTGGACGTCGACATTGGCAAGCTGCCAAACACGTCTTAAGATATTTACACGGGAACATAAATCTATCTCTCGTTTATCGCCGGACTGATTCCAATGATGTTTGTGCATACAGTGATGCAGATTGGGCTAGCGACATCGATGACAGACGGTCCAATAGTGGGACCGCTATCACTATAGGACATTCCTTAGTCATATGGAAGACTAGCAAACAGAAGTGTGTCTCACTTTCCACAATGGAGGCAGAATATTTAGCGCTATCCCATACCACTAAGGAAGCAGTTTGGATCGCTACCATCTTGAAAGAATTAAAGTTCTTATCGAATTTTGCCTTTCCCTTGATAATTCATTGCGATAATAGATCCGCTATAGACTTTTCAAAAAATAATGTGGAGAACAACAGATCCAAACACATTGACATAAGATACCATCACGTCAGAGAAAGAATAATTAGCGGAGAGATCAAGATTGTCTACATCCCTACAAAGGAGAACCTGGCCGACGTCTTCACCAAGACCCTGAGCAAAGTGGCTCACAAGAACGCCTGTGACTTCATGAACTGTTCTCCTGTCCAGCGCTTCAGTGGGGGAATGATGAGAGAAGCGTGGACGCAGGCACCGCTTGGCGGCGCTGCATGGAGATGACTAACCAATGGGAACGCCCCTCCCCTTCTGCCGTGCGTCATCTTGTATATAGTCTTAAGCCTGCCTTTGTTTTTACTGCTGTGTCATCATATATATCCTCATATATCCTTATATTAAATAATAATCCTATATTCATAAATCATTTCTTTTGGCTGTTCTTTTTGCATCACCGACCCACAACACAATAGATACAGGAAGTCCAGTTACGTTAATACCTAAAGATATTTATAAGATTTATTGGCAAGGTAAAAATTATTTCCAACAAATTTAAAATTAAAATCCTTTTGTGGTAAATCAATAGAGATTATAGGGCAAAGAAATGTTTTTGTAAAAGAAGCCAACCAATATTTACTATTATTAGTTGTAAATGAAAAATCCAGGTGATTTTGTTAGAAAGAGAATGGCTTAAACAGTTAAAACTTGATTATTCTAGATTTTATTTAGCATTTAAAAATTTAAATAATGAATATAATAGAAATAGTTTGATTGATAGATATGCAGATTTTTTTAACAAAGATTTGGGCTGTCTAAAGGATGTTAAAATAAATTTTAATTTAAAAAAGGATGTGGCTCCTGTGTTTTGTAAGGCCAGAAGTTTACCTTTCTCTCTAAAAAACAAAGTAGAGAATGAAATTGTTCGTTTAGTGAATTCTGGCATTTTAGAACCTATAGTTCATGCATATTGGACTGCTCCAATAGTACCAGTATTAAAAAAGGATGGTAGTGTAAGTATATGTGGTGATTTTAGATGTACAGCTAATAAAGCAATAGAATTAGATAGGTATCCCCTTCCATCAATCGATGAGATCTTTTCAAAATTATCTACAAGCAACGTACTTTCGACTCTAGACCTATCATAGGCTTACTTACAAGTAATGTTAGCGGAAGAAGCCAAAGCTGTTGATATAAACACAACAAAGAGGTTGTTTTCTTATAAAAGACTACCATATGACGTAGCGGTAGCACTAAAAATTTTCAGAGGATTATGGAAGGTCTATTTGCTGATTTGCCAGGTGTCGCCTGCTACATAGATGATATTTTGGTTGCAGGAAAATACTTTGAAGATCATGAGCAAAAGTTGGATCTAGTGTTTAGATGATTGCTAGAAAAAAGTTTAAAGTTAAACAGATATAAATGTAAATTTAAAAAGAAATCGGTGGAATATTTAGGGTTTAAAATGGATAAATATGGACTGCATCCCTTAGAAAATGAAATTAAAGCAGTGATAGAGGCGCCTGAACCTAAAGAATGTTTCGCAATTAAGATCTTTCATAGGACTCTTAATTTATTATTATAGATTCATAAAGAATATAGCAAAAGTTTTAGCGCCATTCTATCAACTTTTGAAAAAAAAATTGTAGATGGAATTGGACGAAAGAATATCGAATGTTATTTTAAAAATGTAAATCATTATTAATGGACTATGAACTAGGCGTAATTATGAGTCATAGAAATGATAGAAAGGAAAAATGCCCTATATCTTTTGCTTCTAAATCATTAACTGAAGCGGAAAAACGTTTCTCTCAACTAGAAATGAAAGCGTTGAGCATAACTTTTGGCGTTGAGAAATTCAGACAATACTTACTGGGACGAAAATTTGTATTGGTCACAGACAACCGACCCTTAATTCATATTTTTAAATCATAAACCAATTCCCATTTGTGCATCATCCCGAATTAAAAGATGGTCCTTAAAATTAGCTGCATTTAATTATACTGTGGAATTTCGAAAAACTAGCGATAATTCCAATGTTGACGCATTGTCACGTCTTCCTTTAGAATCGAGTGTCAGGGAGTCTCTTGATTTAGACTAGGTACTTCTTCTCAGGAAGTTGAGTGAGGTATCGTTCTCTTTTATGGAGGTGGCATATGAGACGCCCCAAGATAAAATACTGTCTATAGTATTAAGGAATGTTAGAGAA
>CP092866.1:110313913-110344539 GCA_030710605.1 Cordylochernes scorpioides | reverse complement strand
GGAAAAATTATATAGACAAATTTTTCCCGGGAGAAAATTGATCTTTAAAAAGAAAGGTCACCACTCCTGTCACCAATTGAGTCCGCTAGCTTGCGAAGACGGTCAATAGATAGGGGCTAGTTTTATTGTTTATTTTGACGGGAGACCATTTTTTATAAATCAAAATCCTCACAAAAAAAAAATCAATCTATAAATCTAACAGATCTGGCAAGTGCAAGATTGAACTGCTTTCTTCATGTGTAAACACGGGGTGGCAATGCTCAACGTGTCCTCCTTTGGTACAACTAGGCAGAAGAGATGAGAAAGTGGCTGGTAGAATGAAACTGAAGAAAACAATGTACTTCACTTTTTGAACGGCTGGATATGCACAATATTGAAATAGATTAATCAATATAAATCTCAGAGGATAAATAAAGGAACTGATCCTCGGAGATTTTTATTTGAATTATCTAATTGATACAGAGGATTATAATTATAATAATTATGATGCATCAGCGCGCCATCTGTTATGAATATTCGAAACTATTATAGATGCGTATGATTCTTTTGAAAATTTTCAAAAGAATCATACGCGTCTAAATTATTTTCAAAAGAATCATACGCGTCTAAATTATTTTCAAAAGAATCATACGCGTATAAATTATTTTAAAAAGAATCATACGCGTCTAAATTATTTGTAAAAGAATCATACGCGTCTAAATTATTTGTAAAAGAATCATACGCGTCTAAATTATTTGTAAAAGAATCATACGCGTCTAAATTATTTTCAAAAGAATCATACGCGTCTAAATTATTTTCAAAAAAATCATACGCGTATAAATTATTTTCAAAAGAATCATACTAATCTAAATTATTTGCAAAAGAATCATACGCGTCTAAATTATTTGCAAAAGAATCATACGCGTCTAAATTATTTGCAAAAGAAGCATACGAGTCTATAATAGTTTCGAATATTCAATTCTAACAATTATTAAATGTAGACAAGATTCGAAGTATTTATATAAAAAGCATTTAACAAAGAGTACAAATTGCTGTACATATATTAAATAATTGCTACCACAGAGTGTGTGTAAGCTCACAGGAAAATACGCGCTAACCGAAAAGAAAAAAAAGGTTCTTTTGTTTAATATTAGTTTCCCTTTTATATTTTGTTCTCTCTCTTGTAAATCAATAAATATAATGTTTAATTAATAATTATTGGAATCAGTTTCATTAAATATTCTAAGCAAAGTCAACACAAATACCTCAATTTAGTTTTAGAGTATCTTAACTCTTTTTATCTGCATATTCAAATTTAAAGTATCGACAGTCTGACATGACTGGAGTTTTGAAATTAGCACACATGCATATACCAGATGGCTGTGTGGCGGGAATATTAAATATAGAGTGTGTCAGGTATCCGTGATGATTGGTAGCGAAATTTCTCCAGAATTCAGCCGCCGTATCAGCGACAAAAATGTGTTAGTTAAAACAAATTATCAATTGATTTAAATAATAAAAAAGCAATTTTCAGTCAAAATGATAATTCCTTAAAATTAAACAAACTATAGTCAATATGAAAAAAATAGTGCAAATTTGACAATTCTGGAATAATTAAAAATCAATGAATAGTTGATATTTATTCCGATAGGCGCAAGCCATCAGCAACTTTCAGTTGCACGATAAGAAGATGCCTTTTTCTTAATATATTCAATATGCAAATACAAACTAACTGAATAATAATAATATATATATGTAAAAATAAAGTTGGTGGACGAGTGGGAAACACCCTCGATTCCCGACAGTCATGAACCGGGATTGAATCCCACGTTAACATTTTGTTTAATATGTAAATAACCTTCACATATTATTCACTGTTTCAATTATCATAAACTAGATTGCTCTTGTTGAGCGGTACCTAATAAAGTGATTTTGGAACCGGAATATATATATTAGATAGTAAATTGGATTGCTTTATTTTCACAGAACAATATTTTATTGAATTTTACTGAACAATATTTTATTGAACAATTTTTTTATTCAAATCAATATATGCCTTTTTACTATCTAATATATACACATATATTCCAACATCAAGCAATATTCAAAATTTATCCTAATATTTAAATGTATATATAAATCAGTTAGTATCTTAACAGCAATTATATGTTTCTATGCACTCCTGTAGAAGGGCAGAGATTCCTGAAAGATCGAGATTACGTTAAAATAAAGATAAAGGAAACTCATCTCCAGGAACTTGTGGCCTTTGTTTGATTAAAACAAATTATCGAAGCAATTTTTCAGGACCATTGTCTTCTGTCAGCCCGTGATCTTATCTACAAAGTATGCGGAATCAGGTGCACAAACTGATCCCAGCAATGTCTTGGTTCCAGTTTTTTCCCATAAAACAATCAACCCTGTCAGGGAAAAGTCACCAATCAGATTTGTCCAGCAGTGCGGACTATGTCGAGGAAGAAACTGCCTTGTACATTTACTTCCCAGGATAGAACACTCAAAACTCAAAGGTATCTGAAGAAGTTAAACCGCTGCACAATGCACTGATCAAGAAAATTGACCTCCCCATAGAGAACCTAGCAAGTCAAAGGGTAATGAGATAATCGTGTTATATATATGCAGCTAACATCTACAATGTCACCCATCACTAAACCAGAAAAAGTTGGTAAGAAGTCAGTTCTTCCTCTCGTCATGTGTTTAAACCATCTCATCGGGGGAGAAAAAAGACAAAATGCAGAAGGCTGTATGAGGATTATTTGGCAGGTCCGATTTTGTCTTGACCGATTGATCGCAACAGCAAACTTGCCTCACCAAAGAAAGAATGAAGGTGGAGTTTGTGGTACGATATAATGAAAGGTTTGGTGTGCGCGCTTCATTGTCTTTGGAGAAATTTGTGGTCGTGGAACCTTTGTTTAGGGTTCGAATGAATGTCAAAATCAATTTGAAGTACCATGTAGACAATGTGTTTCAAAGCCTTTGCTCGAGCATCAAATTCCTACCCAATAGTGAGAACACGAGCAAAATGTTTGTGCATCATGATGTAGTCTGTCAGACCGCCTGTTCACCAGAGCCTGAGGAATAATTATTATTCATAACAAGTCTCCTGACACCTGACACGGGTTTCCGTGTTTCTATTGATTTCAGTTATCAAAATCGACATCTGTTTTAAAGGTGTGTTGCAAGATGAGTGGAGGAAAGTGGCTCTTGAAACTTGAGTGATAATTGTATATTCCAGGAAAAAGGGAGAGAGTGAGAGAGAACGCAATTAACATAAGCAATGGCGCTGAGTTGAGAAAACAAGCGATATTCATAAAGATAGATTGTGATAAATATAATTGTAGATAATATAATAACCAATAAGTTTTGTGGCAACTTTTATCAATAAACGTGCCATGAAAGAAGTTGCCGTAAGATTATACGGGGTAAAAATAAAACGCGAATCGTATTTCATTGGTGATTAGATCAGGTCAAAATATTTTTGATTTGAAAAAAGTGGCCGCTCAAGTTGTTATTGTACTATATTCTCTTGGTATTAAGTGCAAAACTAGCTCTTCCATGGTGAATCCCACAGCGGTCATGTGTGAACGCAAAGGGTCCAGGTAGCAAGGTGACCGTGGCTTAGGATTCCTGTGGCTAATTCAACTCCGCCACAGGAGGGAGGGTGTTCCTCGCGATACGAAGAGATACGGGCCTCGACTTATCTAATTCCGGCTAGCAGTTAATTGGTGACGTCACTTATCACAACGTCGCGTGACAAATATTTGGGAGCTTTCTCTCCGTCGTACAACTCAAGACAGGTCACGTCACCTGATAACTCCACATATCAATGTTTACTCCTTTCCCCCAAACTTGTTATTGAAATGGCGGAGAACGCATCCCTTTTTCGCATAAATTTTATGGAAATACATTAAAACCTCTCTGTAAAGGACACCTAGTTACAGAGTAAAAATGTCCTTTATGGAGAGGTGTCCTTTTACCGGAGAGTTGTTACATAGTAAAAATGGTAATTTTGACAATGAAAACTGTCCTTTGTAGAGAGGTGTCCTCTAGCGTTAGTGTCCTCTCATGGAGGTTTTACTGGGTCACCCAATCATGGCTACACCTGGTATCTCTTAAAACGAGAGTTTATCACCCACCGGAGGCTGAATTAGACCAGGGAGTAAGTTTTGGTAATTTCTATATAGGATGGTGGCCGCCCGGCTTTACTCGATGCAAATATATTTTGAATTGCGGCAGCAGTAGAACTTCACTTTCGCGATCTTCGATTGAACACAGTAGTTATCGCTACACAGTCTGTAAGAATGGAAAGACAAAGAGATCGTGAATTTTTAAATTTGTTCCCTTTACTGACTAGGAGGCTTAATGCAATCCCGTATTGAGCAATACTCGAAAAATAAAATTGGCGAAAGTTGGTAAACCTGGTTGTAATAACCGTCGTATAGGTGTATATGGACCTATGGCAGGATGTTGGTCGTTAGAAAATTAGAAAGAACCAAGATACTTGTCGAGCGATACCGACTCATTATCCTCCCTTCTAATTCCAACTTGCCACTTTTAAAATCTTACCATTCTCAATTCCCCAAAGTGTTCTTTCAACACCGCAACTCCCTATAGCTAAACGTTTTGATAAGGATTGCTCAACGATCATTTACAAACGTGTTCTGCTATTACTAATCACGCCAAGGATTGCTATGTCATGATCGCCTCGTATATTAGTCTCTAACCGAGATCGTACATTGATCGCATCAATATTGACAATCGTTAAGACGAAAGAGAGCTGCGTACGACATGAACATTGGCATCAATGTTTATACTCGCCCAGTACTACCCGATACTAGGCTGCAAGTACTAGGAGTACGAGCTGTTTCCATCAATACCGAGTGTCTCCTACAAATTACATCTATTCCCACAGGCCAAGTAACAAGCGACGGCGGAGACGGGGCCAAAGTTACATCTCATGACCCTTGATAACCAACCGGCAGCGGAGTGGAAAAAACGGCTAAAAATGCAGAATTTTATCAGGAGACCTTTTGTGTGACAATTAATGGGTGATATAGGCTGGGAGCTATGACCTCTGTCCGGATGTCACATCTGTCCATCTCCTGTGTTACTTTCACCTCCTGAGTTTCTTCGCTTTATGGGGAGAAGACTGTTTAGCTACCAGTAGATATAAAATAAAGCCTGTGTTAAACTGAGGTGTCTGGTGCTGAAAGGACCATCTGACTGGGGGCTTGGTCCACTTCCCCCATGTGCTGACCTCGATGTCTTCCCCGGAAAGCATGGCCAAGTTGGGCTTTGGGCTAATATCGGCAGCTTACAAACCTCAGGGCCAAATAAACGAAGTACATCTCATTGGTTCAGGGCAGTGTTGGGCATTAAAAAATTATTTTTCAATTAAATTGAAGTGCAATTAACAATTAATTAATTGTTAATTAGAAAAGTGCAATTAACAATTAATTAATTGTTAATTGTAAAAATTACAATTAACAATTAATCAATTGTTAATCTTTAATAAATCATTTTAATTAATATTTGTCCAACACTGCCTGAGATAAAAAGTGTTTTTATTAAATACAACACACCTTTACCATCGTCAGCTGCAGTTGAACGCCTTTTTTCTTTTGCGACAATGACAAATCTGCCAAAGAGTCACAAATTGTCGGACAGCATGTTCGAGAAGAGAGTGGTACTGAAATGCAGTGTTGGGCATTAAAAAAATATTTTTCAATTAAATTGAAGTGCAATTAACAATTAATTAATTGTTAATTGTAAAAATACAATTAACAATTGATTAATTGTTAATTGTGAAAATTACAATTAACAATTAATCAATTGTTAATCTTTAATAAATCATTTTAATTAATATTTGCCCAACACTGGTTCAGGGTTTCTCCTTTATTGGATGATACGAGGTGGTGGACTGTAGCTTCCAATTCTTAGCATCCAATCAATGGCTTATTTAGATGCCACCACAAAGAAGCTTTATAAACGTGTTTTCCTCCTATAAAATGCAGTCGTTTCCAGGTCCGATATGTTGAACATAGAGATAGTAATCTGTATTTACATCGGGGTAAGCTATGCAAATCAAGAAGGCTACTCACTTCTCCCCGCAGCGCTGGGGAGGAATATCCCGAGAAGAATGGGATGAAGCAACTGCAGATCAGAGCCTGCACAGTCACAATCTTAGTCACCTTGGAAGATACAGGATTTCAAGATTAGAAATGTTTTCATATTATATTTGAGGTTTTTTAGGTACAACATGATGCTTATAATGCATGCTACTTTCACACAAAAGACACTTTTAATGGAAAGCCCAAGTGGTAGATGGTAGTATTTCACAAAGATAAGGAAATAAACAATATTAGGATCTTCAACGAGCTACTAAAATACGGTCTTCAAGAGATTACAAAATGATAGGCACTGCCAATGAACAGGTTACAATACAAAGTCAGAAACAACCAACTATGTAAATAATAATTAAAACGTGAATTTAACACATTACTTGTGGATAAATAACACTTCCCAAATGGGAATCGGCGACTCCAAAAAAAGAAGCGAAATGTTCAATGGGTTACCAAATGCCAAAGTGAGTTGGCCAACTAAACAGGTGACTAAACTATTTTTAAATCCAGTTTATATTTAGCTCTTTGTAGTCGTTCTAAGAAATGGTTGGAAGGAAATTGCAGTTCGTTCCTGGTCCTATTTTGCATATATATTAGTAAACACGAAACTATGCTGGAAGACATGTTTTGAAGACTGCACGGTACTGAAGCCATCTGAGAGGAATATTTTATTGTTAATTCGACATTTCGACAAATATGAGGTTGTTGAAGGGTTCTACCTGGATGAGATCTTCGCGAGTGGGGAAGTCGCTGATGAGGACGTTGGCGCCGTCGCTCACCCGGGTGACGGAGACATAGAGGTGGCCGTCGCAGAGCTCATGGGCGTTGGGCGGCAGAAGTTTCTCGAGGCCGTCACGGATGACCTTGTTGATGTCGAAGCCAGGCTGGAAGGGCCCCAGAGTTCCTTCGCGGGCTTTGACGGCAGCCGAGAGGATCGTGGTGGTCATCAGGCCTTGGGACAGCACATAGAGCAAAGTCAGGCATCGAGTGAACCACTTATACTGAAGACATTCTTGTAAAGATGGTCTCTAGAATTTTTGGGAAGGCTGTAAGTGTACGCTATCTACCCCTTATATTCCAGGGTTGAGGAGAATCTCGTTAAAATATTGTTTGTTAAAGTACCTTTATAGAGAGTTAGGTCTGAAGTCGGCGGTGGTGTAGGACCTACTTAGGGGCAGTTTTTCCTAAAATTAGGTTTGCTACAATACGCCTGATTCATGCACTTCGACTGCTAATAACAGAACTATCATGTAACTACAATTTCCTTCCTAGCGCAGAGATACATTTCTTTTATAAGTAATACCACTACGCTTGCTTACATGGCTATAATGTATATGGGTTCATTGCCTCATAGTGGACAGAATGTCCTATCAACAGCTGAAGAGTGAATCTAGCCAAAACCTCTGGAGTTTTTCTCTACCTAGTAAAACAACCTTTTTAAAAATCAAATTTAGAAAGTTTCTTTTCCTGTGTTAAGTCTCTCTCTCTATTAATCAATTAAAGCATGTATCCTGCTCCCTCCGAACACAAATTACATATACATTATGTAAATAGAGAAAACGGGCGTAAAAAAGGGGTTAATTTAGTCGTGGTGGGGGTGAGTACTAATTCAGGTCAAGAGGACGGACGACATCTTCCTACTTTCACGTCGCACTTCCTGGGTACATCACCTACTCACTACGGCTTTGCTGTGTGGGGAATGATATATATATATACAGTAGAACTTGGATAATCCGAAAGTCTTTAATTAGAAAACGTCTTTAATTTGAATATTTATCTTGGTCCTTAGAATTCCGTTTTTAATTCGAATTTTTGGGTAATTCAATTTTTTTTTTGTCCCTTGGGCTTCGAATTATCCAAGTTAGACACAGTATATTTATTATTTCTACCACTTGGATCTTCTTCGACTTTCAATGGTTCCCACCACATTTCCCTTTATCTATAAACCATACCAACATATGGTGAGTGAATATCTTTTCAAGTACTGGCTAATGAATGTGGGTTCATTGTCTCATAGTGGACAGAATGTCCTATCAACAGCTGAAGACTGAATCTAGCCAAAATCTCTGGGGCTTTTTCTCTATACCTAGTACTCGTCGGTGGACGGACGAGTGGTGCAAACCGTCGGTTATTGACAGCTACGGCCTGGGTTCGAATCCCACTTCTTATACCTATTGAAATAATATTTTTAAAATCAAATTTAGAAAGTCTCTTTTCAAAATCACATTTTCTATGTTAAGTCTCTCCCTATTCATCAATTAAAGCATGTATCTTGCTCTAAACAACTTAATAAAAACTCAACAAGAAAAATTCGAGTAGATAAAGTAAGGAATTTTCATCTGGAAACTTTAATCAGTTTTGCAGAGATCAAAAGGTATTCTAATAGAATAAACCTCCCCGTATACACCACACCAAAATGGCACTCTTGAAATAACGAACCGTACATTGATTGATAAAGTGAGAACAAAGTTGACATAACACAAATCTACCGGAATATCTCTGGGGAGAAGCTATTTACTGTCCAGCGTATGTATTAAACAGAATTCCAACAAGTATGTGCAAACAATGGGAAACAATTTTATTAGAATAAAAATCCTTCTTATATATGTGTGTTGATAAAATAAATATTTTCAAATTCAATATGTGCTTTATAATTGAATTAAATAAATATAAAAATATTTTCAGAGTTTATTTTTTTCAGAAATTGGGAGGCAAGCTTTCACGCGGTCGCTCTTCATCAGACCACTGACTCCGTAAAGACGTGAAACATACATATAATAGAGATTCACAGAAATAGTGCTTTATAGTTTATAAAATCAACACATTAAAAAGACATAAATATGTGGCAGAAATGACATATCAATGAATGGCGATATTAAAAGAGAGAGTGAGAAAGGCCATTTAAATGTCAAATGTTGCGAAAGATTGCACGCCGAGTTTGTTGATTATGCCAGAACAATAGCTTACTCCCGATGACGATGTTCCCATCGAAGAAACGTTGAAACACGAATCTTCTTGTTAATTTTCCAGATAGTATGCCACCACCCGCCATCTAACTTTATAAGACTGTATTTAATAGAAGGGACATTTTCCTGTTCTCTTAGAATTCATACGAGGTTTCTTGACAGAATTCTCAAGGATGATGATCCTCTTGGAAAAGCCTACATCTGTCGGTTTCGGCGAGATAAGAGCGAACCCCATGGTACAAAGAGATTGTTCGATTGTTTCAGACCTGTTACCAAAATAATTCAACAAGACCTAACATTATTGAAATATTTCTTATTTCCTTGTCTTAATTTCTTTTATATTTCGCTTTCTATGAATAAAGTAAAAATTTATGCTTCAAATTCTTATAACCTTCATTCATCAGCTGAAAATTCTTTAGGATGACGTCAATGTCTAGCCATAGAACTGAAGGTATAGCAGAAACTTAAGAATACCTTCAGGAACCCGAGAGTTTCACGTCAATTAGCAGGCAAGTTTGGAGAAATATCAGGCACACGAAGTTAATTTTGATTATTTATATTCCTAGGTTTATATCCTAGAAAGTCTATTGCATGTGCCACAGGCTAATATTAGGGCAATTTATAGCATTCGATAAATGAATTGCAAAAAAAAATAACATGCTTAGTCGTTATTTATCCCCCCATGGATGCTATCAGGAGATGGCGGCGTTATCGTTTTAGCACCTTGATCTCTTCACCTCTATCTCTTTGTCCCACACCTCGAGCCGACCTCAAAATTATAAAATAGACGTCGCTTGGCAGTCATTATAGGAACTTGCGATGCGCTTAGAGTAAATAGAAAACAAAGTTGCTTAACTCACTTAAATTATTGCCCACTCAAGCCCTCCGTCATAGCACATGCCACAACGGGGAAATTCAAAACTTGTTTATAAAGCCGATAAAAATAAACTATAATTCACTAAACGACAATTTGCTTGAGGTTAAATATTTATTTTCATTTTCACAACTTTACAAAATATGTTGTGTGGTAAACAAACTTGGTTTAATAAACACTTGCAAATAATAGAACAAATTGTGCTTCAATGTTTTTTCTTTATTAAATATTAGACAAGCTGTGTCGAGAGTATTGTTACTCAGGCCAACTGCGTGTAACACTGTTGTTAACACCATAAACCTTGCGTGTGACGAATATTTACTATAGATTCACATTTCAATTATTCTTTTTTTGCTTTTATTTAACTCTGTTCAGAGTCACTCTTTAATGTCGTCACTTCTGTTTTACAACACTCGGAACTCCCCACCGAGGGCCTCTCTTGGGAGAGACCGATATAGTAATATACCATAGAAATAAAAACCAACTGTCCATGCGTCACCTAGAGGGAATTGAGCCAATGAGTAGGAGAACAACATGGACACTGTAACAATAAACTTATCCTCGGAGACTGCGCGTTTTATTGTAATTTAAATTTCAGAGGATTCTTCCGATATATTTTACAAAAACACTTTTAAGAATGTATTCTTCAGATTACGAGATGTGATATATGAATATTATCCATAGAAAATCTTTATCCCTGGAAAAATAATAAACTTATTCTCGGAGACTGCGTTTTATTGTAATTTAATGGGCACTATAAACATACATACTCTACACATATAGTGACTAGTTACATTGATATGGAGGACACCAACTGTAGGGAGAAAGAATTTCTTCCTTATAATTCATGAAGTGAAAATGTTGGAGGACCTCACTACTAGTGAACTCCCAGTCAAGTCAATCCAGTTCAATCTAACATCGCCAACTACCCATATCGGATTTGAGCCTTGGAGGCCAACTCTTGTATTTCCTTCAGTGCACTAAGAAACTCGTCTGGCAGTCGACCTCCCAGGACCAAACCACATTTAAGAAAAGGTGACTTCCCTGTACTGAATTCCAAATACAATACTATAATCTTAAATAAGACCTGTCCCATTTATGAACAAAATGTTTAGAGCTTTTTTCCAAATACAATGATTGATAATGATGGTGGTTAACGACCGGATTTAAGACCAAAAATCGAGAAATTTTGATCTAACGGTTTAGAATTAAATAGAGATTCGACTAGATCGATTTATAAAATAGCGGGAAATTATTTTTTTTAGCCACAAGAATAGGGGAAAACATAGCTACATCAACTAATGATTTATTTAATTCTCGATGTTTCTGTGACTGGCTGTCACTCTCCATCATTCCCCTGAGGACAGGGAATCACTCAAATGTCAAGAAGTAAATAAATCATTGGTTGGTGTAGCTGTATCAACTTCCAACCAAGAAATGATCTTCAAAAGAAGATCCTAACGATATGTACAATTTATGTACATTGTACTATAGTACTGTGAGTACGAACAACTTGCAATTCTGTTTGTTATTGTCTTATAACCCTATTATAGGTTGAACCAACACCTTCTACACTTTGGTAAAACTTTGCAGTTTAAGATTTTATATCCCAAAATTTTTATTTATTTATATATTTTTTAATATATATATCTCGTTATATTTTTGTTTCAATTTTCTATAGAAGGCCACTTAAAGAGGCGGGAAAAAGAAAATACAATGGTATTGATCATATCTGCGAAAATAGCGTTCAAAATCACATAAATGAATAAAGATTTGGCAAATTGGAGCAAACAACGATGGGTTCAAGATGTAGCCCTCGAGGCGACTTTGATTTCATAGCATCCTACGGAAGGAGACAAAAGATAGGGGCTGCCAAATTATTGCCAAACACGTAGGAAACCAGTTCCACTTTGTACTTAAAAAGTGCCCTTACTTTTTACCCTCTAGAGGGGCGCCTGTACTTGGGTAAGAACGGGAAAGAGTGGGAGGTCATATGCTGTTGTAATCGTAAAGTATTATTGTTAGAGGGTACTGTGTGTATCTACCGGTGGAGAGAATGAACATAAGGAAGACAAAAAAGAGAGGATTGAACAAGCGCAAGGCGAGGGCCGCTATAAAACTCGAAGTCCTTGACTTCGCCTTCGCAAGAGAACCTTGTAGATGTCATCTCTGCAACTGGGACACAGCCGGGTAGTAATGTCTTGAGAAAATACTTTTCTAATTCACCTGATTAAATAGAAATAGGCAAGATTACCATTTGTTTCGGAATCGATTAATTCTTTGTAGAGAGAAATAACGAAATGGCAAAGATGATGAAACTATTAAAGAATTAGCAATAGAATACGATAGTATGCAAGAATAGAGTGCAGCACAGCGAAGAGATGGGGGACAATAAGAGTGCGACGGATTGATGAAATTAAGAACAAGTACGACAGAGAAGATTAAAAGAACAATTAAGAACAGAAAAAGTGAGATAGGATAGCGAATAAATTGAAGTAACAAGAAGTTAAGAACAAAACCCAAAAGAGGGAACAAAGAACAATGACAAAGAAAGAGATCAAAACAAGTACAAAGTAACGAGAAGGTATTCGAGGAAAACGGCGAACAAAGAGTATACAAGAGAAGTACGCGCTGTACAGTCAACCTTGGAAGTTTACATAATGCCCACGGGTATGGTAAACACGATAGCAGGGCGTTATCGGGGGCCGCTCTACGGTAAACAACTGAAGCCAAGCCAAAACACAGCGTGCATACTACCCTTGTTTAGTCAATCTGGGACCAAAC
Organism: Cordylochernes scorpioides; assembly: GCA_030710605.1. Lineage (NCBI taxonomy): Eukaryota > Metazoa > Arthropoda > Arachnida > Pseudoscorpiones > Chernetidae > Cordylochernes > Cordylochernes scorpioides. The sequence goes on along the minus strand of CP092866.1, from coordinate 110,331,799 downwards.
TCAGTGGAACCCTTTCATAAACTGCTCCCCAGTAACTCAGAACCTCTGATGATGTTGACCTTTAATTGTTTGATGTGTTTATACCATATAAATATGTTATCAGCATGTGGTATCTATTTTAGATGGCCTGCAATCCTGGGTGCAGGATGCAAACAACCCTTCATCAATGTTCTAGACTGGCCTGGAACCATTTGCTTTCTCAACAATTTGTTCAATCCATGCCTAGACCTTCTTCTTATGCGCAGTTCAGCTCGGGTGCTCCCCAGAAGCTCAGATTATTCTATCCCGGATTATCTACCGACTACGGCATGTCGCGCACCTGTAAAAAAGCACATTTTGAATAAACCCGCCCTTAATCTTACTAGTTTGCCGGATTGGTGAAAAGTGTCGCTTTTTATTCATCATACTGTATGATGCTCTTCATGAAATAATCCAATTTCAATATAGAGTGTATTAGATATAAATTCTCACATGTAAATTAGGCTCAATCATATTTCAACTAAGATACCTTTTAAATTTATCATTTTGGATATGTTTAGGGGAAATGGTCTCTACTGGATTTAAAGGTACATAGAAACAACTTCAAATTTCTACCACGACTCGCCTGTTTCATGCAAAAGTCTCTCTACCAAATATTACAAGTGATTACACACCGTATAATATAACTTCCCTAAAGAAGGATGGAATGATCTTCGGACCCTCACATATGTTGACATGGTTAGAGAAATGTTAATGTGGAAAAATTAGCAGAGAAACAACTTCTGAAGCAATTTATCCCCCGTCCTACAAGCACGCATTCAATTATAACTAGATGTACATGGTCACAAAATTCATTGTGGATTCAGCAATCTAACTGTAAGTACAGCAAAATGCATAGCGACTTTGTACTTAAAAAGTGTTAAAGACCCCATACCTTCACACATTGATAGAGCTAAACACTTCTGGAAAATTCAGAATGACTGTGGAATTTCTTTTGAATTAAGAAAAATACCGTGTTAGAGAGAATGATAAAATTGATGAAAGACTTAACGAAAATGTTAGTAAGGTTAAAAGAGATTTAGAAATCGATCGGAATTTTGTGATGATGAGGAATCTGACTTGTGAGAGGATACAAGTTGATGGCTGGACAAAACCTTCTGCTACAATAAACATCTCAGAGACGGCCTATATGTAAAAAGGGAAGATGCCAGCTAAGGAAGAATATGTCGTAAAGAAAGATGCTGGAGAGCGATGGTGGCAGGCAACCCCAGCAAACAAAGTCCCCAACTGATAGTTAGATCTATCTTGTCTAATCTTATCTCGGGAACATTCGCTGAGGTCGACAACAAAGGTGGCGACATCGACATTGTATAAGATCCTAACATTGATCAGGGATATATGCAATATAGGCAAGCGATTGTCAGAGAGAAACATGGATCTACGTACAAGTAAAATAGGCATGGAATGATCATAAAGGGGAAGTCCGAGTCATATAAATAAAATAAAAATTTGTAATGAAAGAGCTCAACCAATATTTGTATGATTTATTCAAACTACCCTTATCAGGATGCTGGGCTCGAAAATCATACACTATGGTTAATACAATATAATACACTGCGGCCTGTGATTGTAAAAACGACACTTGAAGTTACACCGCATGAGTTTCTTTTAAACGAAAAATCAAAAATGTATTTCAAGGTGAAATTTCGACTATTTCTAACCTTTTTGGATGAGGTATGAAAGGGTGAATACTCTTCATAATTCACCCTTTCATACCTCATCCAAAAAGGTTAGAAATAGTCAATATTTAACCTTGAAATAAAATTTTGATTTTTCGTTTAAAAGAAACTCATGCGGTGTAACTTCAAGTGTCGTTTTACTATGGTTAATAGCCCGTAAAACCATATTCTCTCTTATCAGGATATACGCAGCTGTTTAAGACCCTGATGGCCTCTCCATGGATATTTACTGTTGGCTATAAGTCAATAAGGGCTGTTCCTTGCTTCCATACATAGGTCATAGTTCACTCAAATGTTAGCCAGGTGTCAAAATCCCGAGAACAACCCATTCAATCAATAGTTGGATAGCACAGGTTTCAGTACTGTTCAACAGGTTTCTGTCAGAGTCGGCTTGAGACATGTTTAGCTGCACTTATCTTGATATTTGTCATAGTATTAAAATTTGAAAGGGTTCTCAATCCCTAAAATACCAAAAACTCTAGGAAAAATGACGTTGGAAGAGTCTCCTGGACTTTACATAGCTGTATATAGTTTACTCTTTTATTTTATCTTTTTCATATATCCCTCTTTTTATGATTATTTTATAATACCACCATTGACTTGTGTATGATGTCAATAAAATATTTTAAAATCTAATCTAGGAAAAATGAGGTTGTTAAAGCATTTCAAGTTAAACACGTCGAGGGTACCCCGCGTAACAATAACCCCCGCATTAGATAATCTAACTAAATGGCTCGGATCATAAAAATAGACGCTCTTTGTTTATGCTGACAGTTAAACAACTCTTGCAACTAGTGGATAAGTACCAAATTCCCTTTTTACCTATTTCAAAGATATTTATCGCGTAATGGCGGCCATGATAATCAGGGTAGGTAGAAGGAAGGCCTATCAGAGCACTACACTTCACACAACCAAATAGTAAACAATTTAAATCAGAACTTCATTTACATGCAACACGCACTGAATTTAGGCAATATTCTCTTTTTCTGATCAATTCACTGAATCAATATTTTGATTTTTAAAAGTTAATTCCCGGTGTGCCCTTAATCTTTCTAGTTTTCCGTATTGGTGAAAAGTGTCGCTTTTTATTCATCATATTGTTTGTATGCTTTTCATGAAATATTCCAATATAGAGTGTATTAGATGTCAAATATAAATTCACAAACGTAAATTAGGCTCAACTAAGGTACAAGGATAGATAACAAAATGAAAGAACAAAACTTTTTAAACAAAGAGAATCTAGAATTCAACAAATGGAAAGAGAGGACGTGCGAGTCACGATAGAAGGTCGAACCAAGAAGAAAGTCTCTTCTTTCTTATCTCCACTCAATCATATTAGGGTATCAAGCTTGTAAAGCTTGAGACTTGACAACCATCATGACTGGGTGAAGTAGAATGCATCTGCCTTTGTCATTAAGACTGGGAACACTACTCAGTGGCAGGCCTACTTAGCTCCAAAAGAAATGGCCGCAAGAAGAAAGTAAGAGGTGGAAGGAGGGATCAGTACACTAATATTGCTCCATCTCTGTCGTTCTTACTGAAACATTTTCTAGAGAGAGGGTTGAAAAAAAAAGGAGGAAAGTGATTAAAGAAATTTATGACAATTAGGGGCTTTGTGATAGAGAGTTCCTTCAACTGATGTATCCGATGTCACAAAGAGGAGTTGGCTCACTGAGTGGCATTGTTAATGGGAACATTGAAGAGGATATATCTATCTATAGAGGACAAAATATCATTAATAGAATACCCCAATCATACCTACAGATAAAACAGAAATAGTAATATATAGAATATATATAATAATATAATTTAAGAGAAGTAATCATATTCCCATTGAAGAGTTGACCACTCCAATCTGCCTTATACAAAACCTCACCACTCGTACATCACATGGATAATTTGTTTACAAAGTTTGAATTCCACGATGAAGATAGGCGAACTGCCTCATCGATATATTGGAAATTATAATAAACATTTGATCCAAAATAAGCGTTTATTCATTCAATATATATTGTCTAAATGTGATTTAATTAATAATTAGCCTTAGAAATATGCAACCGACCTTTTCTCCAACTTGGAATACACAGTGAGGTTCCCAGTGAGTTATTTATTATCTAGTAGAACATATGTCTAGGTATTTCTCTCCCCGCTGTTATTTGGCAGCCACAGGATCTCAGTTTCAACACCACGAAATTTGTAAATCAGTCCGAGAAACAGGGTGATTTGCCTATTCAGGGATATGAACATAATTAACATAATAGAACGTTTTAATGAGATTGAAACTGAAACTACTTTTATCAATCGCCCATGTAAAATTATATAGTGCCAAATAAAAGAAAAAATATATAATACAGAGTAATAAAAGAAAATAATAAATATATAAATAGTTACATCAGACACGATCCCTCTCTGAAAGGACATCTGAATCATGTTAAATGCGTTTTAATGAATTCCCCCATATTCACTGCTGCAGCTCGAACAAATGCTAACACCTTTGTTCCAACAATTGTGGTGGAGCACTCGGGCAGAACCCGTTCTAGCTGTATAGAAAAACTCAGCTCAATACTGGATTCGATCCAGGTTCCCCGGGACCTTTATTCCACCACAGTAAAGGCAGGAAATTAGTTTTAAACCAATTTACATCTTTCTTAAAATTAAAGATATTTCGGCCAGTAAATATTTTTATTATCTCGACAAAAATATTTTGTCCTCGTCAGGAGCGAACAAAAATTAAAGCATTTGGCAAAGCGATAAAAATTATTCTAAGGCTGCAAAGGCGTTCTCACGCGAAATTAACAGCATTATTAAAAAACTTATTAACTTAGGAGTCATGTTTGAAAATCGATAAAAATATAGTTTTACCTTTTCCAAACGTTTGTGCGTGTGCGTATATGTATTATATATTCCTATTTTATGCATATATTTAACGCGGGCGGTACCGACCACACGCACACACAATTATTACAATATATTCGATACACAATATTCGATGAATTAAGAAATAAACCTTCAAATATCAGAAATAGAAGGGCAATCGAAGAAAAAGAAAGATAACCAAGCAAACAAAGACGTAAATTATTGATAATTAATGTGTCGACACAAATAAAAGACGTCAGGAAAATTAAAACATCAAAAGTTTCCTTGATAATTTGTTAAAAATTAAGTCCATGGCGTCAATTCTAAAATGTTGTTTACATGGACATTTTGGTTTCCTCTTTCCACACGAATTGTTCTACAGTGGGAATTGATTAGAGTGAATGTTGGGAGAGAGTTTTCAATGTAAAATGGCGAGAAGGGGAAGTCTGTATTCGTGTGCTTAATCTTTCTTTCTTTTTGAATGCATTAAAACATCCTGGTATGATAATTGAGCAGAAATAAGATCATATCAATTATCAATTATTTTATTTCCAAAGCGCTATATCCCGCAAGGGATACTTGCGCCAAACAAGGAGAAAAGTTTATTTACATAAGTTATTTACATTATTCAACGCATGAAAACACTAAAAAACACTAGAACACATGAAAACACTAGAGATCCAGATTTTGTAGAAAGTTTAGAATGTATTTACAAAATGAATTAAACTTTAAATATGATTTTTTATCTGAAATCATATCGTTAAGTTCACAAACAACTAGTTCATTATTCATTCTATAATCTTTAAATGCTGGGCAATCGATCAATAGATGTCTTGAGGTTTGTTCCTCAATCATATCGGATTTAGGAGAATAAAGTCCTCAAATTCGAATACATTTTTGTTACCTGATTCAAGACCAGAATATTTTTTTGTTGTTAAATTTAAATAGTGAATCAATTAAAAATATATTAATATTTTAATTTGAGGGGTGCTTTAAAATATTCTTAAATCCGATTTGGTCTTATTTCCGATCATTCCAGAACTGTACTTGGGGAATGGAGCTGAATTTTAATTTTAAATTTGGTAAACCGACCGTTATAGAAAGTCAATATATAGAGCTGTTACAAAGCAATAACGCGCCATCTATATATAACAAATGAAAACACCAAGACGCGAATGTTTCTTTTCACAAATAAATCAAACTTCTACTGTCCTTACTGGAATGAAAAATATATTGGGAGAGCTTGGCTCATCTGTGGTTAACCCTCCTAGCGGTTTTTCATCGCAGTAAAGACAGTATAAGTTTGATTTATTTGTGAAAAGAAACATTCGCGTCTTAATGTATTCATTTGTTGTATATAGAGTTAGAAGGCTTCGAAAATTTTAGTTTATTATGGAGAGTTCTCACTGTTGACATTCCCAAATAACTTCTTTGTTTCTGTAATCTTCCATCGTGTTATCTGAGGAGGAGCTTGTACCCTCACAGCACAACAACATTTTGATAAAAGTGGTTTCTTTCCAACCCCATCAGTGGGCACACTAGAGAGTAATTAAAAAGGGCACCTCGTAACAACAAAACATTTCCACACGTGTGGTTCACTCACAGCAAAAGAAGTTCCAAGTCCCTAACTACAATGGTAATCTCATTGAACTTATTTTACATAAAAACGGATCAAAACATCTTGCTCTGGAGGCTCTGCTGTCTAAGACGAAGATGAACAAATTCAAAGCATTGGCCCTGTACAAGTTTTACAGGGCTGTGCAAGAGAAGAAACACTGAGGAAAGAGAGCTGTATGTAAATATATATGTAAATGAATCTGTAAATAACTAATCTTTTCTGGGCGGTTATATCACCAGGTTGAATCCTATGTAGGGCATAGGTCCTCAATAAAAAGCTTGTGGTTGGTAATCTCATTGGACAACGCGTACTTTCTGAGATGGATCTTTAAGAAGAAAATAAAGCAAAGGTAGCATATCTACGTTTGCATAAGAAGAGAAAGCGGTATCACTTTTTCAAGTTCAATAAAAGGCAATAGTTTAAATCATCTTATACTGTTGCAGAGACAAAGAAGTTGGCGTCTGTAGTTTCTATCATACCCCGTAAGCTTGCAGACACTCCTGCATGTACCCTACATTTCTACTCGGAGAATCTGTATAAGACTGAAAGGTCTTAATAAAGCTTTTTGTTGTTGTTGTTGTAAACTTGCAGACATTCTCTAGAACAATCAATTAGACAATAACTGAATAAACTGCTGGGGGGAGTTCTCTCACTGATGGATTTTCCCAAAAAAAGTTTAGGATCGCTCATTATCTCTAGATGTCAAGGTGGAAATATCATGCTCAGGGGATAAGTTTCTTTTTTAAAACCATTTCATAAGTCTCTAGTTTTAGCGCACCAAAGCCCTTCTACAGGAGAAACACTCTAAAATAAATCTTCAATAGGGCTAGAATTAAAAAATCAAATACATAGATTGTTTACAGTTATCTCTAGATATGTAGAAATTGAAATTCAACTATATAAATGAAACAAAATGCGTTAAGAGGAAATTTTAATATTTGGGGTGGTTTTTAGTTGCCTGTAATTATATGTAAATAAATCTTGCTTTTCTCTTTTTCGGATTTGACGTGAATCCCCACATATAAGACTATGTGTCTTAGCTTTATAGGTGTACGATTATATATTGGGTGCGCTAAAATGAATCCGCGTTTTATTATAAATTTGTATAAACAAACTTTTACCTATTGCTTTATTGTGAATCGATTTCTGCGTCTTAAATGCTATCTCTATTCATATGTAATACTTGATCCGATATACAGCTAATTCATGACGAATTTTTGAAGCATGATAACGAAAGGCTGAAGTGGGTGAAATTACCAGCGTAGATTATTTTATTGAGAAATTTCTACAAATACTCGATTAAAGATGAAAACTATTGCAAGGACCATCAGCGGTGTAACCTTCTCTCTCTCTCGATGTAACCTGAATTCCTGAAGCCTATATTTATAAAGTAACAAGACGTTGGTAGGAACAGCAACAAGAAATGAACCATCACTCAACCAAATTAAACAATGGCGTAGCTGTCCAAAACATCCCTTAGTCATTTTATAGATATACTAGCGGATGTGTACCCGGCTTCGCCCGGGTTTTATCCGAGTGAAAGTTTGCCTAACAAATATTATATATTATGAAGTTTAATAAACAATGTTAAAGATTAGTTTTAATTATTAATCAAGATTGTGTGTTTTACATATGGTGTTATCTTAAAATTGCTTGTTTTGAATATTTTTTTTTAGATTGAGATTATTAGCTAGTATGTAAAAAAATTAACTCTGTTGAATTTTTTTTTGTATTTATATATAAATAAAATTAACTCTGTTGTTTTTTTTTGTATTTAATCGATAACACCGAAGTTACGCATGTTAATGTTAGGAAAAATATTTTGATGTTAAGCAAAACCTGCTCCATCTCGTTTTACATAAATGTTGAAAATTTGGTCGAAATTGATGCATTGTAACGAAAGTTTTTAGCGAACACCACTTATGAAATTTGCATTTTATTAATATAGATTTATCTATAAATAGATTATAGGTCGAGATAAAACGTATAACAAAAACAAAGTTAAAAAAAACTCTTTGCAATGTGTGTGACCTCTCCCCCGCCCCCTTCCTCCCCCCCCCCCCCCCCCCCCAAAAAAATGGGGTGGGAAGGACAATCCAGGATTCACTCTGATCAAGGTTAGTTCTGGCGAGCGGCCGTGCATCATCACAACAGCCCCCGGGCCACCAGCCAACCTTAGGACCAGACAGGCGATGGTCGCTGACGTGACCGGCTGCTCCAATTAGGCTTAGCCCTGGGGTCAATGGGCCAAGGCTCTAGCCTCGACACCAGGTGCCGAAGAAAGTCTGACCATCAACGTCATTACTTTTTATATAGAGAGCAATAAATGATATCTCTTTCTATACTGGGGTCCCTATACCAATGATGTCTTTTTCCGTTCTTTTTGGTGTGATTATTTGGTATGGTAATTTGGTTACTGTATGAGAGATGGTTATCCCCTAGCTATCTATTTCCATACAGAGAGCAATAAATTATATCGCTTTCTATTGGTGAACCAGAACTGATACCATTGTTTGATTTTGCTTTCATTTTCTGTTTGCTTTCTCAGTTTGAAAAGTTTCCGTTATGAATTATCCTCTGCCTTGCTGTACTGAAAGCTACGCAGAGTAACTATGTAAGAAAACTAGTATGTCATTAACGGTTGTTAACGTCACAGAAACCTGGTGGATTTTTTTTTTCAGGATTGTCTCAAAAGATTCCGTTTAGAGACCTGGATACAAAGAGATGTTAGAAAGGGCACCTATAAACTCTTGGAACGATCTTTTTGATCGCTCTTTTCTAGTTAAGCCATTCTTCCTTCTTCTTGAGTTATATATCCTCTCGGAGGGGTTAACATTTGAATTTAAAAACACGTATTAATGGGATATCTTTTGTTGTTGTTGTTTGCTTATTGGATATGTAAAGTTGTGGATTTGGTTCTTAATGTATTATAACAAGATGTCTTCACTCTGCAAGAAAACTGGAGCAAAGCTACCGGGGATTGACTACCCATCAAGACGCCGAGGGAATACTTGATCGGATTCATGTCAGAGGCAATAAGGTTTGCAAGTTGTGGAGCTAGATTACACTTTTTTTAATCCAAATATTATAAATGTTACAAATCTGCTTATTTCTATTATTGCCCTTCTGTTCATCTATGCCGATAAGTTTTTATTTTTAATCAAATTAATTGCCATGTCCTCCTGTATGTCTTCTCTCCTTTTTTTTTTTTTTACTATGTGTAAATAGAGTATTGATTCAAAGGTTTATTTGCTGCAACTTGCAAACCTTATTGCCTCTGTGACATGAATCCGATCAAGTATTCCCTCGGCGTCTTGATGGGTAGTCAATCCCCGGTAGCTTTGCTCCAGTTTTCTTGCAGAGTGAAGACATCATGTTATAATACATTAAGAACCTAATACACAACTTTGCATATCCAATAAACAAACAAAAACAACAAAAGAGATCCCATTAATACGTTTTTTAAAATTCAAATGTTAATCCCACCCGATATATAACTAAAGAAAGAAGAACGCCTCAACTAGAAAAAAGCGATCTTCACAGAAAACTAAATCAAAGAGAACGACACCACTTCACTTCGAAGCAGTGAGAGGAGAGCAAAACAACATCAAACAATGGAACTACAAGAAATATTTACATATAACAGCCATGTTGTTGACCTAGATTAACGTTCAGGGGGTCGGTAGAAGGGTGATGTAAACCGTTGGTTTTCGGCCGCTACGACCTGGGATAGAATCCCGCATTGGGCACTTTTTTCTAATATATATTTTTTAATGCATCAATGGCCCCTGATTCTTGCAAAAGTCCATCCCCACCAGCGAATGAAAGTAACGGGACTCGTACATTTGTAAGTGCAAAGTCGAACAGCTTTTCACATGTGTAGACATGTGGTGCACTTACAGTAAAAGTAGTCGTCAACTTCTACCCACCATGATTATCATGGCCAGTACCATGTGTACTAGGGATAATAAACAAACAGATTAACGTTTCGAAATATTGGTAAATTATACAAAAATGTAAAAAGATATGGATTGCTCTATTTTCAAAATAACCACCACTATAGAATTAATTTATCGATCAAATCTATCCTCACTACTTCCTTGCCAATAAATAAAAATATTCTATCAATATGTTTCAAAATTTGAACTGTGAAAGGCGCAGATGTGTGAAACCTAGGGATTTTTAGTTGCCTGTAATTATGTGTAAATAATTCTTGCTTTTCTCTTTTTCGGATTTGACGTAAATCCCCGCATATAAGATTATATGTCTTAGCTTAATAGGTGTACGATTATATATTGGGTGCGCTAAAATGAAGCCGTGTTTTTATTATAAACTCTAGCGGATGTACCCGGCTTCGCCCAGATTTTTCTCGAGGGAATGTTTGTAGTCTAGTAATAAGAAAATATACTACACCTAAAAACTATCAGAGAAAAGAGAAACCACGGAAGGTGAACAGAAAAATGCTTACAATGGATGTTATGTTTACGATATCAAGTTAAATAAAAACAAAGATAAAATTTGCATATGTTGGTCACTATAAATTTGTATATTTGTTAGGCGAAATTAGAAACATGATAAAACAATTGGGTATTTAAAAACAAATGTAGAAATAAAAGTTGAAGTATAATAAACAATGTTAAAGATAAGTTTTAATTATTAATCAAGATTGTGTGTGAATATGTGAGAAAGATGTAATATCGTTGTTGTTTTCTTGGCCGACTGTTTTACATATGGTGTTATCTTAAAATTGCTTGTTTTGAATATTTTTTAGATTGAGATTATTAGCTAGTATGTAAAAAAATTAACTCTGTTGAAATTTAATTTTGTATTTATATATAAATAAAATTAACTCTGTTGATTTTTTTTTTTTTTTGTATTTAATCGATAACAGCGAAGTTACGCATGTTAATGTTAGGAAAAATATTTTGATGTTAAGCAAAACCTGCTCCATCTCGTTTTACATAAATGTTGAAAATTTGGTCGAAATTGATGCATTGTAACGAAAGTTTTTAGTGGTGTCCACTTATGAAATGTCCATTTTATTAATATGGATTTGTATAAACAAACTTTTACTTATTGCTTTATTTTGAATAGCTTTCTGCGTCTTAAACGCTAGCTATTCATATATAATGCTTCATATGAAATCCTTATGCGTATTTTTATTTTAAGCTCTTTAGATGTTTACTTTTGTTCCTGGAAAGTCTCGTTTGCGGGGAGCTTTGCTTTTCAATTTTCAAATCTTCAATCCCAAGAAAAGCGCAACCGAAGCTCATCAAATGCTCTATATATAGCGCCTAAGGAAACAATGCTCCTTCATTAAGAACCTGTCAAGAGGGGTTTAAACGATTCAAATATGGATATTTTTTGACGTCAACGACAAGGAACACGGAAAGCCGCCAAAAATTTCGAGTATGAGGAACTTCAAGAATTATTGGACGAAGACAATGCTCAAACACAAGAACAGTTAGCGGCAGCTCTCAACGTCACTCGACAGGCTGTTTCACTTCGTTTGTATGCTATGGGAAAGATCTAGAATGAATAAAAATGGTTACCTCACAAATTGAGTGAAAAGAACATGGAGCAATATCGAAGAATGATATCTGAAATCCTGCTGGAAAGGTTTCAAAGAAAGCATTTTCTTCATCGTATTGTGACTGGGGTAAAAATGGGTGTATTTTGACAATCTGAAGCGCAAGAAATCGTGGGTAAGCTCAGGACAGCTGAAAATTTCGACTGCCAAACCCAATATCCACGGCAAGAAGGTTCTTCTGTACATCTGGTGGGATCAGCACGGCATACTTTACTACGAACTTCTGCAACCAGGCGAAACAGGCACTGCCCATTGCTATCAACAACAATTAACACAGTTACGCCAGGAAATGGCAGTGAAACGACCAGAATGGACGCAACGACATGGCAAGTTGATATTGCTTCACGACAACGTAAGGCCACATGTCGTACAATCGGTAAGAGACCCTGAAAAACGTCAAATGGGAAGTCACCCGCCATACTCTTCAGACATCATTCCATCGGATTACTACCTCTTCCAGTCCGATGGCACATGGGCTGGCTAACCAGCGCTTCCAGAATCGCGAAGAAGTTGAAAATTGGCTTTAAGAATGGATTGTCTCGAAACCATTTTTTTTTATGACACCACCCATTAGCTACTCAAATTATGAGAGAATGTTATATCTAACAAAGGCAATTATTTTTAATAAAGCTCTAGTATAATTTTGTTTCAATTTCAATATATTTTTAACCGAAAAAAAAAACGCGGAGCCCATTCTTGCCCACCCAATAATAAATCAAGATTTATTTTGAAATGCTGATTGCTAACCCCCGAACCTAGATTCAGTCAATCACAACGCTCTCGTTATAACAATCACCAAGGACATTCCAGAAGTAGCCTTGAACCATCCTCGAGGCTTTTTAGAATTGCGAAAAAACCTTGTGGGTTTCCCAAATTCACGTTTAAGAAATATTGGCCAGGCGGGTTAATGCCCTTATTCGGGGAAAAATTAGCGTGGGTTCGTATCCCTATTTCAAGGTAACATGGGATATAAATGGGATATTTTATTTCGATTACTTTTTCTTGTATAATATGTTTTTATAACTGTTTCTGTTTTTAAAAAAAATGTAAATCGACGCAATTATCCCTAGCCGGGATATCGCGTTTTGTGTGTTGAAATAAAATAAAATGGGATATAAAGGGGGCAACGTCGAAATGTTGCAACATGACCTTAACTCAGGGGTCAGCAAACTTTTGAGTCGAAAGAGTCAAAAAATTACAATTTACAAAATTTCAAAGTTTTTAAAGAGCCACAAAAATTTTTCTTGCCAACAATAAATAGTACTCGCATAAATAATATTTACGTATGGAACTATATAAAGAGCCGCAGCTTCACGTCCAAAGAGCCGCAGTTTGCAGACCCCTGCTGCCCTAACTGAACCACTCCCTGAATGTGAAGACATCCCAAGTGGTCTGAGCAGTATTCAGACTTGTATTCCAGCTAATTGGATGTCGTCTGTACATTACTGAATTCTTTCAGCGTACATCTATCCTGTTGATCCTCTTCAAGGTAAAATAAGTTTCAAGATAAAATTGTGAAAAACGTTTAAACACTACTATTTTCTCAGAATGAGTTTCGTTTTTAATTTTAAAATGCAAGCTTTCAAGCGATAATCATTCTTCAAGGGGCTTAATTAAGACGTAGATTATATCTGACTTCTTGTAAGATATAGTCGATGTTTTAATTAAGCCTGTTGAAGAGCGATTATCGCTTGAAAGCTTGTATTTTAAAATTTAAAAAGAAACTCATTGTGAGACAATATTTTTATAAAATAAGTTTAGAGAGAAGGGTAGAGTAAGAAAGAATATATCAGGGCAGCAAGGTGTGCCCCCAAATGTTTATCTGGCGACGGAGAGAAAGAGATCCCAGATAGGGCCGGCCAGTCCAACGACCGGGAAGTTAACGGGGATCGTTAGCGATGGCCAGCCTCCGTTCTCTCACACGGGCACACACATACACACACATCGAACACACGCACATACACACGCAAACAAGAACTTATGCAAACACAATCGCACACATTTCAAATGAAAAAGCACATACACATCATTCACCCAAGTAAACATACAGAACAACCGTTGATAGACCTTAGGATATTTGATGAAGTCTCCAGCACTCGCACCTCTGAAGATTCTAACAAAGAGATGAATTGTAGCGTAGACATTAAAAGATAAACAAGTAGCCACTTGACACCCGACAGAAGTTTTATTCTAGGACACGTAATATACGAATATCAAAAATGTTATTTATTTGGTTATAACCTAGATTCTCCTGGAGCGTACAGATGTCTCCAATTACCCGGGTTGTCCCCTTCAGAACTAAATATTTTGTTTGCTTATTTTATTTACAAGAGACAAACTAGAGGTTCAATTCATGGGATCACACCTAGCAGGTTTATGTCATGGAAGATTCCAAGGAAAGCTGGGCCAGCCTAGAGAGTCGGCCATATGGAATATTTGGTATTGGAAAGCTGGACGGTGAGTATGAGGCGGACATTAAACACAGAAAAACGCGATAATACATAAATTCTGTTTAACGGTGTAGTAAAATTCAATTATAACAATCCGCTGGATTACGTGTGGGGCGTAGCTGAGAAAGATTTCACTAGTCATTCTCAAAACACTGTTGTACCTCTCAGAGCTGCTATAGTGGATACAATGGCAAACATTCCCAAGACTCATTTCATTACTGCCTGCAGTCAGTTACGACAGCGTGTAGAAGCTGTTATGGCCGTTAATGGTGGGTTTATTGAATGATGTCATCCTTTAGGTATATGTGTTCATCTATATAAAACTTTAATATGTAATAAATGCTCTTTTCCCTTTGTCTATTTATTTTTCCCAGGGACATCATTTTTGTTCTCAAATAGCTGCTGCACCCTGTATATTGTGCTTCTGGGAAAAAGAAACAGGCGCTGTAGCAATATCGAGGCGTAGGAACTTAGCAAAAAATAATTAGCAACATTTACTATTGTGGCTAGGATAGAGAATGGCAATTCTGCTATCTCAATATATAAAAATAACAATAATTTTTAAAAGTCGATCGAACTTCAATTCTAAAACTAGAGAAGGCTCATAGAGAAGAGCCAGACATTCGTAATCTTGCCCAAAGGTTTAAAATATAGAAAATTATTTGTTGACTTGCTACCATTTGTATGGACATTGTACATGTTCATATTTTATAAAGTAGAATTGATTTATTTGTAGATTCTAATTCCTTGGTTGTTTAACCTCTTCTCATCTCAACAACCTCAAAGAAGGGAGGGCACAAACAAAGGGTAGGTGCCCCACCCTGCTATATAAGGAAGAGGTGAGTCAGTGTCAAGGAGCTGCCACAATTATCTCATCCTCCCTCCCCAAAGTCAGGTGAGGGGAGTCGTACGATATTGGGGAGGGGCAAATCTTCCGATGGTCCGACATTCCGGAGTTCTTTCCAGAGAGAAGGTCTTTCTCTCCATCCTACTCTGTTGCTGCTGGCCAGTTGTTTTATTTATTCAGAATTAAGAAAACTGCGATATCTCTATATATATATAAATGAATGTATGTCCGGTATACAAATTCGCAGTAGTTCACTAATTCAAACCAAAATTTCCATACATAGGTAAAAAAATACGGGGAAGACGATAGGCTATTTTAAAAATATATATAAATCAATTATTGAAACTATATATTCAAATTATTCTACTTAGCTCACGAACAGTGTCCTCTATCAATGATTAAATTATGCTGATGCAAACAAATAGATAATGATAATAACAAAAAAAATATTTTAAAAAAAAATATTATCTAAATATATATCACTCGGGTAGATATGCACACGGGTCAATCCCGGGGCGAAGCCCGGGTCACCCGTCTAGTACTTTTATAAAAATATCAAAATCCTTTTACGTAATATGTTTCTTTATTACAAAAACACCGCGAGATTTCGAACTCTTGCTCTTCAACGGGCGAAGTTACAACTGAGAGTGAGCACGGGGAGGCCGAGATTTACTAAGTGATGGCTGTTTATTCTTGATTTGGAGTATGACAGAATTGTTCTGGGATGTCTATTCTCCTGTTGAGGTAAGCAACAGTAACTTTATTTTATGATAAGTGAAAATATTTTCTCATATCAATTTCTTTAAAACATCTTCAATCCTTCGAACGCTGGGTTATATGGAATACGTTTCTTGGTTCTTTCAACTTTGGATTTAGTCTTGAAAGAGTTAAAAGAGCAATCCATGATATAGAAGGGAGCTCTATTGATATATAAAGATCCTTATTTATAGTTATCACAATGAGATAAAGGCATTGAACATTTAAAAAATATTCGTTGAAATATAATTTTGAATTTATTTGATGTCTTTTCAGCTCATGCCCTGTTGTACGAAATGGTCTCCTGTTGATACTGTTCTTATTGTTCGATATGAGGGATTTGAAGATTAATCTTTATGACTTGGAAGGTATATTGCAGTGTTTCAGCCTGACCCTTTGTGATCATATCAAACATTTTCCTTCATCTTTTCCGTGCACGCTACCCACTAAGACAACTAGTAGCAAGTAATATTCCTCCATCTTATAGTAATGTCCTAGCCAGTACGGCCTCTACGCCATATCTCGCTAGTACTGGTACCATCTATCTTCTTCTTTCTTATCTCCACTCAATCATATCAGGGTATCAAGCTTGTAAAGCTTGAGACTTTTGAAGGTGTCTGCCGAGGAAGAGTAGAGCTCATCAATGGATGAGTCAATACAGTCAATAATATGTCTTGGGGTTGCAGGCTGAGAATTGCACTTAGTATATAGTGGAAAAACCTTGCAACCATTCTGGAAAGTGATTGTCCGTAGATGACCAGACTTAAGTCTGGAAATCAAAGACTGTTGTTCTCTTGGGAGGACAGAACCGGTGGGTACCATTCATTGATCCTCGGAATGGAGAAGACCGTGGATGCCTTGACTTTGAGCTTTAATAGAAATAAAAATTGACTAATTCAACAGACAACTCAATAATTTGGACTCATTTAAAGGCTCACACAGTCCCCCCCCCCAATTAACTAAAATGTTCACTAGTCCCACTTAAGTGACCACCTGAGTGATGTATCTTTCCTGGGCCCCTTATATAAGTGCAATATAGTCAGGGCGGATGTGTTACACGCGATCCGACCTTGATAGGATGTATGCTCACTCTCCTCTGAGAATTATTCTCGCCAAGTTCCTCATACCTATCATCGAGCATGTTGAGCTTGCAGGCAACATGCCTGGGACTGTCTAAACTTATGGAGGATTCCTGAGATCCGGACGTCCCTTCTGTGAAGGCCTCGTCTGGTGTTTCCTACACTGTTTTAAACTCTGTGAACTCTCTTTTGACCGTTGACTAGATGTCAATAAACTGTTTTTAATTGTCACTTAAGTGAGGTTTATGAGACATTTATAAGAGAGATTTGATATGTGAGATTAAGGAGTAAAAAAAATACGTGTTGGTCTTCGGACTACTTATAATTGAGACATTTTATAATGATATTTCAATTAATATTAGCTATTGAGAGGGCTGTATAAATTATCAATTTTTATTTCTATATATTTTACTTGTATCAATAAAGAGACTATTTTGTCTCTATCAGATGTTCTATTAGCAAGTGAGTCGGTGGAGGAGTGGGTAACACCCTCGATTCCCGACAGTCATGAACCGGGATCGAATCCCGCGTTAACCTTTGTTCAATATGTGAATAACTCACATATTATTCATTGTTTTAATTATCATAAACTAGGTTGCTTGTTGAGCATAAACTTGTTTAGCGGTACCTAATAAAGTGATTTTGGAACCGAACCGAAGGTGTTCTATTTAAGTACAATATTACAATAGTAAAATTTATTTTAAGACTTTTTTTTTTTTTAAGAATAAGGGGGGGGGGGGAGGCTGAGAGAAAGGAGAGGATGCATCACACCTCTAAACTACCAACTTCTGGTTTAAAAGTGTCAAGTAACGATATGCCATCCGGCCAATGAGCGACGTAGCAACCAACCAGCCAGCCAATCGGGAAGCGGGAAAGAAAGCCATCCAAGGTTGGGTACAATCGAGGTCACTTATATAACCATCACAGACTGAGCTGACGTGAGCTAAACTTGCGGCGGGCTTTAAAAAGATT
>CP092866.1:110300204-110313813 GCA_030710605.1 Cordylochernes scorpioides | reverse complement strand
TCCGTCATTGCACATGCCACGACGGGGAAATTCAAAACTTGTTTATATATCTCCCTACCCAGGGCCCCTCTTGGGAGAGACCGATATATACGATAGAAATAAAAGCAACTGGTCATGGGTCAGTTAAAGTAAATTGAGCCAATGAGTGGGAACGCTTCACGATTTTGTGTGTCATCCTTGCGCAGGGGCCATGCTAATCTTCTCTGTATCGTTCCAATTGCGGGAGATTGAGTGGGAGAACAACATGGACACTGTAATAAGAAGCTTATCCTCGGAGACTGCGTTTTATTGTAATTTCAATTTCAGAGGATTCTTCCGATACAAAAACACTTTTAAGTATGTATTCTTCATATTACGAGATGTGAATTGATATATGAATATTATCCATAGAAAATCTTTATCCCTGGAAAAATAATAAACTTATCCTCGGAGTCTGCGTTTTATTGTAATTTAATGAGCACTATAAACATACATACTCTAAACATATAGTGGCTAGTTACATTGATATGGAGGACACCAACTGTAGGGAGAAAGAATTTCTTCCCTATGATTCATGAAGTGAAAATGTTGGGAGGACCTCACCACTAGTGAACTCCCAGTCAAGTCAATCCAGTTCAATCTAACATCGCCAACTACCCATATCGGATTTGAGCCTTGGAGGCCAACTCTTCCCTTCAGTGCACCAAGTAACTCGTCGACCTCCCAGGACCAAACCACATTTAAGAAAAGGTGACTTCCCTGTACTGAATTCCAAATACAATACTATAATCTTAAATAAGACCTGTCACATTTATGAACAAAATGTTTAGAGATGTTTTCCAAATACAATGATTGATAATGATGGTGGTTAACGGCCGGATTTAAGGATTTAATAGAGAAATTCTGATATAACGATTTAGAATTAAATAGAGACTAGATCGATTTATAAAATAGTGGGAAATGGGTTTTTAACCACAAGAATAAATATAAGAAAAAAACATAGCTACATCAACTAATGATTTATTTAATTCTTGACGTTTCTGTGACTGGCTGTCACTCTCCATCATTCCCCTGAGGACAGGGAGTCACTCAAATGTCAAGAAGTAAATAAATCATTGGTTGGTGTAGCCATATTTTTCCAAATCAACTTCCAACCAAGAAATGATCTTCAAAAGAATAAATATGACAATTATAGGCTGTAGGTATGGTGGTTAACGATATGTACAATTTATGTACATTGTACTATTGTACTGTGAGTACGAACAACTTGCAATTCTGTTTGTTATTGTCTTATAACCCTATTATAAGTTGAACCAACACCTTCTACACTTTGGTGAAACTTTGCAGTTTAAGATTATATATCCCAAAATTTTTATTTATTTATATATTTTTTAATATGTATATCTCGTTATATTTTTGTTTAATTTTCTATAGAAGGATACTTAAAGAGGGGGGCAAAGAAAATGCAATGGTATTAATCATATCTGCGAAAATAGCGTTCAAATTCACATGAATGAATAAAGATTTGGCAAATTGGAGCAAACAACGATGGGTTCGAGATGTAACCCTCAAGACGACTTTGATTTCATAGCATCCTACGGAATGAGACAAAAGATAGGGGCTGCCAAATTATTGCCAAACACGTAGGAAACCAGTTCCACTTTGTACTTAAAAAGTGCCCTTACTTTTTACCCTCTAGAGAGGCGCCTGTACTTGGGTAAGAACGGGAAAGAGTGGGAGGTCATATGCTGTTGTAATCGTAAAGTATTATTGTTAGAGGGTACTGTGTGTGTATCTACCGGTGGAGGGAATGAACATAAGGAAGACAAAAAAGAGAGGATTAAACAAGCGCAAGGCGAGGGCCGCTATAAAACCCGAAGTCCTTGACTTCGCCTTCGCAAGAGAACCTTGTAGATGTCATCTCTGCAACTGGGACACAGCCGGGTAGTAATGTTGAGAAAAGACTTTTCTAATTCACCCGATTAAATAGAAATAGACAAGATTACCATTTGTTTCGAAATCGATTAATTCTCTGTGAAGAGAACGAACGAAAGCCGTTGAAACTATTAAAGAATTAGAAATAGAATACGATAGTATGCAAGAATAGAGTGCAGCACAGCGAAGAGATGGGGGCGATAAGAGTGCGACGGATTGATGAAATTGAGAACAAGTACGACAGAGAAGGTTAAAAGAACAAATAAGAACAGAAAAGTGAGATAGGATAGCGAATAAATTGAAGTAACAAAAAGTTAAGAACAAAACCCAAAAGAGAGAACAAAGAACAATGACAAAGAAAGAGATCAAAACAAGTACAAAGTAACAAGAAAGTATTCGAGGAAAATGGCGAACAAAGAGTATACAAGAGAAGTACGCGCTGTACAGTCAACCTTGGAAGTTTACATAATGCCCACGGGTATGGTAAACACGATAGCAGGGCGTTATCGGGGGCCGCTCTACGGTAAACAACCGAAGCCAAGCCAAAACACAGCGTGCATACTACCCTTGTTTAGTCAATATGGGACCAAACTCAGTGGAACCCGTTCATAACCTGCTCCCCCGTAACTCAGAACCTCTGATGATGTTGACCTTTAAATGTTTGATGTGCTAATACCATATAAATATGTTATCAGCATATGGTATCTATTTTAGATGTCCTACAATCCTGGGTGCAGGGTGCATCCAACCCTTCATCAATGTTCTAGACTGGCCTGGAACATTTTGTTTCTCAACGATTTCTCATTCCATGCCTAGACCTAGTGCGCAGTTCAGCTCGGGTGCTCCCCAGAAACTCGGGTTATTCTATCCCGGGTTACCGACTACGGCACGTCGCGCACCTGTAAGGAAGTACATTTTAAATAAATCAGTTCTTAATCTTGCTAGTTTGCCGGATTGGTGAAAGTGTCACTTTTTATTCATCATATTATCTGGATGCTATTCATGAAATATTCCAATTTCAATATAGAGTGTATTAGATCTCTAATATAAATTCACACACGTATATAAATTAGGCTCAATCATATTTCAACTAAGATACCGTTTAAATTTACCATTTTAGATAAGTTTAGGTGAAATGGTCACTACTGGATTTAAAGGTACATAGAAAGAACTTCAAATTTCTACCACGACTCGCCGGTTTCATGCAAAAGTCTCTCTACCAGATATTACAAGAGATTACACACCGTATAATATAACTTCCCTAAGTATGGAATGATCTTCGGACCCTCACATATGTTGTCATGGTTATAGAAAGTGTTAATGTGGAAACATTAGCAGAGAAACAACTTCTGAAGCAATTTATCCCTCTTCCTACAAGCACGCATTCAATTTTCCTTAGATGTACATGGTCGCAAAATTCATTGTGGATTCAGCAATCTAACTGTAAGTACAGAAAAATGCATAGCGACTTTGTACTTACAAAGTGTTAAAGACACCATACCTTCACACTTTGATGGAGCTAAACACTTCTGGTAAATTCAGAATGACTGTGAAATTTCTATTGAATTAGGGAAAAAATCGTGATAGAGAGAATGATAAAATTGACAAAAGACGTAAAGAAAATGTTGGTAAAGTTAAAAGAGATTTAGAAACCGATCAGATTTTTGTGATGATGAGGAATCCGACTTGTGAGAGGATACAAGTTGATGGCTGGACAAAACCTTCTGCTACAATAAACATCTCAGAGACGGCCTATATGTAAAAAGGGAAGATGCCAGCTAAGGAAGAATATGTCGTAAAGAAAGATACTGGAGATCGATGGTGGCAGGCAACCCCAGCAAACAAAGTCCCCAGCTGATAGTTAGATCTATCTTGTCTAATCTTATCTCGGGAACATTCGCTGAGGTCGACAACAAAGGTGGCGACATCGTCATTGTATAAGATCCTAACATTGATCAGGAATATATGCAATATAGGCAAGCGATTGTCAGAGAAACACGCACAAGTAAAATAGGCATGGAATGATCATAAAGGAAGTCCGAGTCATATAAATAAAATAAAAATTTGTAATGAAAGAGCTCACCCAATATTTGTATGATTTATTCAAACTACCCTTATCAGGATGCTGGGCTCGAAAATCATATACTTTGGTTAATACAATATAATACACTGCGGCCTGTGATTGTAAAAACGACACTTGAAGTTACACCGCATGAGTTTCTTTTAAACGAAAAATCAAAATTTTATTTCAAGGTGAAATATTGACTATTTCTAACCTTTTTGGATGAGGTATGAAAGGGTGAATACTCTTCATAATTCACCCTTTCATACCTCATCCAAAAAGGTTAGAAATAGTCAATATTTCACCTTGAAATAAAATTTTGATTTTTCGTTTAAAAGAAACTCATGCGGTGTAACTTCAAGTGTCGTTTTACTATGGTTAATAGCCCGTAAAACCATATTATCTCTTATCAGGATATACGCAGCTGTTTAAGACCCTGATGGACTCTCCATGCATATTTACTGTTGGCTATAAGTCAATAAGGGCTGTTACTTGCCTCCATACATAGGTCATAGTTCACTCAAATGTTAGCCAGGTGTCAAAATCCCGAGTACAACCCATTCAATCAATAGTTGGGTAGCACAGGTTTTAGTGCCGTTCAACCGGTTTCTGTCAGAATCGGCTTGAGACATGTTTAGCAGCACTTATCTTGATATTTGTCATAGTATTAAAATTTGAAAGGGTTCCCAATCCCTAAAATACCAAAAACTCTATAAAAAATGACGTTGGGAGTGTCTCCTGGACTTTACATAACTGTATATAGTTTACTCTTTTATTTTATCTTTTTCCTATATCCCTCTTTTTATGATTATTTTATAATAACACCATTTACTTGTGTATGATGTCAATAAAATATTTTAAAATCTAATCTAGGAAAAATGAGGTTGTTAAAGCATTTCAAGTTAAACACATCGAGGGTACCTCGTAACAATAACCCCCGCATTAGAGAATCTAACTAAATGGCTCGGATCATAAAAGTAGACGCTCTTTGTTTATGCTGACTGTTAAACAAACTTTTTAAACAAAGAGAATCTAGAATTCAACAAATGGAGAGAGAGAGAGAGAGAATATTTGAATATTTTCAAATATTTTATTGAAATATAATTTTCTGTTTTAAATACAAAATATACAGGATCTACATGAATAAACAAACAGACAGCAGAAGACGGTGTCTATAGAGAGAGATTGTTTCCTCTTCTTATTTACATATGTCGTCTGAAATAAATTTATTTTTTATTCTTTTCTGGAATGATCCAACATGTCGATGGAAAATATAACATTGATAAGATGGTGAGTAGAATGTGTTTTCCTCAGCACCATCTTTGGTATTTCTTCCATTTGCGTTTAATATAACAGCAGCATAGATTTTTTCAACAATTATTTTCTAATTAGCAGTTAGAATTGAGTGTATGTTTGATAAAATATCGTTTATAAAATAAATAAATAAGATTACAGAACAACCTCCCAGGAGAACGTACAAATATCATGGGTATTTCTTATCAATTCTTTAGATGGCCTTTCATTGAAGATTGGAATATGATCGAATAGATTTTTCAGTTATAGATAAATCACTTAGAGAGAGAGAGAGAGACTGGAACAAGTAATAATAAGACGCTGCAAGATATATCTTGGGTATGGCAATAGTTCAATTTTTTCAAAGTATTGGGAATTTTTCTTTAATTATTCAAGCTATATGTGCTTTAGCATTATTCTGTTAAGGAAGAATGTGTTTTCTGAGAGAGAGAGAGAGAGAGAATGTGCGAGTCACGATAGAAGGTCGAACCAAGAAGAAAGTCTCTTCATTCTTATCTCCACTCAATCATATTAGGGTATAAAGTTGTGACCCTTGATGGTGTTTGACAATCATCATGACTGGGTGAAGTAGAATGTGTCTGCCTTTGTCATTAAGACTGGGAGCACTACTCAGTGGCAGGCCGACTTAGCTCCAAAAGAAAAGGCCGCAAGAAGAAAGTAAGAGGTGGAAGGAGGGATCAGTACACTCTGATATTGCTCCATCTCTGTCGTTCTTGATGAAACATTTTCTAGAGAGAGGGTTGAAAAAAAGGAGGAAAGTGATTAAAGAAATTTATGACAATTAGGGGCTTTGTGATAGAGAGTTCCTTCAACTGATGTATCCGATGTCACAAAGAGGAGTTGGCTCACTGAGTGGCATTGTTAATGGGAACATTGAAGAGGATATATATTGTCTAAATGCGATTTAATTAATAAATAGCCTTAGAAATGACAGGCTACAGGATCTCAGTTTCAACACCACGGTATTTGTAAATCAGTCCGAGAAACGGGGTGATTTCAGGAATATGAACATGAATATTTATATAATAGAACGTCCCATCATTCACTGCTGCAGCTCGAACAAATGCTAACACCTTTGTTACAACAATTGTGTTAGGGCACTCGGGCAGAACCCGTTCTAGCTGTATAGAAAAACTCAGCTCAATACTGGATTCGATCCAGGCTCGCCAGGATCCTTTATTCCACCACAGTAAAGGTAGGAAATTAGTTTTAAACCAATTAACACCTTTCTTAAAATTAAAGATACTTCGGCCAGTAAATCTTTTTATTATCTCGACGTTTCGACAAAAAATATTTTGTCCTTGTCAGGAGCGAACAAAAACATTTGGCAAAGCGATAAAAATTATTCTAAGGCTGCAAGGGTGTTCTCACAAGAAATTAACATCATTATTAAAAGACTAATTAATTTAGGAGTCAGTTTGAGTAGCAATAAAAAAATATAGTTTTACCTTTTCAACGTTTGTGTATATGCGCGTATATGTATTATATATTTCTATTTTATGCATATATATATTTAGCGCGGGCGCTACCGATCACACGCTGACACAATTATTACAATATATTCGCTACACAATATTCTATAAATTAAGAAATAAGTCTTCAGATATCAAAAATAGAAGGACAATAGAAGAAAAAGAAAGATAACCAAGCAAACAAAGACGTAAATTATTGATAATTAATGTGTCGACACAAATAAAAGACGTCAGGAAAATTCAAACATCAAAAGTTTCCTTGATAATTTGTTAAAAATTAAGTCCATGGCGTCAATTCCAAAATGTTATTTACATGGAGATTTTGGTTTCCTCTTTCCACACGAATTGTTCTACAGTGGGAACTGATTAGAGTGAATATTGGGAGAGAGTTTTCAATGTAAAATGGCGAGAAGTCTGTATTCGTGTGCTTAATCTTTCTTTCTTTTTGAATGCATTAAAACATCCTTGTATGATAATTGAGCAGAAATAAGATCATATCAATTATCAATTATTTTATTTCCAAAGCGCTATATCCCGCAAGGGATACTTGCGCCAAACAAGGAGAAAAGTTTATTTACATTATTCAACGCATGAAAACACTAGAGATCCAGATTTTGTAGAAAGTTTAGAATGTATTTACAAAATGAATTAAACTTCAAATATGATTTTTTATCTGAAATCAAATCGTTAAGTTCACAAACAACTAGTTCATTCTTCATTCTATAATCTTTAAATGCTGGGCAATCGATCAGTAGATGTCTTGAGGTTTGTTCCTCAATACCTCAATCATATCAGATTTAGAAGAATAAAGTCCTCAAATTCGAATACATTTTTGTTACCTGATTCAAGACCAGAATCTTTTTTTGTTGTTAAATTTAAATAGTGAATCAATTAAAAATATATTAATATTTTAATTTGAGGGGGGTGCTTTAAAATATTCTTAAATCCGATTTGGTCTTATTTCCGATCATTCCATAACTGTACTTGGGGATTGGAGCTGAATTTTAATTTTAAATTTGGTAAACCGACCGTTATAGAAAGTCAATATATACAGCTGTTACAAAGCAATAACGCCCCATCTATATACAACAAATTAAAACATTAAGACATTCACAATTAAATCAAATTTCTACTGTCCTTACTGCGATGAAAAAAATATTGGGAGAGCTTGGCTCATCAGTGGTTAACCCTCCCAGAGTTTTTTCATCGCAGTAAAGACAGTAGAAGTTTGATTTATTTGTGAAAAAGAAACATTCGCGTCTTAATGTATTCATTTGTTTTATATAGAGTTGTAAGGCTTCGAAAATTTTAGTTTCTTATGGAGAGTTCTCACTGTTGACATTCCCAAATAACTTCTTTGTTTCTGTAATCTTCCATCGTGTTATCTGAGGAGGAGCTTGTACCCTCACAGCACAACAACATTTTGATAAAAGTGGTTTCTTTCCAACCCCATCAGTGGGCATACTAGAGAGTAACTAAACAGGGAACCTTGTAAAAACTAAATATTTCTAAACGTGTGGTGCACTCCAAGAAAAAGAAGTTCCAAGTCCCTAACTACAATGGTATTCTCATTGAAATTCTTTTACAAAAAAATGGATCAAAACATCTTGCTTTGGAGACTCTACTGTCTAAGACGACGATGAACAAATTCAAAGCATTGACTCTGTACAAGTTTTACAGGGCTGCGCAAGAGAAGAAACACTGAGGAAAGAGAGCCGTATGTAAATATATATGTAAATGAATCTGTAAATAACTAATCTTTTCTGGGCGGTTATATCACCAGGTTGAATCCTATGTAGGGCATAGGTCCTCAATAAAAAGCTTGTGGTTGGTAATCTCATTGGACAACGCGTACTTTCTTAGGTGGATCTTTAAGAAGAAAATAAAGCAAAGGTAGCATATCTATGTTTGCATAATTATAGAGAGAGAAAGCGGTATCACTTTTTCAAGTTCAATAAAAGGCAATAGATTAAATCATCTTATACTGTTACAGAGACAAAGAAGTTGGCGTCTGTAGTTTCTATCATACCCCGTAAGCTTGCAGACACTCCTGCATGTACCCTACATTTCTACTCGAAGAATCTGTATAAGACTGAAAGGTATTAATAAAGCTTTTTGTTGTTGTTGTTGTAAACTTGCAGACATTCTCTAGAACAATCAATCAGACAATAACTGAATAAACTGCTGGGGGGAGTTCTCTCACTGATGGATTTTCCCCAAAAAAGTTTAGGATCGCTCATTATCTCTAGATGTCAAGATGGAAATATCATGCTTCCGGGGATAAGTTTATTTTTTAAAACCATTTCATAAGTCTCTAGTTTTAGGGCACCAAAGCCCTTCTACAGGAGAAACACTCTAAAATAAATCGTCAACAGGGCTGGAATTTAAAAAAATCAAATACATAGATTGTTATCTCTAGATATGTAGAAATTAATGCTCAACTATATAAATGAAACAAAATGCGTTAAGAGGAAATTTTAATATTTGGGGTTTTTTTAGTTGCCTGTAATTATATGTAAATAAATCTTGCTTTTCTCTTTTTCGGATTTGACGTGAATCCCTGCATATAAGTCTATGCCTATCTTTATAGGTGTACGATTATATATTGGTTGCGCTAAAATGACTCCGCGTTTTATTATAAATTTGTATAAACAAACTTTTACCTATTGCTTTATTGTGAATCGATTTCTGCGTCTTAAATGCTATCTCTCTATTCATATGTAATACTTGATCCGATATACAGCTAATTCATGACGAATCTTTGAAGCATGATAGCGAAAGGCTGAAGTGGGTGAAATTACCAGCGTAGATTATTTTATTTTATTGACAAATTTCTACAAATACTCGATTAAAGATGAAAACTATTGCAAGGACCATCAGCGGTGTAACCTTCTCTCTCTCTCTCGATGTAACCTGAATTCCTGAAGCCTATATTTATAAAGTAACAAGACGTTGGTAGGAACAGCAACAAGAAATGAACCATCACTCAACCAAATTAAACAATGGCGTAGCTGTCCAAAACATCCCTTAGTCATTTTATATACGAGGGTTGTCCGTTAAATAAGTTCCACCGGGCACCACTGTCATGAGGATCGCTTTTATTCTCGAGCCGACTGCACGGACTCGTAGCTTGTTCTCCCCACTCCAATTTCCCACAAAGGACACGTCGCTGGTAAGCTTAGTCTTGGCTGAGCAGCCGTTAGTGATGGAGCTTCCCCTCGTGTCTCCCGCCAGCTGCGAATTAGGGTCCGTAATTCGATTTTTGGCCGCAAAGAAGAATTCGGCGAAGGACATTCATACTGAACTCTGTCAAGTGTATGGAGAAGGGTGTATGAGTTCCGGGATGGTGCGCAGATGGGTCAGAGAATTTAAAAACAGCCGAACAGACGTCCACGATGAACCGCGTGCTGGACGGCCATCGGTTTCGGACGAAACCATTGCCAAAGTCGAAGCGGCAATGCTTGAAGATCGACGGGTTACTGTGCGGAAGCTCTGCGATTTGGTTCCTGATGTCAGTAAAACCACCATCGACAAGATTTTGCATGAACGTTTAGGGTATTCAAAGGTCTGCGCAATATGGGTTCCGAAAATGCTGACTGAAGACCATAAACGGCAGCGGGTTGATGCGGCCCAGAAATTTCTCGATTGCCACGAAACTGACGGAGAGGAATTCTTGGATTCGATCGTTACTGGTGATGTGACCTGGGTACACTACACCACACCGGGAACAAAGGAGCAATCCGAGCAGTGGAAGCACACTTCTTCGCCGAAACCTCTAAAGTTTAAACAAACACTTTCTGCCTGAAACTTATGGCAACCGTCTTTTGGAACCGAAAGGGCCTATTGTTGTGCGACTTTATGCGTCGGGGTACAACAATCAATTCCGACCGGTACTGTGAGACCTTAAAACAACTTCGACACGCGATTCAGAACAAGAGGAGAGGGATGTTAACCAAAGGGGTGCGTTTTCACCACGACAACGCTCGGCCGCACACCGCCCATCAAACCACTGCCCTCATCGAAGAATTTGAATGGGAATTGGTGTCACACCCCCCTTACAGCCCGGACGTAGCTCCTAGTGACTTCCATTTCTTCCCCGAGTTGAAGAAAAACCTGGGGGAAACCCAATTCCAGGACGATGACGAGTTGGAAGAAGAGGTTTTAGGCTTTCTACGCGGCCAGGCGGCAGAGTTCTTTGACTCTGGGTTCCATAAGTGGGTGTACCGAATGCAAAAATGCGTCGAACGAAACGGGGAATATGTAGAAAAATGAAAAAAGTCTGATATTTTCGAAAATGTATAGTTCAGGGCAAATAAACCTGTTTTTCTGTATGAAAAACCTCTGTGGAACTTATTTAACGGACAACCCTCGTACTAGCGGATGTGTACCCGGCTTCGCCCGGGTTTTATCCGAGTGAAAGTTTGCCTAACAAATATTATATATTATGAAGTATAATAAACAATGTTAAAGATTAGTTTTAATTATTAATCAAGATTGTGTGTGAATATGTGAGAAAGATGTAATATCGTTGTTGTTTTCTTGGCCGACTGTTTTACATATGGTGTTATCTTAAAATTGCTTGTTTTGAATATTTTTTTTTAGATTGAGATTATTAGCTAGTATGTAAAAAAATTAACTCTGTTGATTTTTTTTTTGTATTTATATATAAATAAAATTAACTCTGTTGTTTTTTTGTATTTAATCGATAGCACCGAAGTTACGCATGTTAATGTTAGGAAAAATATTTTGATGTTAAGCAAAACTTGCTCCATCTCGTTTTACATAAATGTTGAAAATTTGGTCGAAATTGATGCATTGTAACGAAAGTTTTTAGCGAACACCACTTATGAAATTTGCATTTTATTAATATAGATTTATCTATAAATAGATTATAGGTCGAGATAAAACGTATAACAAAAACAAAGTTAAAAAAAAACTCTTTGCAATGTGTGTGACCTCTCCCCCGCCACCTTCCTCCCCCCTCCCCCCCCCCCAAAAAAATGGGGTGGGAAGGACAATCCAGGATTCACTCTGATCAAGGTTAGTTCTGGCGAGCGGCCGTGCATCATCACAACAGCCCCCGGGCCACCAGCCAACCTTAGGACCAGACAGGCGATGGTCGCTGACGTGACCGGCTGCTCCAATTAGGCTTAGCCCTGGGGTCAATGGGCCAAGGCTCTAGCCTCGACACCAGGTGCCGAAGAAAGTCTGACCATCAACGTCATTACTTTTTATATAGAGAGCAATAAATGATATCTCTTTCTATACTGGGGTCTCTATACCAATGATGTATTTTTCCGTTCTTTTTGGTGTGATTATTTGGTATGGTAATTTGGTTACTGTATGAGAGATGGTTATCCTCTAGCTATCTATTTCCATACAGAGAGCAATAAATTATATCGCTTTCTATTGGTGAACCAGAACTGATACCATTGTTTGATTTTGCTTTCACTTTCTGTTTGCTTTCTCAGTTTGAAAAGTGGCCGCTATGAATTATCCTCTGCCCTGCTGTACTGAAAGCTACGCAGGGTAACTATGTAAGAAAACTAGTATGTCATTAACGGTTGTTGACGTCACAGAAATCTGGTGGATTTTTTTTTTTCAGGATTATCTCAAAAGATCCCGTTTAGAAACCTGGATACAATCAAAGAGGTGTTGGAAATGACACCTGTAAACTATTGGAACGATCTTTTTGACCGCTCTTTTCTAGTTAAGGCATTCTTCCTTCTTCTTGAGTTATATATCCTCTCGGAGGGGTTAACAATTGAATTGAAAAACACGTATTAATGGGATCTCTTTTGTTGTTGTTTGCTTAATGGATATGTAAAGTTGTGGATTTGGTTCTTAATGTATAATAACATGATGTCTTCACTCTGCAAGAAAACTGGAGCAAAACTACCGGGGATTGACTACCCATCAAGACGCCGAGGGAATACTTGATCGGATTCATGTCAGAGGCAATAAGGTTTGCAAGTTGTGGAGCTAGATTACACTTTTTTTTTAATCCAAATATTATAAATGTTACAAATCTGCTTATTTCTATTATTGCCCTTCTGTTCATCTATGCCGATAAGTTTTTATTTTTAATCAAATTAATTGCCATGTCCTGCTGTATGTCTTCTCTCCTTTTTTTTTACTATGTGTAAATAGAGTATTGATTCAAAGGTTTATTTGCTGCAACTTGCAAACCTTATTGCCTCTGACATGAATCCGATCAAGTATTCCCTCGGCGTCTTGATGGGTAGTCAATCCCCGGTAGCTTTGCTCCAGTTTTCTTGCAGAGTGAAGACATCATGTTATAATACATTAAGAACCTAATACACAACTTTGCATATCCAATAAGCAAACAAAAACAACAAAAGAGATCCCATTAATACGTTTTTTTAAATTCAAATGTTAATCCCACCCGATATATAACTAAAGAAAGAAGAACGCCTTAACTAGAAAAAAGCGATCTTCACAGAAAACTAAATCAAAGAGAACGACACCACTTCACTTCGAAGTAGTGAGAGGAGAGCAAAACAACATCAAACAATGGAACTACAAGAAATATTTACATATAACAGCCATGTTGTTGACCTAGATTAACGTTCAGGGGGTCGGTAGAAGGGTGATGTAAACCGTTGGTTTTCGCCCGCTACGACCTGGGATAGAATCCCGCATTGGGCACTTTTTTCTAATAATTTTTTTTTAATGCATCAATGGCCCCTGATTCTTGCAAAAGTCCATCCCCACCAGCGAATGAAAGTAACGGGACTTGTACATTTGTAAGTGCAAAGTCGAACAGCTTTTCACATGTGTAAACATGTGGTGCACTTACAGTAAAAGTAGTCGTCAACTTCTACCC
>CP092866.1:110288363-110300104 GCA_030710605.1 Cordylochernes scorpioides | reverse complement strand
ACCATGATTATCATGGCCAGTACCATGTGTACTAGGGATAATAAACAAACAGATTGACGTTCCGAAATATTGGTAAATTATACAAAAATGTAAAAAGATATGGATTGCTCTATTTTCAAAATAACCACCACTATAGAATTAATTTATCGATCAAATCTATCCTCACTACTTCCTTGCCAATAAATAAAAATATTCTATCAATATGTTTCAAAATTTGAACTGTGAAAGGCGCAGATGTGTGAAACCTAGGGATTTTTAGTTGCCTGTAATTATGTGTAAATAATTCTTGCTTTTCTCTTTTTCGGATTTGACGTAAATCCCCGCATATAAGATTATATGTCTTAGCTTAATAGGTGTACGATTATATATTGGGTGCGCTAAAATGAAGCCGTGTTTTTATTATAAACTAGCGGATGTACCCGGCTTCGCCCAGGTTTTTCTCGAGGAAATGTTTGTAGTCTAGTAATAAGAAAATATACTACACCTAAAAACTATCAGAGAAAAGAGAAACCACGGAAGGTGAACAGAAAAATGCTTACAATGGATGTTATGTTTACGATATCAAGTTAAATAAAAACAAAGATAAAATTTGCATATGTTGGTCACTATAAATTTGTATATTTGTTAGGCGAAATTAGAAACATGATAAAACAATTGGGTATTTAAAAACAAATGTAGAAATAAAAGTTGAAGTATAATAAACAATGTTAAAGATTAGTTTTAATTATTAATCAAGATTGTGTGTGAATATGTGAGAAAGATGTAATATCGTTGTTGTTTTCTTGGCCGACTGTTTTACATATGGTGTTATCTTAAAATTGCTTGTTTTGAATATTTTTTAGATTGAGATTATTAGCTAGTATGTAAAAAAATTAACTCTGTTGAAATTTAATTTTGTATTTATATATAAATAAAATTAACTCTGTTGATTTTTTTTTTTTTTTTTGTATTTAATCGATAACAGCGAAGTTACGCATGTTAATGTTAGGGAAAATATTTTGATGTTAAGCAAAACCTGCTCCATCTCGTTTTACATAAATGTTGAAAATTTGGTCGAAATTGATGCATTGTAACGAAAGTTTTTAGTGGTGTCCACTTATGAAATTTCCATTTTATTAATATGGATTTGTATAAACAAACTTTTACTTATTGCTTTATTTTGAATAGCTTTCTGCGTCTTAAACGCTAGCTATTCATATATAATGCTTCATATGAAATCCTTATGCGTATTTTTATTTTAAGCTCTTTAGATGTTTACTTTTGTTCCTGGAAAGTCTCGTTTGCGGGGAGCTTTGCTTTTCAATTTTCAAATCTTCAATCCCAAGAAAAGCGCAACCGAAGCTCATCAAATGCTCTATATATAGCGCCTAAGGAAACAATGCTCCTTCATTAAGAACCTGTCAAGAGGGGTTTTAAACGATTCAAATATGGATATTTTTTTACGTCAACGACAAGGAACACGGAAAGCCGCCAAAAATTTCGAGTATGAGGAACTTCAAGAATTATTGGACGAAGACAATGCTCAAACACAAGAACAGTTAGCGGCAGCTCTCAACGTCACTCGACAGGCTGTTTCACTTCGTTTGTATGCTATGGGAAAGATCTAGAATGAATAAAAATGGTTGCCTCACAAATTGAGTGAAAAGAACATGGAGCAATATCGAAGAATGATATCTGAAATCCTGCTGGAAAGGTTTCAAAGAAAGTATTTTCTTCATCGTATTGTGACTGGGGTAAAAATGGGTGTATTTTGACAATCTGAAGCGCAAGAAATCGTGGGTAAGCTCAGGACAGCTGAAAATTTCGACTGCCAAACCCAATATCCACGGCAAGAAGGCTCTTCTGTGCATCTGGTAGGATCAGCACGGCATACTTTACTACGAACTTCTGCAACCAGGCGAAACAGGCACTGCCCATCGCTATCAACAACAATTAACACAGTTACGCCAAAAAATGGCAGTGAAACGACCAGAATGGACGCAACGACATGGCAAGTTGATATTGCTTCACGACAACGTAAGGCCACATGTCGCACAATCGGTAAGAGACACCCTGAAAAACGTCAAATGGGAAGTCACCCGCCATACTCTTCAGACATCGTTCCATCGGATTATCACCTCTTCCAGTCCGATGGCACATGGGCTGGCTAACCAGCGCTTCCAGAATAGCGAAGAAGTTGAAAATTGGCTTTAAGAATGGATTACCTCGAAACCTTTTTTTTTTTTATGTAGGCATCCATTAGCTACTCAAATTATGGGAGAATATTATTTCTAACAATGGTAATTATTTTTAATAAAGGTCTAGTATAATTTTGTTTCAATTTCATTAGAATTTCTAACCGGAAAAAAACGCGGACCATTCTTGCGCACCCAATAATAAATAAATCAAGATTATTTTGAAATGCTGATTGCTAACCCCCGAACCTAGATTCAGTCAATCACAACGCTCTCGTTATAACAATCTCCAAGGACATTCCAGAAGTAGCCTTGAACCATCCTCGAGGCTTTTTAGAATTGCGAAAAAACCTTGTGGGTTTCCCAAATTCACGTTTAAGAAATATTGGCCAGACGGGTTAATGACCTTATTCGGGGAAAAAATGAGCGTGGGTTCGTATCCCTATTTCAAGGTAACATGGGATATAAATGGGATATTTTATTTCGATTACTTTTTCTTGTATAATATGTTTATAATTGTTTCTGTTTTTAAAAAAAATGTAAATCGACGCAATTATCCCTAGCCGGGATATCGCGTTTTGTATGTTGAAATAAAATAAAATGGGATATAAAGAGGCAACGTCGAAATGTTGCAACATGACCCTAACTAAGGGGTCGACAAACTTTTGAGTCGAAAGAGTCAAAAAATTACAATTTACAAAATTTCAAAGTTTTTAAAGAGCCACAAAAAATGTTCTTGCCAACAATAAATAATACTTGCGTAAATAATATTTGCGTATGGAACTATATAAAGAGCCGCAGCTTCACATCCAAAGAGCCAAACAGCCGACCCCTGCTGCCCAAACTGAATAACTCTGTGAATATGAAGACATCACAAGTGGTCTGATCAGTCTTCAGACTTGTATTCCTGCTAATTGGATGTCGTCTGTACATTACTGAACTCTTTCAGCGTACATCTATCCTGTGGATCCTCTTCAAGGTAAAATAAGTTTCAAGATAAAATTGTGAAAAACGTTTAAACACTACTATTTTATCAGAATGGGTTTCGTTTTTTATTTCAAAATACAAGCTTTCAAGCAATATTCGCTCTTCAACGGGCTTAATTAAGACGTAGATTATATCTGACTTCTTGTAAGATATAGTCGATGTTTTAATTAAGCCTGTTGAAGAGCGATTATCGCTTGAATGCTTGCATTGTGAAATAAAAAAAGAAACTCATTGTGAGAGAATATTTTTATAAAAGAAGTTTAGAGAGAAGGGTAGAGTAAGAAAGAATATATCAGGACAGCAAGGTGTGCCCCCAAATGTTTATCTAGCGACGGAGAGAAAGAGATCCCAGATAGGGCCGGCCAGTCCAACGACCGGGAAGTTAACGGGGATCGTTAGCGATGGCCAGCCTCCGTTCTCTTACACGGGCACACACATACACACATCGAACACACGCACATACACACGCAAACAAGAACTTATGCAAACACAATCTCACACATTTCAAATGAAAAAGCACATACACATCATTCACCCAAGTAAACATACAGAACAACCGCTGATAGTCCTTAGGATATTTGATAAAGTCTCCAGCACTCGCGCTTCTGAAGATTCTAACAAAGAGGTGAATTGTAGCGTAGACATTAAAAGATAAACAAGTAGCCACTTGACACCCGACAGAAGTTTTATTCTAGGCCACGTAATATACGAATATCAAAAATATATTTATTTGGTTATAACCTAGATTCTCCTGGAGCGTAGAGACGTCACCAATTACCCGGGTTGTCCCCTTCAGAACTAAATATTTTTGTTTGCTAGTTTTATTTACAAGAGACAAACTAGAGGTTCAATTCATGGGGTCGCGCCAAGCAGGTTTATGTCATGGAAGATTCCAAGGAAAGCTGGGCCAGCGTAGAGAGTCGGCCATATGGAATCTTTGGTATTGGAAAGCTGGACGGTGAGTATGAGGCGGACATTAAACACAGAAAAACGCGATAATACATAAATTCTGTTTAACGGTGTAGTAAAATTCAATGATACCAATCCGCTGGATTACGTGTGGGGCGTAGTTGAGAAAGATTTCACTAGTCATTCTCACAATACTGTTGCAGCTCTCAGAGCTGCTATAGTGGATGCAATGGCAAACATTCCCAAGACTCATTTCATTACTGCCTGCGGTCGACAGCGTATAGAAGCTGTTATGGCCGTTAATGGCGGGTTTATTGAATGATGTCGTCCTTTAGGTGGATGTGTTCATCTATATACAACTTTAATATGTAATAAATGCTCTTATTCTTTTGTCTATTCATTTTTCTCAGGAACATCATTTTTGTTCTCAAATAGCTGCTGCACCCTGTACATTGTGCTTCTGGGAAAAAGAAACAGGCGCTGTAGCAATATCGAGGCGTAGGAACTTAGCAAAACATAATTAACAACACTTACTATTGTGGCTAGGATAGAGAATGGCAATTCTGCTATCTCAATATATAAAAATAACAATAATTTTTAGAAGTCGATCGAACTTCAATTCTAAAACTAGAGAAGGCTCATAGAGAAGAAGCCAGACGTTCGTAATCTTGCCCAAAGGTTTAAAATATAGAAAATTATTTGTTGACTTGCTACCAATTTGTATGGACATTGTACATGTTCATATGTTATAAAGTAGAATTGATTTATTTGTAGATTCTAATTCCTTGGTTGTTTAACCTCTTCTCATCTCAACAACCTCAAAGAAGGGAGGGCACAAACAAAGGGTAGGTACCCCACCCTGCTATATAAGGAAGAGGTGAGTCAGTGTCAAGGAGCTGCCACAATTATCTCATCCTCCCTCCCCAAAGTCAGGTGAGGGGAGTCGTACGATAGTGGGGAGGGGCAAATCTTCCGATGGTCCGACATTCCGGAGTTCTTTCCAGAGAGAAAGTATTTCTCTCCATCCTACTCTGTTGTTTGCTGGCCAGTTGCTTTATTTATTTAGAATTAAGAAAATTGCGATATACTTTTATAAAAATATCAAAAACCTCTTATGCAATATGTTTCTTTATTACAAAAATTACACCGCGAGATTTCAAACTCTTGCTCTTCAACGGGCGAAGTTACAACTGAGAGTGAGCACGGGGAGGCCGAGATTTACTAAGTGATGGCTATTTAATCTTGATTTAGAGTATGACAGAATTGTACTGGGATGTCTATTCTCCTGTTGAGGTAAGCAACAGTAACTTTATTTTATGATAAGTGAAAATATTTTCTTATATCAATTTCTTTAAAACATCATCAATCCTTCGAACGCTGGGTTATATGGTTTCTTGGTTATTTCAACTTTGGATTTAGTCTTGAAAAAGTTAAAAGAGCAATCTATGATATAGAAGGGAGCTCTATTGATATATAAATATCCTTATTTATAGTTATCACAATGAGATAAAGGCATTGAACATTAAAACAAATATTCGTTGAAAGACAATTTTGAATTTATTCGATGTCTTTTCAGCTCATGCCATGTTGGACGAAATGGTCTCCTGTTGATACTGTTCTTATTGTTCGATATGAGGGATTCGAGGATTTCTGACTTGGACCGTATATTACAGTGTTTCAGCCTGACCCTTTGTGATCATATCCAACATTTTCCTTCATCTTTTCCGTGCACGCTACCCTCTAAGACAACTTGTAGCAAGTAATATTCCTCCATCTTATAGTAATGTCCTAGCCAGTACGGCCTCTACGCCATATCTCGCTAGTACTGGTACCATCTATCTTCTTCTTTCTTATCTCCACTCAATCATATCAGGGTATCAAACTTGTAAAGCTTGAGACTTTTGAAGGTGTCTGCCGAGGAAGAGTAGAGCTCATCAATGGATGAGTCAATACAGTCAATAATATGTCTTGGGGTTGCAGGCTGAGAATTGCACTTAGTATATAGTGGAAAAACCTTGCAACCATTCTGGAAAGTGATTGTCCGTAGATGACCAGACTTAAGTCTGGAAATCAAAGACTGTTGTTCTCTTGGGAGGACAGAACCGGTGGGTACCATTCATTGATCCTCGGAATGGAGAAGACCGTGGATGCCTTGACTTTGAGCTTTAATAGAAATAAAAATTGACTAATTCAACAGACAACTCAATAATTTGGACTCATTTAAAGGCTCACACAGTCCCGCCCAATTAACTAAAATGTTCACTAGTCCCACTTAAGTGACCACCTGAGTGATGTAACTTTCCTGGGCCCCTTATATAAGTGCAATATAGTCAGGACGGATGTGTTACATGCGATCCGACCTTGATAGGATGTATGCTCACTCTCCTCTGAGAATTATTCTCGCCAAGTTCCTCAAACCTATCATCGAGCATGTTGAGCATGCAGGCAACATGCCTGGGACTGTCTAAACTTATGGAGGGCTCCTGAGATCCGGACGTACCTTCGGTAAAGGCCTCGTCTGGTGTTTCCTACACTGTTTTAAACTCTGTAAACTCTCTTTTGACCGTTGACTAGATGTCAATAAACTGTTTTTTAATTGTCACTTAAGTGAGGTTTATGAGACATTTATAAGGGATATTTTATGAGCGAGATTAGGAGTATTTTTTTTAAATACGTATTAGTCTTCGGACTACTTATAATTGAGACATTTTATAATGATATTTCAATGAATATTAGTTATAGAGAGGGCTGTATAAATTATCAATTTTTATTTCTATTTATTTTTTTACTTGTATCAATAAAGAGGTTATTTTGACTCAATCAGGTGTTCTATTAGCAAGTAAGTCGGTGGACGAGTGGGTAACACCCTCGATTCCCGACAATCATGAACCGGGATTTACTCCCACGTTAACCTTTGTTCAATATGTGAATAACTTTCACAAATTATTCATTGTTTTAATTATCATAAACTAGGTTGCTCTTGTTGAGCGGTACCTAATAAAGTGATTTTGGAACCGAACCGAAGGTGTTCTATTTAAGTACAATATTACAATAGTAAAATTTATTTTAAAACTTTTTTTTTTAAGAATAAGAGGGGGGAGGAGGCTGAGAGAAAGGAGAGGATGCATCACACCTCTAAACTACCAACTTCTGGTTTAAAAGTGTCAAGTAACGATATGCCATCCGGCCAATGAGCGACGTAGCAACCATCCAGCCAACCAATCGGGAAGCGGGAAAGAAAGCCATCCAAGGTTGGGTACAATCGAGGTCACTTATATAACCATCACAGACTGAGCTGACGTGAGATAAACTTGCAGCGGACTTTAAAAAGATTTTTCTGTTGATTTTTGATTATCTTGTGGATTAATGTTAGGTAATACAGTCGTGGTTAAAATCTTGAGAGTATAATAATAAAAATGGTTTTGATCAGAGATTGCTTTAATTGAACTAAATGGAATATATAAAAAACATAATTTGATAAAAGTAATGCCTGGCTTAAGGCGTAAGAATCTAAAAAATGAAAAACTTATTTACATAATGCACAAAAGATTTGAGCCGGCCATCGGGAAACAACAACAATCGGTTTTATATAGGGAAAAGTCCCGACATCTGGTGCTAGATATAAACCGAATATTTGAATCTATGAAATATATTTTGAAATGAAATAATATTTTTATATAACATATATATATATACGATATTCTAAGATGTGGAAAGAAAGAACAAGGTAAATAACATACTAGGTCACGGTGGTAAAATTATGGAGGTAAAAACATCCCTTGTGATCGTACAACTGAAAGTCGCTAATAATAATAATCTATCTGAATAATTAGTAGCTATATTTTGATTTTGTAGTTATCATAACGTTAAAACTAACGTTTAGTAATTCCTAGAAATATAACGCAAGCCATCAAAGTTGCACAAATATTTTTTCCTCCTAAATTTTACAAAGTGTTCATTTAAGAAAAAGTCGTGTTAGGAATAAAATAGGCTGATGTTACTATGTACACAGGATAGGATGGACTACCTGTACTGTAAGTATATATACCACAGGTAGAATAGTAGCTCGATTTGTATACTTTCAAAATACATAGGGAACCCACTGATGTACAAGGTTTTAGGGGGAGATTGAAGTCTTCAGTACATCGAGCCATTTAAGTTCGAGGGTGGCCAGGTTAGATGGATGACTACCTGCACTGTAAGTTTATATACCACAGGTAGAATACTAGTTCGATTTGTATACTTTCAAAGTACCAAAGTACTACTGGCATCCACTGATGTGCTAGATTTTAGGGGCTATTGAAGTCTTCAGTACATAGAGCCATTTAAGTACAAAAACTCAGTGTTTGTTCAGACCACCTCACTTCACTATAAAATATCCAACATGTCATGAGACTGTTTGGCAGAACGGTGAAAGACACAATCAACCCCTGGGGGTCACTAGCTGCAATGATACACCAGGTTTAGTGGAGAGAAACACTTCACCCATCACTCAACTCAACTATCACCCTGTTTTACCATTTCAACAACATTTTGTTAATTTAAAAATGAAAAATGCGCTCCTTGTTGATTTTACTGTTAGACACTTCTATTATATACTTCTATCTCCACTAGATCATATTTTTGGCAGATTCCGAAAAGTTCATTACCGACGTCACGGAATTAGAGTATCCGCATTCCCTTTGAACTCTATGTACAAACATGGCCACATTCGTCCAATGAGAAAGCGTGGGAGATCAGTTCATTTAACAACTATACAACAATCTTTCAACATAACTGAGAAGCTTAAAACTGCTTGACAATGTATTGTTCCGAGTTAGCGTTCAGAGAGACAGAAATACGTTGTTTTTCGCATTGTAACAAGTTTGCACATAAATATCATACTCCCAAATCACATTACAATATATACCTTCGTGCATGTAAACTACTTAAAACAATTAGCATTCTATTCGACAACATGACGTAACAAAAGGACTTTTTGACCTAAAAGGAAACAATACCAAACATAGTACGAGAGACAAAACAACAACAATCTATTGTATACGTTCTAAACATTTTATTTTAAAACCTTTGTGTGAACAAAAAAAGGAACACATTATTCATAGGGGACAGAGGGTTTGTTTTCAGAAACTATTTTAAAGAGACTTATCACTTAAGGATATAACCATCATTCGTTTTTGGTTGACGTATATGCTCCAAGGTGGTACGGGCAGTAGAATGCCGTAGGGCAGCTGATCGACTAAAAAAATTCGGCTTTATTAGCTCGCTTCCAAAGTTACTGGTTCGTGGAGTTGGGATCATTTTTATAAAAACGACTTCCACGATTATCTTCATTTAGTTCCTGGTTCGTTGAATTTCGTTCATTTCGTT
This sequence comes from Cordylochernes scorpioides, assembly GCA_030710605.1. Classification (NCBI taxonomy): domain Eukaryota; kingdom Metazoa; phylum Arthropoda; class Arachnida; order Pseudoscorpiones; family Chernetidae; genus Cordylochernes; species Cordylochernes scorpioides. The sequence goes on along the minus strand of CP092866.1, from coordinate 110,290,664 downwards.
CTGAAAGGGAAACCGCAGACGATGTTTTAGTATTACGCATGCGCGTCGTGTTGGCAGCTATTACTCTTTTGCATAATCTCAACGTAAATTGCAAAATGTGTGTTTTTTTTTTCACTGGCAACGTATCCAATAGGTATTCCCGTGTATTATTTCAACTTCCTTATAGACAGGAGGATTGTTGAGTAAGCAAGTGAAATATGGAAGATTCGCAAGGCTACGACGACAAAACGACCGTAAATCTTGTAGTTGTCCTGTCCCTTGGAAGGATTCCCGGCACAGAAGCTATCAATATAAGGTACAAATGGACTATAAATATAGGTGGTATTGTCAAAATGACTCAGCCGTCAAGGAAAGGAAAGGTTAAACAAAAACAAACAGTTCGGTAAAAAAAAATGTCATGGCTGACATGTGACAAGAAAAATATTATTTTGTTTATTCTCCTTCTTCTTTGAAATATCAAAAGAAGTCGTACCAGGTCATGAAAACCATGGAGAGAATTGTAATATTGAGATGTTAGAGTGATATCCCCGACTTAAGCAAACTCTGTAATTCTACATTTTCAGGAAATAACAAATGAAAACATTTAGACGCGAATGTTTCTTTTACACATATTTCAAACTTCTACTGGCCTTACTGCGATGGAAAAATACTGGGAGGACCTCACAATATTTTTTTCATGGCAGTAAGGATAGTAGTTTGAAATATGTGTGAAAGAAATATTCCCGTCTAAATGTTTTCATTTGCTATATATAGATGGCGCGTGTTATTGCTTTATATTAATTTTCAGGTAATGTTTGTCTTGGTGAGATAATTGTTGGATAATTCTCGTGCCTACTCTATGATCGGAGATCGTGGTGTCGCTGGAGACCCACTGGCGATTCTCCACCAAACTCTGCAGCGCTGGCAGAGGCGCCATATTCATTGTACATAGTGTATATAATGCATATTATCTTTTTTTTAATAGTGCAGACTTTGCATGTATTGAGAAGATGTCAATAAAATTATTTTAATTGTCAATTGTCTATGATCGGAGAAAGTTAAGATTCCTTTCTAAACCAGCCCGCCGTGTATCTTAACCTCGGGGTTGTACAGAAAGACCGATGGTTAAATCCCGACATGGCCCAAGCTTCAATAGTTAGATCAAGAACATCCATGTTTGTAGGAGAACTCTCGTTGGAGTTTTTTCATTAGGTATGTCGGTAGAATTACTATTCATCATTCAAATATATTGTAAGCAAAGAATTTATTATATATTTAGGTACAGATTATTATTATTATTTTATATTTATGTTATTTATTTTTTGCTATTCTGTAAACATCCCTCATTGCTTATCTTATACCTTATTAAACAACAGTCCTGGTGTGGAACTAACACCTACCCACATATTCTCAGGCCCAGCAATGGCCGCAGCCTTGCAGAAAATTGACATGGACCCAGAGCAGCAGCTTTACACACCCAAGGACATTGCTGTGATAGAGATGCATGGAGACGTCTGAGGCTCTTCATTGGACACGACAACAACATATCTTATTAAATGTTGATATTGTGCTTGCATTAAATAAATTGCCTTGTCATCCTAAAGTTTGTCTTTCTTAATTTTCTACGTTACAATATGGACATTATCCTTTGAGGCAGTTAAAACTGGCCAAGCGCTTAAAATACAATCCTAATCCCAATACACAGGGTAGAGAAAACACAAAGACATATTAAGACATGATGTCCTTTATAATGGATTCGCCACGGAATCTCTGTAAAGGAAAATAATTTTAAAATGTCTTCTTCTTTTTCTTTCTTATCTCCACTCAATCATATTAGGATATCAAGTTGTGACCCTTGATGATGTCTGTTTGACAACCATCATGACTGGGTGAAGTAGAATGCTTTTGTCATCAAGACTGGGAGCACTACTCAGTGGCAGTCGACTTAGCTCCAAAAGAAATGGCCGCTTCTGACATGAGGAACAGATGCCATTTTAAAATGTAAAATGTATCTATAATGACAATAATGAAGCCGATTAGATATACAGGAAAACCTACCTAAGTCAATTAGGAATTTATGATGATAAGTACGAGGATAACAAACAGATAAATAATAAAAGATAAAGAAATTATAATACCATTGATAATGTGAAAAAAATTAATAATGGAAATTTACTATTTTTAACTATCACACTTTCATTATTGCCTATTTTATACAGATCTTTCAAAATTATCTCTTTTCTTATTCTTTCATCACCTGTGTTCAATCCCGTCGAAAATATTGTCTTCCTTCTATTCTATAATTGTCTGGAGCGGAGTACG
>CP092866.1:110262411-110288263 GCA_030710605.1 Cordylochernes scorpioides | reverse complement strand
TGAAACACATTTAAAATTTCAAAATGTTATTCAACTTCAATATATTAATATCATAATGTTGTTTTTAAACTTGAAATGTGTTGTGTTATTGCACTTATAAATATGGTCTAAAACTTCTAAATGTAGTCATAATTTGTATCATAATTTTGAAATGACTACGCCACAGCTAAACATTCCTTTTCAGTGGTTAAATAATTTTGCTCAGATTTACTTAGAGTTCGATTCTAATATGATATATATAACCTTCTCTTCCCCACCGATATTTTAGACGAGTGTTGCACCTAAGCCAATATTAGAGACGTCTGTGTGGATATAGGTGGCTACATTTGGATCAAAGTGGCCCAAAATTGGCTGATATTTTGACAAATTGACAGATTTTTTAAGGTTTTGAAATGTTTCCTCTTGTTTTTCTGTCCAGGTAAATTGCACTTTTTTTTTCTGACGAGTCTTGTCAATATGTCAACAATTGACGAGAAATATTTATTAACTTTTCTATAATATGAGCACATTCCTTGAAATTATTGCACTTCTTTGACCTTCTTGGACTGAAGAAAATCCCTAACTGTTTGGGTTTGATATTCGCAGGTTTTATACCCTGTTGGTTGGTTATATGACCAAGAATGTCAAGTTCTTCGAATGCAAAGTCGTTCAGCTTCAAATTGGACTCGCTAAAACATACATTTGAAGATAGATTTGAGTCTTTTAAGGTGGTTTGTAAAGTCTGAGCGGTATATAATCACGTCTTCTAGTTAACAAAGATTCATATATAGGGAGAGACATCATAAATGGACTGTTAGAATCTACACTAGAATATTCTTCTGTGACTCAAAAGTCCACAGAGTATCAGCAGCAGGAAATGTAAGAAAGAGAATCACTGCCCTCGTTTCACTGATCACAAAAAACCAAAGTAGACAATGATGAAGTTCATTCTAGAGTACCTCAACTGGAATATAATTATTGAGTCTTCTACATGTGCTACTGAGGATGCTCAAACAGCTAAAATTTTCAAGATGGAGAACGCCCTACAAATGATGGCTGTATGTTGAGTGAGATATCTCACTGGAAATGTTGGCATGGAAAAGGAAATTATCCAGATTGGTTGAATAGCGGGAGAGGGCAAGCTGATCGTCTGTGACAACCGCTGTGGTAGGGGTGTTTTGAACCAAATCATGCGGGCGGAAGGAGAGTTCCCTCCAGATAATGTACAGTGTGCAAAATAAACCCCTGAGAACTCCATGAAAACAGCAACAATCTTAGCGAGCTGCAATTCGATGGCGTGACTGGCTTCTACGACGGTGTTAGACTGTCAGGGACTACAGCAGTGATTCAACTAGACGGGTCGGAGCTGAATGCTCTGTGGAAGTGCGACAAAGATAGATGGCCGAAGCACCCCAAATTTGGAAATGCAACCCGATTAAATGGGATAAAACATTGGACGCTCCATGGAATTCCGACGACAAGGTCTGTGACGTCGAGATTCTACAGATTGGTTATACTGTGCTCTCCAAAATTGTCATCATTGTAGCATGATGAATGAGTGAAACGTCACTACCAGGCTAGCATTCGGTCCAAAACGCATCTGCGACGCAGTCAAGTCATTTGACAGCTCACAACATTTCATCATGAAAATAGATCCTAACACATCACATCCTAGAAGTATTTCAATTTACATGTCATTCTCCCCAATACCAGGAACCCAGATTTTGTGGGCTTTGAGTTCTTTCATACATGGCCCACGGCTCAATATTTGTAGGTTACCACAGATTTTTTGTTGGTCAAGAAGCTTTGCAACCATTTTATAATTTCCCGAAGCATGACCTAAAGTAACTTTGTATCCTTGATGGACTCTTTCACTAGTATGACCTCCAAACACCACATGCTTAAGTGATTCCTGGCCAGTGGGAGATAGTCTGAGATCCTGGGAAGTTTTAGACAATATATAGGATCATTGCGAACCTGTGTCAAGGAGGGCACGCACTACTTTCGTCGAGGTCGCACCTTCGACTTGTCGAGTGTGACGAGTCTGTAGCAGAATGAGATTGGAGAATCGGAGAATGATGCTCCGTTTTCTATTGTAGGAGTATGTCCTCTACAGGTATTGGTGGATTACTTGACAGAAACTCTTCTGTCGTCTTCAAGATGCGAGTTAGTTTCCATCTAAGTAAACTTCTATTCCTTTTTAAAATTTCCAATTTTCAAAATAAACTATCAACAAAAGTAAAACAAATGGTATTTGTCTTGAGTCGTGACTTGTACTCCGCCGTTCAATCCGCTTGTTCTTGCCTTGTCAGAAGCCCACCCGTGGTAACGCCACTTTGTGAAGGAAAGGCTGGTAAACGTTTTACCAGGATGAAGTTTTCATAAAATTATTTTCAGTGCTGGTTCGTTGTAGCTATTGCAAGTATTTTAGACAGATCACTAAATAGCAGAAAAGAGATAGTGTAAATATCCTTTAAGCAAACTTTATTTAAACATATAAAGGGGACAGAGAAAAATATAACTAGTCAGCAGAGGCAAGTGTATCTAATCCTTCACTATGCTAGCTAATCCCCGCCAGGTAGCGTCGCGGGCGGAAGGCGACCTTTGATTGATTGCTGTTCCCGGTCCATGGTTCGGTCATCGTTGGGCCAACGTCTTGAAGTGGATATCCATTATTCCACACCATTATTCCACAGTTGGGATGTGGTTCTGCAAACAAGGGTTGGCGGTAATCCTGCCATTACGCTACTGGGAGGCTGAAGAGTCTCAGGTGGCCAGATACATTAGGGAGATCAAAGGGCTACTGGTGAAATTAGTCCTTAATTAATGAGAAGAGGGCAGTGGAATATGTATAATCCCCTCCTTACCATATTTACAAGATAAACAAGGGGCCAATATTCTAGGACGAAGTTGATGAAAGATGGATGGCCCACGTGGGAGGGGGACAGACGCTAGGACGACATTCCAGGGTGGGGGAGCACAGACAATCTGGTGACCTGAGCAGTAACAGAATACGTGCAAGTTGACTCCGGGGAGTGTGGCCGTGTGGATGATCCTGGAAGAGGGTGCCAAAGAAGCTTGCCCAATGAGTCGACTGTTAGCGAGAAAGATCCTTTTCGTAGCGGATATTGGAGGCAAGTGTATCTAATCCTTCACTATTCTAGCAACTACTGGTAATAACGTTCATTGCACCAAGTTGTATCTACATAGAACTCCCTTGTTATTTAGAAACATTGCACGTGTTAGGATACCTCGTGACCATAATATGCCAAAATCACCCAGAACCCCACCTAACCTAACCATGTTCCACCTTTGTCCATCTAAGCCGCAAGCCTCAGTGATTTTGAGGTGCCGAGATGGAGCCTGAAGCCGCCTTTAGCCTTGGCAGCACCGAGCCAGAGACTGAGATCCCCTTCCTGTGGTCAAGCCACCTGATTTGTGGTGGATGACCTGGCCCTACCAAGCTAGTCTGAGATGGACTCAGACACCCCTTCCTGGTGGTCGAGCCACATGTCCCATGGTGGCTGACTTGAACCCAAGCCAGAGTTCAAGATAGACACCCTTTCCTTGATGTCAAGCCACCGACCTATGGTGCTTGACTTGATTCCACCAGTATCAAGCCAGACTCCAGCATGCCTATGGGCAAGCCACAAGCCCATGGTGGGTGTTATAATCACCATCTTCATGCAGAACACCAGCTCCACCACGAGCCCTGAACCTTTCCCAAGATGCCCAGCTCCCACAATGTTAATTGTATTTTTAAAATTATTTTTTATTTCAATATTTTATCATTTTTATTTATTTTTTGTTAATTTTTGTTTAATAATTTTATATTTAATTTAATTTTATCATTTTTTTAAATATATTTTTTATTTTTTTTTCACTGAGAGAGAAAAGTGATGATATAGCCTTGGGGGGGGGGGGGGGGGGGGTGAGTCCAGCAACACTGGGACAAGGAAGCGGGATATTTACATTTTAGTTAAAGTTAGAACTTTTCCTGAGAAGCTGAGGACTGGGAGTTGCTGAGGGCTTAGGCCGCTGTCTGCGGCCTAAGCCTCCCTTTTTCGAATCCTGGACTTGGGTGGCTGGATGTCGAGGTAGGTGGGGATAATCTGGGGTTAATGGCATAATAGGCCTTTTTTTGTGTGTTTATATTTATATGTATATTAAACTCCTCCATATTTTAACCTTATATATAGTTTTTTTAATCTTATATATGTGCGTGATTCTATTAAGTATTTTTCTTTGTGTTTAATAAATAACTCTGATGTACATTGGAAGATAGTTTTATTGGTCTGAAATTAAAATATGTTTAACCAGAAAGTATTGGTTAATTTCCCCTTTAACATCTATTGCTAGCGGCACAGCTTTGGGTCTCTACATGTGCCGTAGATGAAAAAATTTGTGGTCTGCTTTTCTGCAGCCACTGGCGCCCGAATATTTGGAAATGTAGAGATTTGGAAATAGTTTTTTTAAAAGACTGCTGGACCGTGGCGGCGGACGGTTGGCTTCGGTAACACTGGAGCTGACGTCACTTCCTGTTGATGCATCCTTGCAAGCGGCATCGCCACGCTTACTTATTCTCTTTCTCCATGTTTACCATTTAATCTATATATAATCCCTTTACCTTGTAGTTAATTAAATAATAATTAACGTTGAGCGCTGTGTGTAATCAATTGGAATACAACAAAGATTATGAGACTGAAGAAGCGCAAGGCCTAAAACGTGAGACTGAAGAAGCGCAAGACCTAAAACGTCAGACTGAAGAAGCGCAAGGCCTAAAACATGAGTAACCAAATTTCCTTCGATTACTTGGCCCATCCTTTTTCTACTTACCAAATATTTTGTAAAATGGCAAACACGACGATTACAAAATTAAATGGTGCTAATTACTCCAGCAGGAGCTTCCAGATGAAACTCGTTCTAATCGAAAACGACTTGTGGATTTTGATCAATCCAGGAGAGGCTAAGCCTGACCCTAGTGACCTTCTTGCAACAGAACTTTTTTTGTCGCGGGAGGGTAAGGCGTTTGTAAAAATTTGCCTCGGGATTAATGATGAACAACAATTGCATGTTCAACATTTGAATACTCCGAAAGAGGTCTGGGAGGAACGGGAAAAATTATATGCAACAAAGGATAGTAGATATCGAGCCATACAACTAAGAAAGCAGTTATATGGCGAAAGGTTGACTCAGCACAGCAATATGGAAGGGTATATGGGGAAGATAAACTACATTGTAAATGAACTGGCCCAAATTGGCGACAAAATTGATGATGGCGATTTGGCTATGGTTCTTTTGGGTGGATTATCAGAGGATTGGGACACCGTTGGCTCAACCATATGTAACTTGCCTGATTCAGACTTCACGACCGCCACAGTTAAAAGACGGCTGTTGGCAGAAGTAGAAAGGCGTTCGTCAAATCTACCAAAAGATGTGGGTGCCATGGTCGTTAATGCCTCTTCGAAGCCCATTGAAACAGAAAAACAATTTAAAGTAAAGGTTGTTTGTTTCAAATGTGGAGGTAAAGGCCATTATGCAAAGGAATGCAGGAAGAAAGGAAAAATGAACAAAGACCAAAGAGGTTTGACCAAAACAAAGGCGTAAATATGTCGGCAACGTGCAACACTTTGTTTGGAGCTACCGCCGAGACCTGGATCATAGATTCTGGAGCGACGAACCATATGACTCCCAAGAGAGATTACTTCACATGTCTGAAAGAGTGCACAAGCAATATGAATTCCATCGCTATTGCGAATGGCTCTTCTATAGAAGCATGTGGTATCGGTATTGTCAGTGCCATTATTTGTTGGACACAAGGGAGATGCCCGCAATATGGTTGCCCAGAACACCTTGTACGTTCCAGATATGCGTCACAGTGTTCTGTCTGTACTCCAAATGATAGAAAACGGTAGAAAAGTTGTCTTCAACAGGAGTGGTTGCCACATTATGGACATGAAAGGTAAACTCTTGATAGAGGGAAAGAAGTTGGGTAGACTTTACGTCCAGACTACTCCATCCTCTCCGATAGATCAGAATGATCGTGTTTCTCTTGCATCTGAATGCAAGGAAGAGCTTACACTGGAACTTTGGCACAAAAGGCTGATGCATGTAAATGCATATACGATAGCAAAAATGGCCAAGAACCAAAGCGTAAGAGGACTTGATTGCAGCCCGGCAAAGCCAGAAAAGTGCGAAGACTGCTTGATCGGCAAGTCTTACCGTCTGCCATTCCTTCAACACACACACACAAGGAGGAAAAAGAAATCATGCCGTTGGACTTGGTGCATGCGGACTTGATGGGTCCTCTCGACGTATTGAGCTGGGGAGGAGCCAAGTACGTCTTAACCATCATTGATGAATCTACGAGATATACAAGTGTATTTTTTCCTGAAAAACAAAGGCGGAACCCTGGGAAAAGTCAAAGAGTGGATTCAAGAATCTGAGAAACAAACCAGCCGGAAACTAAAACGAATATGTACGGATAATCGCTTGGAATTTTGTTCCAAGGAATGGGACACTTTCTGCACGAGCGTTGGAATAGTTCATGAACACACTATGACGTATACACCCCAACAGAATGGTGTGGCAGAAAGAATGAATAGGACACTCCTAGATCTTGTCAGGAGCACTGTATCCAAGCCACTGGGGAGAAACCTACACGAACTTCATCGTTCGAGACTCTTAAGCGGCGAAGTGGTCCATGAATAGGAGGTCACTTCGAGGGAGGAGATTGCTGGACCGTGGCGGCGGACGGTTGGCTTCGTTAACACTGGAGCTGACGTCACTTCCTGTTGATGCAACCTTGCAAGCGGCATCGCCACGCTTACTTATTCTCTTTCTCCAGGTTTACCATTTAATCTATATATATAATCCCTCTACCTTGTAGTTAATTATATAATAATTAACGTTGAGCGCTATGTGTAATCAATTGGAATACAACAAAGACAACAGCAAGTAAAAATATATACACTGCGTGACATTGAAAATGGAACACCAAGAAATAGTGTCCAGAAAATTATGCAAATTTCAGGTAGACGCGCCTAACCGAGTTATGCAAATGATGTAAAATGCGCAGCTCTCGTGCGCACATGGAGTAAGATATAAGGGAAGGAACTTGCAGAAAGGACAGTATTCGTGTCGTTATTTCTTCAAGGAAAATCATTGTAGAAATTTTGTTCTTGTGTCAAAAGACACGTGTAATAACAGAGAATGCCAGGTCATCGTAAACGGAGGCAGTTCAAGCAGACAGACGCTTTTACGAGGGGCATGGTGATCGGACTGAAAAGGGCAGTTTGGTCCATACGTCAAATCGCAGCTGATACACACCTTGGTGCGTCCACGGTGCACCGACTGTGGAGAAGATGGTTGGAACAAGGAAATGTGGCAATTTATAGGAATGTCGGTGCAACCAGAGTGACGTCAGCACGTGTGGATCGGCGTATCCTTCGACAAGCAGTGGCGGCCCCACAAGCCACTTGTACCGCCATCCTGCAACATGTGCAAGACACTCTAGATCATTCCATCTCGACCAGAACCATTTCCCGTCGATTGGTTGCTAATGGCTTGCACTCATGCCGTCCGCTAAGAAGACTGCCATTGACCCCACCGAATAGGCGCCAACGTTTGGAATGGTGCCGGGCTAGATCGACGTGGATGACGGAATGGCACAGGGTCGTGTTCTCGGATGAGTCGCGTTTCTGCTTGTCCAGTGATAGTCGCCGTGTACGCGTGTGGCGTCGACGTGGAGAAAGGTTCAATCTGGCAGCAATTGTGGAACGCCCCACCGTGCGACAACGTGGAATCATGGTTTGGGGCGCATTCGCGTATGATTCCAGGTCACCTTTACTTCGTATTCAGGGCACTATGACGGCCCAACGATACGTTGATGATGTGCTGCGACCGGTGACACTCCCCTACCTTCAGGGGGTACCCAATGCCCTTTATCAGCAGGATAACGCCCGACCGCACACTGCTAGCATTAGCCAACAAGCTCTGCAAGATGTAGAGATGCTTCCCTGGCCACCGTACTCTCCTGATCTCTCACCAATCGAGCACGTCTGGGACATCATTGGAAGCCGTTTGCATGCCTTGCCACAGCCGCGTTCAGAAGACGAACTGTGGCAAATGGTTGAGAGGGAATGGAGAGCCATCCCTCAGGACGCCATCCGTACTCTGATTGACTCTCTACCTAGACGTGTTGCTGCGTGCATCGCCGTCCGCGGTGGTCCTACTTGCTACTAAGCCGACGCCGTTCTCGCTCTGTATTATGACTATCATTTTGAAATAAAGATCACTTATTGTTCGTCCCTGTCTCTCTCTGTCTGCCGAGTTTCATCACTTTCTGGCCACTATTTCTTGGTGTTCCATTTTCAATGTCACGCAGTGTAAAATCATCCCGATTTTAACACACGCAAACAACGACACGAAACAATGTATATACACCCATTGCTCGCTTTGCGTCGGGGTTACGTTCCAAAAAAACACGACGCAAATTGAAACGACGCAAAGTGAAAATAATTTTTCTATAGAAAACTGCCATATTTTAGGAATAAAAAAAAATTAAAGATTCGAATCCAAAACAACGCAACTTCGAAAATCTAATGACGCATAGTGAAAATCAGTAAAAATTATGCAGCGACGCAACTTCGAAAAAAACGCAAAACGAAACGACGCAAAGCGAGGTATTGGTGTAGATATATATCAAGGAGATAGTATTCTGCCTATCATCTTGCATGTAAATAATTTAGCTTATTAAAACACTACTTAGATTTGGATATAATAAATAAATAAAAGAAAATCATTTCACTAGAAAGAATTGATGAATAATTACTTTCTATTAACTTAAAAGACACAACTGTGGGATAAATATCTAATGCTCTATTTCAATTGCTTGATTAAAACTGATATAAAATAGTTTAACATAAAAAAAATGATTAAAATCTAATCTATATAGATATAAAATTGAATGTCTGTCTGTCTGTGTGTACTCTATAGATTCAAAAACCATACATCCAATCGCCGTGAAATATTGGGATATTATTAAGTATATCCCCGGGAAGGTTTTTGAAAAATAATTTCTTGAATATCTTGAATATCCTTAGAGTTATTTGCAGATTTGTAGATTTAACTCGCAAGCAGCGCCACCATTGCGACGATGTTAACAAGTTTTTTATCTATAAGTTTTATTATCACTAAGTTTATTATCTTAAAGATTATTTATCAAAAGTAAGATTATCTCAGGATAAAACGGCAATTTATTTGAGACAAGAATAATGATACAATTCCAAGGCGAAGAAACTATTCCTTTAACTTCCAATTACCGAGGGAATCAATTAATATTGATTTTATTCAACTTATCGAGTATTTTTCAAGGGACCGGAAAAATGTTCACTAGATTAAACGATGATTTTGTAATGTAGAAAATTAGGAAAGGCAAAATTCAGGATGACACGGCACACAGGGACCAGGAAAAAATGTTAACTTTATCGAGAGATTCAAATTTACGAGTTTCAAATTATCAAAATATATATCTTTTTTTTTAAATAAGTTTATAGAGAATTGTTTTAACAAATGTTCTTTAGACAAACCTTTACTCGGGTAAAAGCCGGGTACGACCGCTAGTATATATATTAAAACTTACATATATCTATTGAAACTAACATATATCCATACTTAATTGTGTAAATTACAACTAAAAACGAAAAAATAGCCATTAAAGTGTAAAATGTTGTTATAAAAATGATCGATTTTGTCATTGAAGTGAAAAATATCCTGAAGGTGTAAAACTATATTGTAAAACTTTTGGAATACTCTTTTATTTTCTTTCAGTCATTTTTATATTAATTTTAAGCAAGGCTGTTTTTCTGCTCAATAATTCATTTTCACTTTTTTTCTATATTTTTATTTGAAGGAGCCTGGATTATAAAATTAATATTTTCATTTACATTATATATTTTAAACTAAAAATCTTCAACTAAATGCACCTGAAATAATTTTTGCACTAATTTAAAAAAATATTATTTATAATAAACTGATTTATTTTTATATTACTTCCATTTTTTTCACTCAAAGCGCTCTTTAAGATAATCAAATTAAAAATCTTATACGAAACATCAAAAATTATTATAAAATTATATAAAAATTAGGTGTGTCAAATATATTGATATTATAAATTTAAATAGATAATTCTTGAGTCCACTGCAATAATAAATCATAGATAAGAAAACCTGAACGCTCAAGATTAAATGGAGCTATCCCCTTCGTAATTTTCTAAATAAATAACTAGTTTTATTTTGGTTGCTTTAGAAGACGATTTGTTTACCTATAGACATCGTCTGTTTTTTTTTTTTCTTCCTCTCTTGTCATCCTGAAATATTATAATTTTAATAATTTAAAGTGTATTTATCTTTAATTTAAAGCCACCAAAAATGGCTATTTTAAGTAAAATGAACTTTTCTTTCGCTGGTTGCGGATTTATAGGAATATATCATGTTGGCGTTGTAAGTTGTGTAAAAGAATATGCATCTCATGCAATATTCGATAAAATTGCTGGTGCATCGGCGGGATCTCTAGCAGCATGTGCCCTACTATGTCGCGTCGATTTAGGTAGGTGAACTGTCATTTGAATTTAGATCTACAAAAATGTCATATACAAGATTTTGAAATATATATATTTAAAATTATTATTATTTTACTGACACACTATTCAATTTTTAAATATATGCCATTTAAAAACCTAATATTTCTAATATTAATAAGTATTTAACATGCATATAGTTAAAAAAATTTAGTATTTAAATATATTGAATCAATTTAGAAAGTAAAAGTAAAACTTTATTAATGTTATATATATCTATTAAAGTTCTATTTTGTAAAATTCTGTGTAGTTTTGAAATACAAAATGATTTTTGACCAATTAGGCCATTGTTTTCAGTATGTTTATATAAGGAAACATGTTGACACAGCCACTGTAGTGCTCTTTCTTATGTTTGTTTATATTGTGTTTTGTTTGTCAAAAAGAAATAAACTATTTTGAGATAAGAGGTATCTAAATATAGGGTTTTTTTTTAACATAAGTATTCCAAATAGATGTGTGTGTTTATCAAAAAAATACAGTAGAACTTCCCTATAAAGTACACCTAATTCACAGTCAAAGTGTCCTTTAAAGAGAGATGTCCTCTTACCAGAGAGTTAGTAAATAGTATAAATGGTCTCTCTTCTTTCTATCTCAAAGCCATGATAATCATGGTGGGTAGTTAGCGACTGCTTTTACTGTAAGTGCACCACATGTCTACACATGTGAAAAGCAGTACGACTTTGCACTTACAAATGTGCCAGAGCCCTGTTTGATTACTTGCGCTCGCTGGTGGGGTTGGACTTTTGCAAGAATCGGGGGCCATTGGAGCATTTTTTTTTTTAACAGAAAAAAGTGTCCAATGCGGGAATCGAACCCGGGTCGTAGTGGTCGAAAACCAAACGGTTTAACCAGCCTTCCACCGACCCCCCCGAGTTACTAAATAGTAAAAATGATAATTTTGCAAATGAAAACTGTACTTTGTAGAGAGGTGTCAGCTAGCGGGGTGTCTGCTAAAGAGAGGTTCTACTGTATATAAAAGATTATAGAATTATTTCATAATAAATAATGTGAATCAAACAAAAGGTTTCTGGAGATGAGCTTCTTTTTATCTTTATTAAATGTAATCTCTGGCTTTCATCATCTCTGCCCTTCTACAGAAGTTCATGGAAACCATTCAACAGTGTTTCTATGTATAAACCTTCTTCCCTGATTTATACTACACCAATACCTCGCTTTGCGTCGTTTCCTTTTGCATTTTTTTCGAAGTTGCATCGCTGCTTAATTTTTACTGATTTTTCACTGTGCGTCGTTAGATTTTCGAAGTTGCGTTGTTTTGGATTCAAGTCTTTAATTTTTTTTTTTTTTTGAATTTTTTTTTCCTAAAATATTGCAAAACCTTTGTTTTTGATTGCGCCTTCACATATTTTCACTTTGCGTCGTGTTTTTTTTTGGAACGTAACCCCGACGCAAAGCGAGGTATGGGTGTATTATAAAGTAAATAAAGCTTCCAGGGTTAAGTTTCTTGTTCAACTTTTTATTTTTAAGCTTTCGGACTTGTCAGTCCTTCAACAGGAGTATCACGTTAATAAATTGATGATATATATACTATTTTCATATATAAATTATTATTTACACACATATTTTAAATATTAATGATATTGAAAGGGGGAGAAAATATAGATTACATTCTTTGTGTGTTATAAACAATTTTTGAAAATATATACGTGCATGAGTGGAGGATATGTATCAATTTATTATTATGATACTCCTGCTGAAGGAATGACGAAAGCTTGAAAATAAAAATTTGAACAAGAAACTTAACCCTGGAAGCTTTATTTTTGACAATTAAACAACTTTATTGACATCTCGTCAATCTTTACACTCAAAGGGAGTTATAAGGTAATAATAATGGTAGGAATGAAGAGAGATATTTACAATCGACGTAGTCCTCTCCGAGGGCACGTCCGGATCAGGAGCTTAAAGCCGCCTTGATTCTAGACAGATCCCTGCCATTCGGGGAGTTCATGTTCGGAACATGTTTGATGATAATGTCGAAGAATTTTTCCAGAAGAATCTTGTCTTCAGGCGTGAGTAGCCTGAGGAGGAGCTCCATTTATTTACTTTATAATGTTTCTATGTACCCCAGTAGAAGGGCAGAGATACCAGAAAGCTAGAGATTACGTTCAATAAAGATAAAGAAACCCATCTCCAGAAACCTTTTGTTTGATTGATGTCCTGGAGATTTTAATCTATTTTGAATTAATGTGAATAAAGAAATATATTCAAATAAGGATGAGGTATCTGGGCTATTATAGTACAATTTGAAAAGAAAAAAAGTTGTGAGAATTGTAAACACACAAGGTAATAATTAACACAAAACAATAACGTGCCATCTATACATATAAAATGAAAGGATTTAAAAGCACGAATGTTCCTTTTTATACATAATACAAACTTCTACTGCCTTTACTGCGATGAAAAAATATATTGGGAGGGCTTGGCTCATCAGTGGTGAACCCTTCCAGCGGTTTTGCCAATTTAATCCACCAGACCGCTTCTCAGAGCTCTAATACTGTATTGGACGATTCTGTTTATATACGCAGCACTGAAGGATGGAATCTCAGAAATGGTTTTCAAGAAAACTATGGACATAAGCTTATAGGACAGTAGAAGTGTGTGACTTTTTGATAACAGCGTTGTTACCATCTTCAGATACATTCAGTACTTTTTGTCTGAAGATTCTAACAACTTTCCAGAATGGTTTCAAGGTTTTCCCACTATGTACTAAGTGTCAACCACAATCACTGACTTACTTTGCTACAATATGTGGGAGCAGTGAAGCAATAGACCATTAAACAATCAAGTGCCACTAAATGGAGCATTAAACTTAATTTGAAAATTATTTAGTTGTTGGTGTTTTTCCATGGAGCAGATCAGATTGGTCCATGCGCCCTGATCACAATACCAGCCAACAAAGTTGTCTTGTCTGTATGGATGTCCTCTTCTGGATTGATGTCTGCTATATAGAGGGCTGCAAGGATGGCCGGGTATATATGGTCCGGAGTGAGTTTGGTGTTGTGACAGTTATTGCAGTTCCGGTAGGATCTAGTCATGCCTGGGTTTATCTTCATTCCTCTAAAATGCTTTGTTCTGATTCTTAAAATTGTTGTTGTTGTTAATTCTCATTCTCAACAATTATTTAGTTCTATTCTTCTCCTTTCTCTCTCTCTCTCTTATCTCCACTCAATCATATTAAGGTATCAAGCTTGTAAAGCTTGAGATTTGACAACCATCATGATTGGGTGAAGTAAAATGCGTCTGCCTTTGTCATTAATACTGGGAGCACTACTCAGTGGCAGGCCGACTTAGTTCCAAAAGAAATGGCTGCCTCTGACATGAGGAACAGACGCCATGTGCAGCCGCTCCTAACATGGAGTACAAATGCTGCTCTTCCTGTATCCCTGGATTAGGAGCCCTTACCGGGTACTATCTGCCGGGCCAGCTGAGCCCAGGTTTTTTAGTAAGCTTGTTACTGCTCCTCCTCCTTTTTCATCCGGGCTTGGGACTGGCAAAGGGGGAGTTAATTATTTAGTTGAAATTAATATGTGAAATCCCAACTCTAGCAATAAATGGCTTTATAGAATCCATAATGAAGAGTCGAGGCATGGATGTCAACATTCACATGAACCAAGAGCCGAAGCATGGAAGCAATGGCAATAACTAGCACAGCATTGATACATACTATAGATAAATGTGAACCTAGAAAGTCAAGACATTTTTCATGGCCTTTACCATTCCTTCAAAAGATGCTGAGGGGGACTGATCCCCCTTACAGATTCCTATAAAAAGAGAATATGTAAATCTTATATAAAAATAATGTAAAGCCTTTATTTTAACTAAAAAATCTCTTTAACAGCCAAATTTCCCCAAATTGTTTTGGCCTTTTAATGAAAACTCAAAGATATTTCTCAAAACAAAAAATAAATCTTGGGTCCTATCCTTTTAGATAGTTTTCACTGTGTATTTGAAAAGAAAAAAGCTTGGTTATAGCGTAAATCTCTCTTTAAAAATGTATACCTAACACTAAATATGTATTTAGAGTATTAGAGATTTATTTGAATAAAATAATTTTCCAATTAAAGCACCAGCACGGTGTGGAGCTAACCAATTCACATGGTAAAGAAATAAATCTAAATAAGAAATCTCTACATGGCAGTAACAATGTTGTTACTGAATTGTTCCTCATATTCTCAACTTGTACTGACACCCTGTGAATGTCCTCTATAGACCACATTGTGTGTACCAATTACTTAACCAATTATAGATACAAGAAATAAGACCAAATCCAAATAAATTAATAGTGTGCGATGTTTCGGTAACTGTGTTGTTACCATCTTCAACCATGGTAACAATGTTGTTGCTGAAACGTTTATTTGGAGATTAGGTCTTATTTTCTTGTATCTATAATACAAATTGTGTGTTATCACTAACCAATTTGTTAGTTTTGATGGTTGAAGAATTTGTCACTTCAAGTTGAGATTGTTGTGTGACAAAATCTGGAGCAGTTAAGCTGTGGACATGTGAGCAGTATTTACATGACTCTAATATCTAATTAGTGGCACAACCTGAAATTCTGCTTTGTGGTGTTTCCTCTCTCCCTGGGTTCTAATATTTTTTAGTATAAAGCAATAACGCACCATCCATATACAGTAGAACTACCTCCCTGTAAAGGACAACATCTAATTACAGAGTCAAAGTGTCCTTTAGGGAGAGGTGTCCTCTTACCGGAGAGTTGCTAAATTGTATAAATGGTAATTTTGTAAATGAAAACTGTTCTTTGTAGAGAGGTGTCCGCTAAAGGGAGGTTCTACTGTGTAAAGAATGAAGACATAAAGAAACCAATGTTTCTTTTCACAAATAAATCAAACTTCTACTGTCTTTACTGCAATGAAAACTATATTGGGAGGGCTTGGCTCATCAGTGGTGAACACTCCCAGCGGTTTACCCAATTTAAACTATCAGACCACTTCTCTTTAGAACTCTAATACTGTATTGGATCATTAAAGAGCTCTGAGAAGCGGTCTGGTAAATTAAATTGGCGAAACCGCTGGGAGGGTTCACCACTGATGAGACAAGTCCTCCCAATATATTATTTCATCGCAGTAAGGATGGTAGAAGTTTGATTTATTTGTGTTGTATATATATTAATTAATTGTTACCACAGAGTGTGTTTAAGCTCACAGGTAAATAGGCGCTAACTAAAAAAAAAAAATTTTCCTTTGTTTAATATTATTTTCCCTTTTATATTTTGTTCTCTCTCTTGTAAAAAAATCAATAAATATAATGTTTGATTAATAATTATTGGGATCAGTTTCATTAAAAATTCTAAGCAAAGTCAATAATTTGTGAGAAAGAATCATTGTCTTCATTCGTTATATATTTTTTATTGTTATCCACACACATCATTGGGGGTCGGTGGAAAGCTGGTTAAACCGTTTGGTTTTCGACCACTATGACCCGGGTTCAATTCCCGCATTGGACACTTTTTTCTGATTAAAAAAAAAAAATGCTCCAATGACCCCCGATTCTTTCAAAAGTTCAACCCAACCAGTGAGTGCAAGTAACCAAATGGGGCTCTGGCACATTTTGTAAGTGCAAAGTCGAACTGCTTTTCTCATGTGTAGACATGTGGTGCGCTTACAGTAAAAGTAGTTGCTAACTACCCACCATGATTATCATGGCCTGTACCACGTGTAATTGAAAAAAAAAAAAAGTGTTATCCGTGGAAATATCTTTATTTACGGGGCTGCTAACCAAAATGGATGATTTTTGAGCCTCGAGGTGTTATCCACATGTGGTCAATGGCCTGTCTTCATCACTTAGCTTACAACTCGGCCAGGATTGCGGAAGATGGGTGACTTTTTTTAAAATGGCTCTGTAGCTGGCTGGCATCATTCCAAGGATCCATCTTCAAGGCCAGCTATTTATGATTTCTCTCCTCTTTCCTCATTGTTAAATTTGAAAGAACCAATTATATTTCATGTCTGGGCTCTTCTTTTTTTGTGAATTCAATCAATTCTTACAATTATCAACCATTCCAATAGTTCTGCCAATTTAGTATCCCAGACTCCTAGATCTTATTATCAAAGTCATATTTAACCATTTTAGTTAGAATACCTCATTATACTTTTATTCTAATCAAACACAAGGTAATAAGACCAAATCCAAATAAATAAATAGTGGATAATTTATTTCGATTTGGTCTTATTACCTTTTGTTTATAATCTATAATCCAAATTGTGTCTTATCATTCTAATCAAACCTTTTTATTTTTTCAAACAGATTTTAGAATAATAACTATAGCTCCATCCTATACCCCTCTGTAATTAAAAGCCTCTTTTATTCCTTTATGGTGGTGCTGTCTTGTCCAAAAAATGTTGATCCTTGGAAAGGGAGGTTGCTATTGCCCCGTTAGTCAGCCACATTTCAGAGTTCCCTGTAGGCCTTCATGGTTACCGTAGCGGCTTGGGGCTCGCGACACCGTACTTCGCTCTACAGGGCAGTCCCTTACTTGTTTATTCTTATGTAAAATTCTTTAATATTTTCTGTGCAAAGAGAGTATTTTTGGATAAAAATTTTCATCCTGTTTGCTTGAATACATTTCAATATTAGGCAAATAAATACAAAAGGCCTTACTTTGTTTTATAGTCACTTTATTCCCATATATAAAAAACCTAATTTGATAAGGCACGAAACACCACATACTATAAATATTTATTTGGTCGTATTACCTTGTGTTTCAAACAATTCCTCGCCAAATTGCATACCAAAGGTGAATATATGTTGCTAGTTTATAAAGCCTTTTGTAGTACGATGCATTAGCGCACCATCTGTTATGAAAATCCGAAACTATTATAGTTGCATATGATTCTTTTTAAAAATAAACAATTTGTTCATTTTGAAATTGTTTATTTTTAAAAAGAATCATAATGCGTCTATAATAGTTTCAAATTTTCAAGTGTTACGTGAAAATCTTGATGGATAAAATGGCCAGAACAAAAATAATGTTTGTATCTTTCAAATAAATAATTTATAGAATGAGTGAGAAATCAAATAACTGATGTGGGGAGAAAGATAGTGAATAATGATGCTATGTGTGATGCCCATGAAAAAAGAAAGACCATATAAATAGGGTTAACAACAGTCTAAACATCCTGCAAGAGGAAGGATCTCCAGGCAGGAAGGCCAGAAGAAAGAGGATAACCTCCAAAGAACTAGCTTCCTGTCGCTCCACAGACAACTTACCATGAAAGATCCTCAATAGTGTGAGCCTCAATATTCTCTAATTGAAATTTAACAAAGACTTAAAATTAAATTTTATTGCCATCTATCATTAAAATTTTACACAAATAAATTTACTGGCAATGCGTTTCTTTTAAATATCATCAAATATTATCTCTACAGACCTTACTGCAATGATATGAGTTATTGAATGAGAGGGCTTGGCTCATCAGTAGTGAACCCTCTCAGCGGTTTCTCCAAAACGCATTGCCAGTAAATTTATTTGTGTAAAATTTTAACGATAGATGGCAATAAAATTTAATTTACTAATATATATTGGTTATGAAAACATATTTTGCGGAAGAGCTTTTCTCGATGCAATACCTTGAAATTATATGTATGTACCTCTACAGACCTATAAGCTTATGTCCATAGTTCACTAAACGCCCCTAAGCTGCCTTCCATAGAAAATGCAGGGTTTATAACAAAACCAGTCCAATACAATAGTAGAGCGGTCTAGAGATTAATTTGGCGAAACCGCTGAGAGGGTTCACTACTGATGAGCCAAGCCCTCTCATTCAATAACTCATATCATTGCAGTAAGGTCTGTAGAGATAATATTTGATGATATTTAAAAGAAACGCATTGCCAGTAAATTTATTTGTGTAAAATTTTAAAGACTTAAAAGTTTAATCATATACAATGTTGTAACTGAGGGTTCAATATATACCATATTTTGAGCTTTCAATAAAATGAAAAGTTTCACCATTTCATTATTTCAACTACTGTTAACGGCATTGTACATTCATCCTATGATATATCCAGGCACTTATTCAACATTTCTTAATACACCAAGTTGTTACAAGCTAAGGTGAAGATCAAATTATTTTTCACAAAGTAGTCTGTAATTTCACATATCTTTAATTTGAAGAAGAAAATATATTATATTGATAATATTAACGAATTTGGAGCCCAGTACTTAAATACTTTTCCAACAAATCCTCATGCTTAATTGCTATTATATTTTTTCTATATAAATACAAGACATTTTAAAAATCAGTTTTATTAGTCTTATATACAATTCTCCTCTTTGAGATATATAAAAAAAAAAAAAATGGAGGAAAGGGAAAGATATTGTGATATTTATATTTGAATAATATTTTATATATTTTTTTCCATTTTTAAAATTATATTTTCACCTATATAAATATGTCTGCAGCCTCAAGCTCTTTCTTCTTCCCCTTGAAATCGTAAAAACAAAAATATTCCATAGTTTGTTAATATGATTTCAAATAAATATTAATCCACCACTATTCACCACTTTTTTTTTTTTTTTACCTCCTTAAAACAAACGACGTCTCCTTTACCTTAGTCATCCAAATTATCTAGAATTTGACCTTCATTAAAACAGCCCTTAATAAGAATTTTAATTGATATGAGAATAATTTATTAGATAATGATTTTTTTTTTAAATATGGCTATTGACTATAAAGTCCGTTATTTAATATCTGCGCGTTTCAACTTCATTATTTTATTTTTAGTAGATGACGATTCAAAATTATGATAGGTGAAGCTAAAATAAAACTTTATCGATGCCCTCCCTTTTTTTTTTTTTTATCTAGTATTTCATGCGCTAAAATGATGGACTAAGGTTGCAACAGAGTGATAAATAATACCTCAGTCAGATAATTATTTTTAAAAGGTTAGTCTCTTTTTATCGTCTGCTTTTAGATCATAGACCTTCACCCCCCCCCCTCCCCCTAAGTTTGACTCATCTGATAAAATAATTGTTAACTTTTACTTTTGGAATTTGATATTACGTCAGAGTATTGTGTTATCATACCCCCATAAATTTCGTATATCAAATTGTTTGGATGGATTAAATTGAAATATTTTTTTTTTTTTTGTGAATTTCAAGTGTATTAATCTTTGATAAAGCTCCCCCCCCCCCCCTTTTTTTTAGATTCATAATAGCACACAAATACTAGAAGTAGTAGCAATTTATTGATTTTTTTTTTTAAATAGTGGTTTAATAAAAAACCAATACTTGAAAAGAGCAACACTGCCATTTTCAGTTGTCTTTATTCAAGCTAATGAGTAGGAAGAAACCGTTAAAACTCGTTTTAAATTTTGAATAAATATGTTTATTTAAAAATTTACGAATTTTATAAAACGTAAAATAATGATCTAGAAAAAAATGTGAGAGGAACTTATAAAATTAGTTTTAAAATAGCTATTTTTAGTTTAAAATAACTTTTAAAAATAAAACGACGTTTTATATAAAAATAGATACATCCTTTTTAATTTTTTTTTTTTATCCTTGGATGCATCCTGACCACGTGATTTCCTTCTGGGCATCTCTCGTCTCTTTCCTTTCTTTTTTTTTGTTACATAACACCTTTTTGGCACATACTTAAATACCTTAGTTGATGAAATTGACACAATTTCCTGCCCCTCCATTCGTAATAATTGAACTATTATCAAGAGATTATTATTTGTACAAAATAGGGTATATATTTATCGTCTATATTTGACGTTATGGAAAAATAATCGTTTGATTAAAATATTTTGTATAAACAAACCCAAGACCATACGCAACTGAAATAGAAAATGTATTTTTAACGTTATCGTTAACTAATATCTTAGTTTCGGGTGCTTCTTTTTACCCTTTGTGAAATGCATTGAGGCCAACATAATATGTAAGCGCACCTTTACAAGTCACCAAAACAATGGGGGCTAACTAAATATAAACTTATTAAAGGTTGTGATTCAGCACATTCTCGTTACACTTTTTTATTCATCCAAAACGCTATGTAAAAATAAGATAACACAATAATCTACACAAATTATATAGAATTCCCTTTTTGAGACTTCCCTTGAACTTTTCATATAAAATGAAAGGATTTAAAAGCACGAATGTTTCTTTTATACATAATACAAACTTCTACTGCCCTTACTGCGATGAAAAAATATATTGGGAGGGCTTGGCTCATCAGTGGTGAAAGTTTGCATTAGGTATAAAAGAAACATTCGTGCTTTTAATCCTTTCATTTTATATGTATAGATGGCACGTTATTGCTTTGTGTTAATTTATGCCTTGAACTTTTCATTGAACCTTTTTTTGTTTGTTTGTTTGTTTCAATGTCGAAATGGAATATAGAAAGTCTAAATTCGTCGGAAACAACAGTAAAGTTCTCCTATATGTCGTTTCTTTTATTCTCAACGTTTTTAATCATTAAGGTAATTAATTAAACGTATGGTTTTGGTTGTTTCTAACAAAGAGGGAAGCCATGTCAACTTCGCCCCCCTCTCCCCACGTTCTTCCAGAGGCGATACCGGAAGAGCCCCCCCTCCCTCGATATTTAAAAATAGCCAATCAGGCTTCATAAAGATACCATAAACACTTCCTACCCCCCAGGGGAAGGGATCTAGTAGATAAGATCGTTTGTCTTATTTGTTATCCGTTCGGTGTTCGACCCCACGCTACAACTTGGAGATAAAGTCTTCTTCTTCACTTTTTATATAGTAATAATGACGTCATGTAGAAAGATTGAGGGCCTTATATTTTGATGAAAACAACCATAAATGAACAGATAGCTCCGATGAATACGACGTGGAGGAGATATATATTTTTAAATCTCCAATACACGTGGTACAGGACATGATAATCATGGTGGGTAGTAGTTGGCAACTGCTTTTACTGTAAGTGCACCACATGTCTACACATGTGAAAATCAGTTCGACTTTTGCACTTACAAATTTGCCAGAGCCCCGTTTGATTACTTGCACTCGCTGGTGGGGTTGAACTTTTTCAAAAATCGGGGGCCATTGGAGCATTTTTTTTAATTTGACAAAAGTGCCCAAAAGAGTAGAACACAAAGCCTAATTATTTTTACCCATTTAAAAAAATTGATATAGATGGTGTTCTGGTAGATAAAGTCGCTGATTTATAATTCATGGTTTGACTCTGTAAACCATTTTTTTTTTACTGGTAAAATCACAAATGTACCACACAAATGGTACACGCGTGATGTATTATCACTCACTGAACCCCGAAAATAACAAACCAAAGAAAAACAGCACCCATTAGTGATAAAGCGTTCTAGCTGGTGATTCATTCTGACGCAGAACTCTATTTCTGGTTTTGTTTCTCATTCCACGCAAGGGAATATTTATAATACAATATAATGCGGCTTATGATTGTAGAACGGTATTTGAAAATTATCCCGCCGCATGTGTTTCTTTTGAACGAAAAATCGAAATTTATTTAAAGGAGAAATAACAATTCTTTCTAACCTTAGGGATGAAGTATGAAAGGATGAATTGTGATTACTCTTCACAATTCATCCTTTCATACTTCATCTATAAGGTTAGAAATAACGGAAAAATAAAAGTGTCCAGGGATGGGTTCATCATTACTCTTCACAATTCATCCTTTCATACTTCATCTCTAAGGTTAGAAATTTATCGTTATTTCTCCTTAAAATAAATTTCGATTTTTCGTTTAAAAGAAACACATGCGGGATAAATTTCAAATGTCGTTCTACAAAGGAATATTTGTTGGAATAACTGAATATAGTTGATAATACAAATTGAAAGGTCATCCTTTGTGAGAGTGGATCTCTCATAATACATGTTTTGTAGAGCGTGCGTGCGCCGGCACACATTTAACAAAGGAAAGGAACAAAAACATCAACAACCACCCTCGGCAACCACAAGAAAGGAAACCACAATACCTTTTTTAAATCAAGGTTGCTAGATATATTCATGTTTTATTAAAATCGGAAAATATTTTAAAATAATTACAGTTAAACCTTTCTATAGCGCCTCCTCTAAATAGCGCCTTCCTCTCTATAGCGCCTGATTTTAAATACGTAGTACGATACGATTTACATTAAAAGTGCCCTATCTATAGCACCCCCTCTCTATAGCACCCTATTTTGGTGAGTCCCAAGAGGGGGGCGCTATAGACAGGTTTAACTGTATATAAATGTTATTTTTTAATTTGCTTACAACATTCACTTTTTATGTTGTTGTTTAACGTTAAGGGGGAAACCAAAAATAACTGGAATTTCTTTATAACTTGCTTGAACTTTTTTTCAAACACAAATTTAATTTCCTTCAAAGTACTCACTCCATTTTCAACCCGATGCACTTTTCCAAACGTTCATTTCAGTGTTGGATGCCCCTTTATAAATTCGTCCTCTTTGATATCTTCAAGTGCCGTTGTGACATGGTGTCTTATGTCGTTGACATCGTCAATACGCTTTCCTCTCAAATCACTTTTAATCCTAGGGAACAGAAAGAAGTTCGTGGGAGCTAGATCTGGCGAATAAGGCGTGTGAGTGGCTAGGTATGAACGCAACGAGCCCTCTGTTTTCGATAAAAAGTGCGAGTACAAACTTTGCTGACACAGTATTCCCAAATCAACGGTAAAAATGCGCTGAATTGTGCTCCAAACAACCCAGATAAGTACAACAACAACAAAAAACTTTATTAAGACCTTTTAGTCTTATACAGATTCTCCAATCAGAATTGTAGAGTTCATGCAGGAATAAAAGTAATAATACCAGTAATAAACATTGTTATTATTATAATTTTTAAAGCTATATAAAGGTAATATGAAATTTATATACAGGAAAACTTAATTAAGATAACCCAGATAAGTATTGAAGATAGTCGATTGTCCAGCGTCGATCTTCATTGATGGGATTACAGCTTTTCTGACGTTGTTTTAGGTTCGAATAATGGAAGGACGATCAAAACAAGAGTTCTGATTTTTCAATGTACATACCCCTCTTTTAAACAAAGAAACCCATTCATATCTTTGAGTTTTGCTAAGAGCATGTTCTATTTGCATTATAAGTTTTGCTGTATTTATACCTCCGAGTAATAAATAAAACATTACAGCCACATGTTGTTGGGGCGAAAATTAACCCTTTTTTTCCTCGTGTCACCAGTGCAATAAAGACACACAGAACTGCCATCGGAACCACACTCGATCATTGTCAGGTGACGCCACTTGGCAGATTGACTCAGGAGAGGTTCTAAAACAGCGGCGTAACCTGGTACTACAAGTGCAAAATGCGCAGCCTTACCATTTTTTTTTTAAATCCCTCTTATAATTTATTTAAATTGTGAAATCGAAAACTTCTAATGAAGTAATAAATAAGCCTATCTCAAAAATGATCATTTTAAAGATAGTAACGTTTTTTTCCTCTCTTTTTTTTACTAATGATAAATGACCATTTTTTATGTAAATATTTGTTGGCAATGTTTTTTCCTTTCTATTTTTCTCCTTGTTAATATCATATGTCTATTCTTTACGGCATTATTATTGTAAATATGTGTAGACAGCGATAGAATGACAGCGCAAGTGTCCTTAGGGGGACATAACGCTTTAAATTGAAATAAATAAAAGATGATAACGTACAAAACAATTTTTTTTTATATCAAAATTTGTTCTATTATTATTAATTGAGTCATAAGTGACTAAGTGTAGTCATCCGTTTTAAAAAATTAATAAAAAAAATCCCGGAAATATATAACGATAAATACAGAGTATTTACAGCGTACAGTGTTACCAATTCTCGCTGTGACCACTCGTCTGCTTCTTTGTTGTTATTTTAATTGGAGCTTAGCGCAACGCCGCCTGGTGCCGGAAATTGTCACTTCCTGGTTCCTCTGTAGACGTAATTTATTTTTTTAATTCTATATGTTGCTTTTTTGTGTGTGTGTGTTGTGTTTGTTCTTTTGTGATCATTCTTTGATTATGGCTTATTCGAATGAATGAAAAGATATATTCCGGTCAAACCTGTACCATGCTCTCTCTCTCTTGTAATGATGCTTGACTTGTATGATATCAATAAAATATTTTAAGTCTCATATCTCTCTATCAGATAACAAATCACTATTGTGGAAGTTTTTTAAAATATAGATATTGTAGCAGAATACAATAGAACCTCCACGAGAGGACAATCCCGCTAGAGGACACCTCTCTATAAAGAACAGTTTTTATTGTTAAAAATTAAAATTTTAATTGCCATCTACCGTTAAAATTTTACACAAATAAATTTACTGGCAATGCGCTTCTTTTAAATATAATCAAATATTATCTCTACAGACCTTACTGCAATGATATGAGTTATTGAATGAGAGGGCTTGGCTCATCAGTAGTGAACCTTCTCAGCGGTTTCGCCAAATTAATCTCTATTGTTAAGGTTAAAAAATAACCATTTTTACAATTTAGTAACTCTCCGGTAAGAGGACATCTCTCCCTAAAGAGCACTTTGAATCTGCAACTAGCTGTCATTTACAGGGAGGTTCTACTGTATATATTTTATTATTTAATAACCCCCCACAGATTACCAGTTTTGACACTCGACCTATATCTCACTCTGTACTTATATGTAAATAAGTTAGGATTGTTTTTTCCATTAAAATACATCGCTTGACGTTTGTTTATCTCCCCTTATGTTGGAGGACGAGTGGTTTTGGTATCGGTTTTCGATAGCCACGACCCGGGATCGAATCCCACATTAAACACGTTTTTCCGAAGAAAAAATTGCTTCAATGGCTCCAGATACCAAAATCCTACCCCACCAGTGAGTGCAAGTAACCAAACGGGGGTTCTGACACACTTGTAAGATTGCAAAATTTGAACTGCCCTATAAATGTGTAGACAGACACGTGGTGCACTCACAGTAAAAACATTCGTCACCATGGTGGCCACCAAACTACCCACTATGATCATTAATTGAAAATTATTAAATATTTATTTATTTTTTTGTCATGTAATGTTAAATTTTTGCAGTCATTTTAAAACTGTTTTCAAACGACAGTTTTATAAAGAAATCTTTTGCATTGTGTTATAAAGAAAAATATGTCTAGAAATATATTTTTATTGTTTAAAAATATCCGAAAAGTTTGTATATAGGATATTTCCGATATTTTTTAGCTTCAGCTAGAGAGAGCCACTCATTCCTTTTGCTTTGGGAGCTCGTGCCCATCTCT
>CP092866.1:110206824-110262311 GCA_030710605.1 Cordylochernes scorpioides | reverse complement strand
TTTCTGTTGATTTTTGATTATCTTGTGGATTAATGCTATGGTAATGCAGTCGTGGTTAAAATCTTGAAAGTATAATAATAAAAATGGTTTTGATCAGAGATTGCTTTAATTGAACTAAAGGAATATATAAAAAACATAATTTGATAAAAGTACTGCCTGGCTTAAGGCGTAAGAATCTAAAAAATGAAAAACTTATTTACATAATGTACAAAAGATTTGAGCCGGCCAACGGGAAACAACAACAATCGGTTTAATATAGGGGAAAGTCCCGAAATCTGGTGGTAGATATATAAACCGAATATTTGAATCTATGAAATATATTTTGTAATGAAATAATATTTTTATATAACATATATAAATAAGATCTTCTAAGATGTGGAAAGAGAGAACAAGGTAAATAACATACTAGGTCACGGTGGTAAAATTATGGAGTTAAAAACATCCCTTGTGATCGTACAACTGAAAGTCGCTAACAGCTAGCCCCATCTATCTGAATAATTAGTAGCTATATATTGATTTTGTAGTTATCATAACGTTAAAACCAACGTTTAGTAATTCCTAGAAATATAACGCAAGCCACACCAAAATGTTAAGTTGCACAAATATTTTTTCATCCTAAATTTTACAAAGTGTTCATTTAAGAAAAAGTCGTGTTAGGAATAAAATAGGCTGATGTTACTAGGTACACAGGATAAGATAGACTACCTGTACTGTAAGTAGATATACGACAGGTAGAATAGTAGTTCAATTTGTATACTTTCAAAATACTAAGGGAACCCACTGATGTGCAAAGTTTTAGGGGGAGATTGAAGTCTTCAGTACATAGAGCCATTTAAGTGAGATAACTCGATGTTTGTTCAGACCACCTCACTTCCCTCTGAAATACCCAACATGTCATTAGACTGTTGTGCTTAACGGTGAAAGACACAACCAACCCCTGGGGGTCACTATCTAACCATAAACCAGGTTTAGTGGAGAGAAACACTTCACCCATCACTCAACTCAACTATCACCCAGTTTTACCAATTCAACAACATTTTGTTAATTAAAAATGAAAAATGCGCTCCTTGTTGATTTTACTGTTAGACACTTCTATTATATGCTTCTATCTCCACTAGATCATATTTTTGGCAGATTCCGAAAAGTTCATTAGCGACGTCACAGAATTAGAGTATCCGCATTCCCTTTGAACTCTATGTACAAACATGGCCACATTCGTCCAATGAGAAAGCGTGGGAGATCAGTTCACTTGACAACTATACAACAATCTTTCAACATAACTGACAATCTTAAAACTGTTTATGTTTGCCAAATAATTTGACAACGCATTGAGCGTGCAGAGAGATATAAATACGTTGTTTTCGCATTGTAACAGGTTTGCACATAAATATCATACTCCCAACTCACATTACAATATATACCTTCGTGCATGTAAACTACTTAAAACAATTAGCATTCTATTCGACAACATGACGTAACAAAAGGACTTTTTGACCTAAAAGGAAACAATACCAAACATAGTACGAGACAAAACAACAACAATCTATTGTATACCTTCTAAACATTTTATTTTAAAACCTTTGTGTGAACAAAAAAAAGGAACACATTATTCATAGGGGATAGAGGGTTTGTTTTCAGAAACATTTTAAAGAGACTTATCACTTAAGGATATAACCATCATTCGTTTTTGGTTGACGTATATGCTCCAAGGTGGTACGGGCAGTAGAATGCCGTAGGGCAGCTGATCGACGAAAAAAAATTCGGCTTTATTAGCTCGCTTCCAAAGTTACTGGTTCGTGGAGTTGGGATCATTTTTATAAAAACGACTTCCACGATTATCTTCATTTAGTTCCTGGTTCGTTGAATTTCGTTCATTTCGTTCTGAAAGGGAAACCGCAGACGATGTTTTAGTATTACGCATGCGCGTCGTGTTGGCAGCTATTACTCTTTTGCATAATCTCAACGTAAATTGCAAAATGTGTGTTTTTTTTTTCACTGGCAACGTATCCAATAGGTATTCCCGTGTATTATTTCAACTTCCTTGTAGACAGGTGGATTGTTGAGTAAGCAAGTGAAATATGGAAGATTCGCAAGGCTACGACGACAAAACGACCGTAAATCTTGTAGTTGTCCTGTCCCTTGGAAGGATTCCCGTCACAGAAGCTATCAATATAAGGTACAAATGAACTATAAATATAAGTGGTATTGTCGAAATGACTCAGCCGTCAAGGAAAGGAAAGGTTAAACAAAAACAAACAAGTCGGCAAAAAAAAAAAATGTCATGGCTGACATGTGACAAGAAAAATATTCTTTTGTTTATTCTCCTTCTTCTTTGAAATATCAAAAGAAGTCGTACCAGGTCATGAAAACCATGGATAGAATTGTAATATGAAGGTGTTAGAGTGATATCCCCGACTTAAGCAAACTCTGTAATTCTACATTTTCAGGAAATAACAAATGAAAACATTTAGACGCGAATGTTTCTTTTACACATATTTCAAACTTCTACTGTCCTTACTGCGATGAAAAAATATTGGTAGGGCCTCACAATATTTTTTCATCGCAGTAAGGATAGTAGAAGTTTGAAATAGGTGTGAAAAGAAACATTCCCGTCTAAATGTTTTCATTTGCTATATATAGATGGCGCGTTATTGCTTTGTATTAATTTTCAGGTAATGTTTGTCTTGTTGAGATATATAATGGATAATTCTCGTGCCTACTCTATGATCGGAGATCATGGTGTCGCTGGAGACCCACTCGCGATTCTCCACCAAACTCTGCAGCGCTGGCAAAGGCGCCATATTCATTGTATATAGTGTATATAATGCATTTTTTTTTAAATAGTACAGACTGTGCACTTTGTATGTATTGACAAGATGTCAATAAAATTATTTTAATTGTCAATGATCGGAGAAAGTTAAGATTCCTTTCTAAACCAGCCCGCCGTGGATCTTAACCTCGGGGTTGTACAGAAAGACCGATGGTTAAATCCCGACATGATCCAAACTTCAATAGTGAGATCAAGAACATCCGTGTTTGTTGGAGATCTCTTGTGAGATTTTTTATTAGGTATGTCGGTAGAATTACTCACCACTACTTCATCATTCAAATATATTGTAAGCAAAGAATTCATTATATTTTAGGTACAGATTATTATTTTATATTTATGTTATTCATATTTTGCTGCTCTGGAAACATCCCTCATTGCTTATCTTATACCTTATTAAACAACTGTCCTGGTGTGGAACTAACACCTACCCACATATTCTCATGCCCAGCAATGGCCGCAGCCTTGCAGAAAATTGACATGGACCCAGAGCAGCAGCTTTACACACCCAAGATAGTGGACATTGCTGCTGCTGTGATAGAGATGTATGGAGACATCTGAGGCTCTTCATTGGACACGACAACAACATATCTTATTGAATGTTGATATTGTGCTTGCATTAAATAAATTGCAGTGTCATCCTAAAGTTTGTCTTTCCTAATTTTCTACGTTACAATTTAGACATTATCCTTTGAGGCAGTTAAAACTGACCAAGCGCTTAAAAGACAATCCTGACCCCAATACACAGGGTAGAGAAAACACAAAGACATATTAAGACATGATGTCCTTTATAATGGATTCGCCACGGAATCTCTGTAAAGGAAAATAATTTTAAAATGTCTTCTTCTTTTTCTTTCTTATCTCCACTCAATCATATTAGGATATCAAGTTGTGACCCTTGATGGTGTCTGTTTGACAACCATCATGACTGGGTGAAGTAGAATGCTTTTGTCATCAAGACTGGGAGCACTACTCAGTGGCAGGCCGACTTAGCTCCAAAAGAAATGGCCGCTTCTGACATGAGGAACAGATGCCATTTTAAAATGTAAAATGTATCTATAATGACAATAATAATATGTCGATTAGATATACAGGAAAACCTACCTAATTAAGTCAATTAGGAATTGTATGCTGATAAGTAAGAGGATAACAAACAGATAAATAATAAAAGATAAAGAAATTATAATACCATTGATAATGTGAAAATATAATAGTGGAAATTTACTAATTTTAACTATCGCAACACTTTCATTGTTGCCTATTTTAAACAGATCTTTCAAAATTATCTATTTTATTATTCTTTCATCATCTGTGCTCAATCCCGTCGAAAATATTGTCTTCCTTCTATTCTATACTTTCCTGGAGCGGTACGAGAGATGGGCAAGAGCTCCCGAAGGAAAAGGAATGAGTGGCTCTCTCTAACTGAAGTTTAAAAAAAATATTGGAAATATCCTATATACAAACTTTTCCATTTTTTTTTTAACAATAAAAATATATTTCTAGACATATTTTTCTTTATACCACAATGCAAAAGATTTCTTTATAAAACTGTCGTTTGAAAACAGTTTTAAAATGACTGCCAAAATATAATACACACACACATTACATGACAAAAAAAAAGTAATATTTAATAATTTCTAATTACTGATAATCATGGTGGGTAGTTGGCGAATGTTTTTACTGTAATTGCACCACCTGTCTGTTTACACATTTATAGGGCAGTTTAAATTTTGCAGTTACAAATGTGCCATAGCCCCCGTTTGGTTACTTGCACTCACAGGGGGTTGGTTTTGGTATCTGGAGCCATTGAAGCAATTTTTTCTTCGAAAAAACGTGTTTAATGTGGGATTCGATCCCGGGTCGTGGCTCTCGAAAACCGATACCAAAACCACTCGTCCTCCAACATAAGAGAAGATAAACAAGCGTCAAGAGATTTATTTTGATGGAAAAAACAATCCCACCTTATTTACATATAAGTGTACAGAGTGAGATATAGGTCGAGTGTCAAAACTGGTAATCTGTGGGGGGTTATTAACCCTCCTCCAGTAACATGAAAATAATCCTGTGTCCAGTAACATGGGGTCTATATGACCCCAAATTTAAAACAACACAAAAAAATATATATAAATTTAGTATTTTAATTTATGATATTAAAACATTATTATACTATATATTAATGCATATAAACATTAAAAAAAAAATTAATTACATTTTTGGCAATATACAAATGAATGATTAGGGCACACAACATTTTTACACTTGGAGCACATGATTTTGTATTTAGTGTCATTCGACCTTGGGCAAAGGTAGCAGCGTGCTCTCTTTTGGGATGTAGATTGGGAAGGCATCATTATTTCAACTAATCCACACAGTTCGATCATATTTCTTATCGCTTTTGGAGTTTGGGGAATCGAATAGCGATGCTTTGCATGAGGCGTGATGAGCTCAATTGCCAATTCTTTGATAAAATTTGATCTCCTATTTGATTTTTCTGATGCCCATACTTTGTTAACTGAAGAATATAAAACCAAAGAATTATAAGCAGCTGAATCAACCATTCCAAAAAAACTCTCATTGGCCAACGAGCTGTTTTTCTTTTGCAGGTATAGTTGGCACAAAGTTGGTCATGAGTGTCCACACCTCCTTTGGTATAGTTGTAATATACAATTATTTCTGGCTTATTGGAATCTTTTTCAGTGTATTTTTCATGGTGCATACTGGAAAGTAAAATGACACGTTTCTTTTGTTTTGGCACATAAGAAAGAATAGTTACTCCCATTGCATCGAATCCATATTGTGAAACACCTATATCTCCATTCAAAAGAAAATTTTTGGGAATGATTGCCTTATTTTTTTTTTAATGTGCCAACCAGAGTAATATTTCTTTTTTTAAGCTCCATAGCCAGTTCATATGAGGTATACCAATTATCAGTTGTGATATTTCGATTGGTATTTTCAATAGGTTTGACCAATTCCAAGACAACATTGGTAGGGAAGGAAAAATAGGGATCATAGTTTGAATCTTTTCCTATATAAATTTTTCCTGTGAGAAAATAATATGTTGCACTATCTGCTAGTACAAATACTTTGATCCCATACTTTGCTGGCTTGTTCGGGATGTACTGTTTGAATCCACAACGTCCTCTAAAGTTTAGCAACGATTCATCAATGGTACAATTTGTACCTGGAGTATACAGACTTGAACATTTTGCTATGAACAGTTCGCACAACTCTCTAATAGGAGCTAATTTATCATCTTTTCTTCGTTCTTCTCTGCTTTCCCTATTATCAAATCTTAAAACATTCAATAAGAATACAAATCGTCTTTCATTCATACCTGCACCAAAAATGTTCCTACCAGTCCCATCTCTCGCAAACAAAGACTTTGTAGATTCTGAGCCTCCTTTTCCTACTCCTGCCAATAAAGTAAGACCAATTAAATGTTTTTGTTTTAAAATATAGCAATAAAAGTTAAATATTAAAAAAGGCACTTTATAACATATTCAGTAACATGGGGTCAATATGACCCCAAGCAAAATTTTTATTTTTTAAAATGAATAATTAGCATTATATTTTAAAAATTTTGGAGCAGGATTAAAAATTAAGCTTTACTAGAAGTATATAAAAATTGGTATAAATATTATTCTATCTTTAATGATATTAAAGATAAAAATGATATGTCTGGGGTCATATTGACCCCATGTTACTGCATAAGGGTTAAATAATAAAATATACAGTAGAACCTCCCTGTAAAGGACAGCTAGTTGCAGATTCAAAGTGCTCTTTAGGGAGAGATGTCCTCTTACCGGAGAGTTACTAAATAGTAAAAATGGTTATTTTTAACCTTAACAATAGAGATTAATTTGGCGAAACCGCTGAGAGGGTTTACTACTGATGAGCCAAGCCCTCTCATTCAATAACTCATATCATTGCAGTAAGGTCTGTAGAGATAATATTTGATGATATTTAAAAGAAGCGCATTGCCAGTAAATTTATTTGTGTAAAATTTTAACGATAGATGGCAATTAAAAATTTAATTTTTAACAATATAAACTGTCCTTTATAGAGAGGTGTCCTCTAGCGGGATTGTCCCCTTATCGAGGTTCTACTGTATTCTGGTACAATATCTATATTTTAAAAAACTTCCACAATAGTGATTTGTTATCTGATAGAGAGATATGAGATTTAAAAATATTTTATTGATATCATACAAGTCAAGCATCATTACAAGAGAGAGAGAGCATGGTACAGGTTTGACCGGAATATATCATTTCATTCATTCGAATAAGCAATAATCAAAGAATGATCACAAAAGAACAAACACAACACAAAAAGCAACATATAGAATTAAAAAAATAAATTACGTCTACAGAGGAACCAGGAAGTGACAATTTCCGGCACCAGGCGGCGTTGCGCTAAGCTCCAATTAAAATAACAACAAAGAAGCAGACGAGTGGTCACAGCGAGAATTGGTAACACTGTACGCTGTAAATACTCTGTATTTATCGTTATATATTTCCGGGATTTTTTAATTAATTTTTAAAAACGGATGACTGCACTTAGTCACTTATGACTCAAATAATAATAATAATTTAAAAAATTTATGATTTAAAAAAAAAAATCGTTTTGTACGTTATTATCTTTTATTAATTTCAATTTAAAGCGTTATGTCCCCCTAAGGACACTTGCGCTGTCATACTACAGTTGTCTATACACATTTACAATAATCTTAGGCCGTAAGGAATAGTCAGATGATATTAACAAGGAGAAAGAGAGAAAAGAAAAAAACAATGCCAACAACAAATATTTACATCAAAAATGGTTCATTTATCATTAGTACAAAAAGAGAAGAGATAAAAAAAAGTATGTTATCATCTTTAAAATGATCATTTTTGAGATAGGTTTCTTTATTTCTTCATTAGAAGTTTTCGATTTCACAATTTAAATGAAATTATAAGAGGGATTTTTAAAAAAATGGTAAGGCTGCGCATTGTGCACTTGTAGTACCAGGTTACGCCGCTGTTTTAGAAACTCCCCTGAATCCATCTGTCAAGTGGCGTCACCTGACAACGATCGAGTTCCGATGGCAGTTCTGTGTGCCTTTAGTACACTCGTGACACGAGGAAAAAAAGGGTTAATTTTCACACTAACAACGTGTGGCATGTTTTATTTATTACTCGGAGGTAAAAATAGAGCAAAAACTTATAATGCAAATAGAACATGCTCTTAGCAAAACTCAAAGGTATGAATGGTTTTCTTTGTTTAAAAGAAGGGTATGTACATTGAAAAATAAGAACTCTGTTCTGATCGTCCTTCCATTATTCGAACCTAAAACAACGTCAGAAAAGCTGTAATCTCATCAATGAAGATCGACGCTGGATAATCGACCATCTTCAATACTTATCTGGGTTATCTTAATTAAGTTTTCCTGTATATAAATTTCATATTACCTTTATATTTGATTAGCTTAAAAAATTATAATAATAACAATGTTTATTACTGGTATTATTACTTTTATTCCTGCATGAACTCTACAATTCTGCTCGGAAAATCTGTATAAGACTAAAAGGTCTTAATAAAGTTTTTTGTTGTTGTTGTACTTATCTGGGTTGTTTGGAGCACAATTCAGCGCATTTTTACCGTTGATTTGGGAATACTGTGTCAGCAAAGTTTGTACTCATACTTTTTATCAAAAACAGAGGGCTTGTTGCGTTCATACCTAGCCACTCACACGCCTTATTCGCCAGATCTAGCTCCCACGAACTTCTTTCTGTTCCCTAGGATTAAAAGTGATTTGAGAGGAAAGCGTATTGACGATGTCAACGACATAAGACACCATGTCACAACGGCACTTGAAGGTATCAAAGAAGACGAATTTAAAAAGTGCTTCCAACACTGAAATGAACGTTTGGAAAAGTGCATCGGGTTGAAAATGGAGTGAGTACTTTGAAGGAAATTAAATCTGTGTTATTAAAAAAGTTCATGCTATTTATAAAGAAATTCCGGTTATTTTTGGTTCCCCCCCCTTAACGCTAAACAACAACATAAAAAGTGAATGCTGAGGGCAAAAAAAAAAAAAAATCACATTTATAAACAGTTAAACCTGTCTATAGCGCCCCCTCTTGGGACTCACTAAAATAGGGTGCTATAGACAGGTCACTTTTAATGTAAATCGCATCGTACTGCGTATTTAAAATCGGGCGCTATAGAGAGGGCGCTATAGAAAGGTTTAACTGTACTTATTTAAAAATATTTTCCGATTTTAATAAAACATGAATATATCTAGCAACCTTGATTTAAAAAAGGTATTGTGGTTTCCTTTCTTGTGGTTGCCGAGGGTGGTTGTTGATGTTTTTGTTCCTTTCCTTTGTTAAATGTGTGCCGGCGCACGCTCTACAAAACATGTATTATGAGAGATCCACTCTCACAAAGGATGACCTTTCAATTTGTATTATCAACTAAATTCAGTTATTCCAACAAATATTCCTTTGTAGAACGACATTTGAAAATTATCCCGCATGTGTTTCTTTTAAACGAAATATTCGAAATTTATTTTAAGGAGAATTACGATAAATTTCTAACCTTAGGGATGAAGTATGAAAGGATGAATTGTGAAGAGTAATGATGAACCCATCCCTGGACACTTTTATTTTTCCGTTATTTCTAACCTTATAGATGAAGTATGAAAGGATGAATTGTGAAGAGTAATCACAATTCATCCTTTCATACTTCATCCCTAAGGTTAGAAAGAATTGTTATTTCTCCTTTAAATAAATTTCGATTTTTCGTTCAAAAGAAACACATGCGGCGGGATAATTTTCAAATGCCGTTCTACAATCATAAGCCGCATTATATTGTATTATAAATATTCCCTTGCGTGGAATGAGAAACAAAACCAGAAATAGAGTTCTGCGTCAGAATGAATCACCAGCTAGAACGCTTTATCACTAATGGGTGCTGTTTTTCTTTGGTTTGTTATTTTCGGGGTTCAGTGAGTGATAATACATCACGCGTGTACCATTTGTGGGGTACATTTGTGATTTTACCAGTAAAAAAAAAAGTTTACAGAGTCAAACCATGAATTATAAATCAGCGACTTTATCTACCAGAACACCATCTATATCAAATTTTTTAAATGGGTAAAAATAATTAGGCTTTGTGTTCTACTCTTTTGGGCACTTTTGTCAAATTAAAAAAAATGCTCCAATGGCCCCCGATTTTTGCAAAAGTTCAACCCCACCAGCGAGTGCAAGTAATCAAACGGGGCTCTGGCAAATTTGTAAGTGTAAAAGTCGAACTGCTTTTCACATGTGTAGACATATGGAGCACTTACAGGAAAAGCAGTTGCCAACTACTACCCACCATGATTATCATGGTCTTTACCACGTGTATTGGAGATTTAAAAATATATATCTCCTCCACGTCGTATTCATCGGAGCTATCTGTTCATTTATGGTTGTTTTCATCAAAATATAAGGCCCTCAATCTTTCTACGTGACTTCATTATTACTATACAAAAGTGAAGAAGAAGATACTTTATCTCCAAGTTGTAGCGTGGGGTCGAACACCGAACGGATAACAAATAAGACAAACGATCTTATCTACTAGATCCCTTCCCCTGGGGGGTAGGAAGTGTTTATGGTATCTTTATGAAGCCTGATTGGCTATTTTTAAATATCGAGGGAGGGGGGGCTCTTCCGGTATCGCCTCTGGAAGAACGTGGGGAGAGGGGGGCGAAGTTGACATGGCTTCCCTCTTGTTGAAACAACCAAAACCATACGTTCAATTACCTTAATGATTAAAAACGTCGACTTTTTGGAGAATAAAAGAAACGATATATAGGAGAACTTTACTATTAATTCCGACGAATTTAGACTTTCTATATCCCATTTCGATATTGAAACAAACAAAAAAAAAAGGTTCAATGAAAAGTTCAAGGCATAAATTAACACAAAGCAATAACGTGCCATCTCTACATATAAAATGAAAGGATTAAAAGCACGAATGTTTCTTTTATACCTAATGCAAACTTTCACCACTGATGAGCCAAGCCCTCCCAATATATTTTTTCATCGCAGTAAGGGCAGTAGAAGTTTGTATTATGTATAAAAGAAACATTCGTGCTTTTAAATCCTTTCATTTTATATGAAAAGTTCAAGGGAAGTCAAAAAGGGAATTCTATATAATTTGTGTAGATTATTGTGTTATTTTTACATAGCGTTTTGGATGAATAAAAAAGTGTAACGAGAAAGTGCTGAATCACAACCTTTAATAAGTTTATATTTAGTTAGCCCCCATTGTTTTGGTGACTTTTAAAGGTGCGCTTACATATTATGTTGGCCTCAATGCATTTCACAAAGGGTAAAAGGAAGCACCCGAAACTAAGATATTAGTTAACGATAACGTTAAAAATACATTTTCTATTCCAGTTGCGTATGGTCTTGGGTTTGTTTATACAAAATATTTTAATCAAACGATTATTTTTCCATAACGTCAAATATAGACGATAAATATATACCCTATTTTGTACAAATAATAATCTCTTGATAATAGTTCCATTATTACGAATGGAAGGGCAGGAAATTGTGTCAATTTCATCAACTAAGGTATTTAAGTATGTGCCAAAAAGGTGTTATGTAACAAAAAAAAAAAAAAGAAAGGAAAGAGACGAGAGATGCCCAGAAGGAAATCACGTGGTCAGGATGCATCCAAGGATAAAAAAAAATTGAAAAGGATGTATCTATTTTTATATAAAACGTCGTTTTATTTTTAAAAGTTTTTAAAAACTAAAAATAGCTATTTTAAAACTAATATTTATAAGTTCCTCTTACATTTTTTTCTAGATCATTATTTTACATTTTATAAAATTCGTAAATTTTTAAATAAACATATTTATTCAAAATTTAAAACGAGTTTTAACGATCTCTTCCTACTTAAAATGGCAGTGTTG
This sequence comes from Cordylochernes scorpioides, assembly GCA_030710605.1. Classification (NCBI taxonomy): domain Eukaryota; kingdom Metazoa; phylum Arthropoda; class Arachnida; order Pseudoscorpiones; family Chernetidae; genus Cordylochernes; species Cordylochernes scorpioides. The sequence continues at coordinate 110,250,534 of CP092866.1, read as the reverse complement.
CTCTTTTTCAAGTATTGGTTTTTAATTAAACCACTATTTAAAAAAAAAAATCAATAAATTGCTACTACTTCTAGTATTTGTGTGCTATTATGAATTAAAAAAAAAAAGAAAAAAAAAACTCTATCAAAGATTAATACACTTGAAATTCACACACACACAAAAAAAAAACTTTATTTCAATTTTATTCATCCAAACAATTTGATATACGAAATATTTAGGGGTATGATAACACAATACTCTGACGTAATATCAAATTCCAAAAGTAAAAGTTAACAATTATTTTATCAGATGAGTCAAACTCGGGGGGGGGGGGGGGGGGGGGGGGGGTGAAGGTCTATGATCTAAAAGCAGACGATAAAAAGAGACTAACCTTTTAAAAATAATTATCTGACTGAGAAACTATTTATCATTCTGTTGCAACCTTAGTCCATCATTTTAGCATGAAATACTAGATAAAAAAAAAAGGGAGGGCATTGATAAAGTTTTATTTTAGTTTCATCTATCATAATTTTGAATCGTCACCTACTAAAAATAAAATAATGAAGTTGAAACGCGCAGATATTAAATAATGGACTTTATAGTCAATAGCCATATTTAAAAAAAAAAATCATTATCTAATAAATTATTCTCATATCAATTAAAATTCTTATTAAGGGCTGTTTTAATGAAGGTCAAATTCTAGATAATTTGGATGACTAAGGTAAAGGAGACGTCGTTTGTTTTAAGGGGGTAAAAAAAAAAAAGTGGTGAATGGTGGTAGATTAATATTTATTTGAAATCATATTAACAAACTATGAAATATATATTTTTTTACGATTTCAAGGGGAAGAAGAAAGAGCTTGAAGCTGCATATATATTTATATAGGTGAAAATATAATTTTAAAAATAGAAAAAAATATTATTTAAATATAAATATCACAATATCTTTCCCTTTCCTCCACTTTTTTTTTTATCTCAAAGAGGAGAATTTGATATAGGCTTAGCAAAATTGAACAAAATCTTTTTTGTGGATTTCTGGTTGTTTTGTTTGTACTCACGTATGTTGTAGTTATGAGGACATCCCTTCTGATAAAAACAAATATATATTTATTTAAGGAACGACTTGTTCCATTACATATATTGTTAAGACAAGTTAGCGGTAAACATCAGCAAGGTTGAAGGTAGTTGTTGGAAGTTACGTCATAGTAGTGACGTCAGCATCTATGATGATTAAAGTCAAAGTCTGTGTAACAATTCCCTCCTTACTTTGACTTTATTCCCACGATGCTGAGGCTCTCCAGGTGTTTCTTCATCTGGTCTCGGGATAGGTCCTTTGTGAAGATATCCGCCTCCAGGTCCTGAGATGGCTTGTACAGAAGGCAGATGTCTCTGGATTCATAACAGTCTCTCAAGAAGTGGTACTTTCTGTTGATATGTCTACAGCGACTGCTTTGTTTAGGGCTGGAGATCCAGTTGATCAATGACTGACTGTCTGTATAGATCGCAGTTGGTTTTTCCATGAAATTCCATTCTTCCAGCTCTCGTAACAGGTTTATTATCCACTTGATTTGACAGCAGCTTTCACAAGCAGCTATCATTTCCGCTTCCATTGTGGAGAGGGCGACGAGTGGTTGTTTACTACTTTTCCAGTCTATAGTTGCTTCGCCGAGCTTCAATACATATCCGCCGTAGGATTTTCCATCATGAGTGGTCGACCAGCTGGCATCGGTGTAGGACTTCAGGATTCCAGTCTTCCCTCTTTCAAATTTCACTCCTAGGTCAATTGTTCCTCGTAGGTATCTCATCACTCTTTTGATTGCTGTCCAGTGCATCTGTTTTGGTTGTTTGGAGTACTGTGAAAGTTTGCTAGTGATGTAAGCAATGTCGGGTCTAGTGTTAACAGCTAGAAACATTAGCATTCCAAGGGCTTCCTGGTAAGTGTGCTGTTCACAATTGTCATCTTCAATATGATTATCCAAATTGATTTCTTTGGAACCTGGTGTTGGAACTTCCTTACAAGTTTCCATTCCATATTTCTGCAATATTTGTTGTACATAGTGGCTTTGCTGTAGCGAAATTCCCTCCTTGTCTTGTATGATCTTGATTCCCAAAAACATGCCTTTAGATGTTACATCCTTTATTTCCAGGTGATGTCTCAATTTATTGATGAATCTGTTTGAGGTATCTTCAGAATCTGAGACAGTGATAAAGTCATCAACATATATCCCTACATAGAAGTATTTGTCTTCATTCTTCCATTTAAATAGGCAAGGATCAGATTTAAGTTTTTCCAGTCCACAGTCATGAAGTACTTGACTGAATTTCTCATACCACGATCTTCCGGATTGAGGTAGACCGTAAATACTTTTGTTGAGTTTGCAAACTTTGTTTCTGTCTTGGACAAATCCAGCAGGTTGTTCCATGAATATTGTATTTTCAATGTTTCCATTTAGATAGGCTGCTTTCACATCAAATAGTTTAATGACTGAATCTTTTGTTGCTGCCATTGACAAAATAGTCCTGAGGGTGGCATTTTTAATTACAGGGCTGAAACTTTCGTTGTAATCTCTTCCTGGGATTTGGTTGTATCCCATTGCAACAAGTCTAGCTTTGTAAGTTTTGTTTTCTTGGTCTTTAGATATTTTGAACACCCATTTACTTTTGACAACTTTAGCGTTTACAGGTCTAGGTACCAGTTCCCATACTTGATGCGAGTACATGTTCTGTATTTCCTCAAGCATTGCGTTCTCCCAATGTTTCTTGTCTTCGCATGCGATGGCTTCTTCATAGTCTTTCGGAATGGTTTCATTCGTAGTAGCCAGAACGTAGTCATCGAATCTTTTAGGTATTGTTCGAGTTCTTTGTGGTCTGTCTGATTCACTTGACTCTGTCTGTCTGTTGACCATGGTATCTGGTGCTGGCTCTTCAATATCAACATCTGATAGAACATGATTGTTCAGTTGTTCATCCTCCTGAATGAAGAAATATGTGTCAGTGTCCGTATTATTATCATTTTGTTTTTCTTCCGAGATGACATTATTGTTCTCTCTGAAGTGAATGTCTGCGGTTTCAAGAATGACTCTCGCTGTGATATCAAATACTCGATAAGCTCTTCTGCATCTCGAATATCCTACAAATATTCCTCTCTTAGATTTAGCTTCTAGTTTGTGTCTTTGATGATTCTCGAGTTTATAGAAGACTTCACAACCAAATCTCATGATGTGAGAGACGGATGGCTTTTTACCTTTCCATTTTTCCATAGGGGTAGTGTCTGGGTCATTAGTTGTGGGAGTTAGATTGTACAGATATGCAGCTGTATTCACAGCTTCTGCCCAGAAGTGTAGGGGTAATTGGGAGTCTGCCAGAAGTGTTCGGCCTTTGTCTAATAGTGTTCTGTTAGCTCTTTCAACTCTCCCATTGCTTCTTGGGGTGTACGGTGTAGTTAGTTCATGTTTAATTCCTCTGGATTCTATGAAGGTTTCAAGGTTTTTATTGATAAATTCTGTTCCGTTATCTGTTCTAAGTCGTTTTAGTTTTGAGTTTAGCTCGTTTTCTCTCTTTACAATAAACTTCTTCAAAACTTCTGCTGCTGAGAGTTTATCTTTGAGAAATTCTACAAATATTCTCCTAGAAAATCCATCTACGATGGTCAAGAAATATTTACTTCCGCCCAAGGAGTTTATTCTCATTGGACCACAGAGATCGACATAAATGGCTTCAAAGGGGTAGCTTTCCTGATTGCCATCTGTGTGAACATAGGGTACTTTGGTCATTTTTCCCAATGAGCAAGCATCACATTGATCAAGGGTACCATTTATAGAGTCCAAGCCTTTTAGAAGATTGTTCTTCAAAATCAGGTCTAGTTTGTTGTCACTAGGATGCCCTAACCTTCTGTGCCATGCAGTCCTAGAATTGTCCTTTGAAATCAAACAATGTTCATTTGGAACATGAGTTGCTTCAGGTAAACGTGATAGGTTCAATGTGTACATGTTACCATCAAAGTTGCCTGTTCCTATTAGCTTGTCATCAGAAGAGTATATGTATGCTCCTTCAGAGTTCAAAAGAACAGAGTTCCCTCTTCTTACTACGCTTGGAATGGACATTAGATTTCCTTTCAGGTGTGGTACATGGAGGACATTATGCAGGGTTACAGCGTTGTTAAGTTTGTCCTTACCTTGTACAGTAGCTTGGATTAATCCTGATGAGGCAGATTCGATGTGTCTCCCTTCTTCCGCCACTTGTATGCTTCTTCTCTCCTCCGTCTTGTGCTCGATCCAATCACCATGGGAAGTCATGTGGCTTGTGCACGCAGAATCAATTATCCACACGTCCTGAGTTGTCGGGCGTTCCTCCCTTGTGCTTGCATGTAGTGCGTATTCTGAAGTGGAGTCTCTTCGTTGGGATGGTTCCTCCGTTCGTTCTTGGATTGCTGACCTGGCTGTGTCTTTGTTTTGTTTTGGTCCTTTATGGTAGTTCCTTGTACTGGCCATGTTATTTTTGTTTGTTGTATTCTTTTGATTTCCTTTGTTGTTAGGGTTGAACCAACAGCCTTTCTTGAAATGTCCTTTTCTTTTGCAAATGAAGCATGATTTTTCTTTGAATTGGTTGCCTGATGATCTGAAAGCATTTTCAGGATTTTTGCTTCTGTCCTGTCTTTTCTTCTCGAAATCCAGTAGAGTTTGTCTCAAGTCTGGTAAGGAGATTTCTCTGTTTATTGACAGTGCTGCTGCAATCGTGTCAAAGTTAGGTGTGAGTCCTTCAACAATGTATCGTACAAGTTCTCTTTCTGTTACAGTCTTTCCTAGCTGGGTGATCTCTTGTGCCAGTTTCTGTGCTCGTACAATATACATGTTGACATTTTCATTTGGGTTCAATTTTAGTCTGGCTAGATCCAACATTAGGTCTATCCTTTTATTTTCTAGAGATCCTTCAAACCTTTTCTTTATGTCGTACCAAATTCTTTTGGCTCTTTTATCGCCTCGAAAGATGATTGTTAAGTCATCCGAAAGTGACAATATTATTAGGCTGTATGCTTCCCGATTCTTTTTCTTCCAAATATCATATTCTAGTTTATTTTTTGTAAAGTCTGGCTCGTCATTAACAATTACGTCCTCGAAGAGATCTTTTGAATCTAGAATTGCTTCCATTTTCATGGACCACGTGGTATAGTTGTTTTCTGTTAACTGTTCGATTTTTGCTAAGTTATGTGTATCCATTTTTATTCAACTTTTTCTTTCTAAATTGGCGGTTAGTCCAATTATTTAATTTATTTTTGATTTAAATGGATCAATTGGCGGTTAGTCCAATTCGCGCGCCCAAACAACGCACTGCTACCAAATTGATATAGGCTTAGCAAAATTGAACAAAATCTTTTTTGTGGATTTCTGGTTGTTTTGTTTGTACTCACGTATGTTGTAGTTATGAGGACATCCCTTCTGATAAAAACAAATATATATTTATTTAAGGAACGACTTGTTCCATTACATATATTGTTAAGACAAGTTAGCGGTAAACATCAGCAAGGTTGAAGGTAGTTGTTGGAAGTTACGTCATAGTAGTGACGTCAGCATCTATGATGATTAAAGTCAAAGTCTGTGTAACAGAATTGTATATAAGACTAATAAAACTGACTTTTAAAATGTCTTGTATTTATATAGAAAAAATATACTAGCAATTAAGCATGAGGATTTGTTGGAAAAGTATTTAAATACTGGGCTCCAAATTCGTTAATATTATCAATATAAATGTATTTTTTCTTCAAATTAAAGATATGAAATTACTGGCTACTTTATGAAAAATAATTTGATCTTCACCTTAGCTTGTTTCAACTTGGTGTATTAAGAAACGTAGAATAAGTGCCTGGATATATCATGGGATGAATGTACGATGCCGTTAACAGTAGTTGAAATAATGAAATGGTAAAACTTTTATTTTTATTGAAAGCTCAAAATAAGGTATAAATTGAACCCTCAGCTACAACATAGTATATGATTAAACTTTTAAGTCTTTGTGAAATTTCAACTAGAGAATATTGAGGCCCACAATATTGAGAGGATCTTTCATGATAAGTTGTCTGTGGAGTGACAGGAAGCTAGTTCTTTGGAGGTTATCCTCTTTCTTCTGGCCTTCCTGCCTGGAGATCCTTCCTCTTGCAGGATGTTTAGACTGTTGTTAACCCTATTTATATGGTCGTTCTTTTTTCAGGGGCATCACATAGAATCACTATTTAATACAGTAGAACCTTCATGAGAAGACACCTCTCTACAAAGGACAGTTTTCATTTGTAAAATTACCATTATAACTATTTTGACACTCTGTGGTAAGAGGACACCTCATAGCTTAGCAATGAATAGAATAGAGGATTTGGAGGGTATTGAAGTTCTACCTCACCCTGCTTTTAGCCCGAATATTGTGCCATCTGATTATGCATTATTTTGGTCCATGGTTACATTTCTAAGGGGAAGACACTTTGAAACATTTCAAGACATTGAAATTGTCTGTCGTGACTTTATTCGACTCCAAACTCCAAGAATGGTATCGTCAGCAAATTGAAAAGATGGCTGGATGTTATTGGAAATGACTGTCTCTACTTCAATGAATAACTATTTTTTGTTTATATAGTATTTAATGTGTATTAAAAAATTATTTATATGGGAATGAACTTTTGATACACAGCCTGGTAAGTAAAAAATTAGAAGTACAGTGGATGCTCATTAAAATATCTACTTTATAACAACAACGTGGTTATAACAACAATCTGGTCCTGAGTGAGGTTATCATAGTGAGGTTTTAACTGTATATGGTTTGCCATTAGTAACCTTTAAACTTTTCAATGGGGTGAATGAAAGGATGGTCTAAACCATTGGTTTTCAACCGCTATGACCCGGGATTGAATCCCGCATTGGGCACTTTTTTCTAATTAAAAAAATGCTCCAATGGCCCCTGATTCTTGAAATAGTACAACCCCACCAGTGAGTGCAAGTAACCAAACAGGGATCTGGCACATTTGTAAGTGCAAAAGTCTAACTGCTTTTCACATGTGCAGACATGTCATGCACTTACAGTTAAAAGCAGTCGCAAACTACCTACCATGATTATCTTGGCCTGTACCATGTGTACTAGGGAAAAAAAAAAAACTTTTCAGTTTAATTTTGTATAGCTAGAGGTTCACAGAGAGAGATATTTTAATTTATAAATTAGGTTTTAAACACAAGGTAATAAGACCGAATAAATATTTATAGTATGTGACGTTTCGTGCCTTATCAAATTAGGTTTTATATATATGGGAAAAAAGTGAATATAAAACAAAGTAAGGCCTTTTGTATTTATTTGCCTAATATTGAAATGTATTCAAGCAAACAGGTTGAGAAATATTTACCCAAAAAGACTCTTTGAGTTCTTTGCACAGAAAATATATAAGAATTTTACCCCTAGGAATAAAAGAGGGTATTAATTACAGAGGGATATAACTCCGCCTTTGCCGGTCCCAAGCCCGGATGAAAAAGGAGGAGGGGGAGCAGTAACAAGCTCACTAAAAAACCTGGTCTCAGCTGGCCCGGCTGATAGTACCCTGTAAGGGCTCCTGATCCAGGGATACAGGATGAGCAGCATTTGTACTCCATGTTAGGAGCCGCTGCACATGGCGTCTGTTCCTCATGTCAGAGGCGGCCATTTCTTTTGGAGCTAAGTCGGCCTGCCAATGAGTAGTGCTCTCAGTCTAAATGACAAAGGCAGACATTTTCTACTTCACCCAGTCATGATGGTTGTCAAACAGACACCATCAAGGGTCACAACTTGATACCCTAATATGATTGAGTGGAGATAAGAAAGAAGAAGAATGGAGGATAATATACAGTATAGGATGGAGCTATGGTTATCATTCTAAAATCTTTTTGAAGAAAAAAAAAGGAAAAAGGTTTATTAGATCTAGGAGTCTGGGATAGTAAATTGGCAGAACTATTGGGGTGGTTGATAATTGTAAGAATTGATTGAATTCACAAAAAAAGACCAGACATGAAATATAATTGGTTCTTTCAGATCTAACAATGGGGAAAGAGGAGAGAAATCATAAATAGAAACTGCTGGCCTTGAAGATGGATCCTTGGAATGATGCCAGCCAGCTACAGAGCCATTTTAAAAAAAGTCACCCATCTTCCGCAATCCTGGCCGAGTTGTAAGCTAAGTGATGAAGACAGGCCATTGACCACATGTGGATAACACCTCGGGGCTCAAAAATCATCCATTCTGGTTAGCAGCTCCGTAAATAAAGATATTTCTGTGAATAACACTAAAAATATATATAAGGAATGAAGACAATGAATGATTCTTTTTCACAAATTGTTGACTTTGCTTAGAATTTTTAATGAAACTGATTCCAAGAATTATTAATTAAACATTATATTTATTGATTTACAAGAGAGAGAACAAAATATAAAAGGGAAACTAATATTAAACAAAGGAACTTTTTTTCTTTTCGGTTAGCGCTTATTTACCTGTGAGCTTATGCACACTCTGTGGCAACAATTAATTAATATATATACAACATAAATAAATCAAACTTCTACCGTCCTTACTGCGATGAAATAATATTGGGAGGACTTGTCTCATCAGTGGTAAACCCTCCCAGCGGTTTCGCCAATTTTTAATCTACCAGACCGCTTCTTTAGAGCTCTTTAATGATCCAATACAGTATTAGAGTTCTAAAGAGAAGTGGTCTGATAGTTTAAATTGGGTAAACCGCTGGGAGTGTTCACCACTGATGAGCCAAGCCCTCCCAATATATTTTTCATCGTAGTAAGGACAGTAGAAGTTTGATTTATTTGTGAAAAGAAACATTGGTTTCTTTATGTCTTCATTCTTTACATAGTAGAACCTCCCTTTAGCGGACACCTCTCTACAAAGAACAGTTTTCATTTACAAAATTACCATTTATACAATTTAGCAATTCTCCGGAAGAGGACACCTATCCCTAAAGGACACTTTGACTCTGCAATTAGATGTTGTCCTTTACGGGGAGGTAGTTCTACTGTATATGGATGGTGCGTTATTGCTTTGTAGTAAAAAATATTAGAACCCAGGGAGAGAGGAAACACCACAAAGCAGAATTTCAGGCTGTGCCACTAATTAGATATTAGAGTCATGTAAATACTGCTCACATGTCCACAGCTTAACTGCTCCAGATTTTGTCACACAACAATCTCAACTTGAAGTGACAAATTCTTCAACCATCAAAACTAACAAATTGGTTAGTGATAACACACAATTTGTATTATAGATACAAGAAAATAAGACCAAATCCAAATAAATTAATAGTGTGTAACGTTTCAGCAACAACATTGCTACCATGGTTGAAGATGGTAACAACACTGTTACCGAAACATCGCACACTATTAATTTATTTGGATTTGGTCTTATTTTCTTGTACCTATAATTGGTTAGGTAATTGTTACACACAATGTGGTCTATAGAGGACATTCACAGGGTGTCAGTACAAGTTAAGAATATGAGGAACAATTCAGTAACAACATTGTTACTGCCATGTAGAGATTTATTATTTAGATTTGTTTCTTTACCATGTGAATTGGTTAGCTTTACACCGCGCTGATGTTTTAAATGAAGAATTATTTTATTCAAATAAATCTCTAATACTCTAAATACATATTTTGGGTTAGGTATCCATTTTTTAAGGTCTTACGCTACAACCAAGCTTTTTTCTTTTCAAATACACAGTGAAAACTATCTAAAAGGATAGGAACCAAGATTTATTTTTTGTTTTGAGAAATATCTTTGAGTTTTCATTAAAAGGCCAAAACAATTTGGGGAAATTTGGCTGTTAAAGATATTTTTTAGTTAAAATAAAGGCTTTACATTATTTTTATATAAGATTTACATATTCTCTTTTTATAGGAATCTGTAAGGGGGATCAGTCCCCCTCAGCCTCTTTTGAAGGAATGGTAAAGGCCATGAAAAATGTCTTGACTTTCTAGGTTCACATTTATCTATAGTATGTATCAATGCTGTGCTAGTTATTGCCATTGCTTCCATGCTTCGGCTCTTGGTTCATGTGAATGTTGACATCCATGCCTCGACTCTTCATTATGGATTCTATAAAGCCATTTATTGCTAGAGTTGGGATTTCACATATTAATTTCAACTAAATAATTAACTCCCCCTTTGCCAGTCCCAAGCCTCGATGAAAAAGGAGGAGGAGCAGTAACAAGCTTACTAAAAAACCTGGGCTCAGCTGGCCCGGCTGATAGTACCCTGTAAGGGCTCCTAATCCAGGGATACAGGATGAGCAGCATTTGTACTCCATGTTAGGAGCGGCTGCGCATGGCGTCTGTTCCTCATGTCAGAGGCAGCCATTTCTTTTGGAACTAAGTCGGCCTGCCACTGAGTAGTGCTCCCAGTATTAATGACAAAGGCAGACGCATTTTACTTCACCCAATCATGATGGTTGTCAAATCTCAAGCTTTACAAGCTTGATACCTTAATATGATTGAGTGGAGATAAGAAAGAAGAGAACTAAATAATTGTTGAGAATGAGAATTAACAACAACAACAATTTTAAGAATCAAAACAAAGCATTTTAGAGGAATGAAGACAAACCCAGGCATGACTAGATCCTACAGGAACTGCAAAAACTGTCACAACACCAAACTCACTCCGGACCATATATACCCGGCCATCCTTGCAGCCCTCTATATAGCAGACATCAATCCAGAAGAGGACATCCATACAGACAAGACAACTTTGTTGGCTGGTATTGTGATCAGGGTGCATGGACCAATCTGATCTGCTCCATGGAAAAACACCAACAACTAAATAATTTTCAAATTAAGTTTAATGCTCCATTTAGTGGCACTTGATTGTTTAATGGTCTATTGCTTCACTGCTCCCACATATTGTAGCAAAGTAAGTCAGTGATTGTGGTTGACACTTAGTACATAGTGGGAAAACCTTGAAACCATTCTGGAAAGTTGTTAGAATCTTCAGACAAAAAGTACTGAATGTATCTGAAGATGGTAACAACGCTGTTATCAAAAAGTCACACACTTCTACTGTCCTATAAGCTTATGTCCATAGTTTTCTTGAAAACCATTTCTGAGATTCCATCTTTCAGTGCTGCGTATATAAACAGAATCGTCCAATACAGTATTAGAGCTCTGAGAAGCGGTCTGGTGGATTAAATTGGCGAAACCGCTGGGAGGGTTCACCACTGATGAGCCAAGCCCTCCCAATATATTTTTTCATCGCAGTGAGGACAGTAGAAGTTTGTATTATGTATAAAAAGAAACATTCATGCTTTTAAATCCTTTCATTTTATATGTATAGATGGCAAGTTATTGTTTTCTGTTAATTATTACCTTGTGTTTACAATTCTCACAACTTTTTTTCTTTTCAAATTGTACTTTAATAGCCCAGATACCTCATCCTTATTTGAATATATTTCTTTATTCACATTAATTCAAAATAGATTAAAATCTCCAGGACATCAATCAAACAAAAGGTTTCTGGAGATGGGTTTCTTTATCTTTATTGAACGTAATCTCAAGCTTTCTGGTATCTCTGCCCTTCTACTGGGGTACATAGAAACATTATAAAGTAAATAAATGGAGCTCCTCCTCGGGCTACTCACGCCTGAAGACAAGATTCTTCTCGACAAATTCTTCGACATTATCATCAAACATGTTCCGAACATGAACTCCCCAAATGGCAGGGATCTGTCTAGATTCAAGGTGGCTTTAAGCTCCTGATCCGGACGTGACCTCGGAGAGGGCTACGTCGATTGTAAATATCTCTCTTCATTCCTACCATTATTATTACCTTATAACTCCCTTTGAGTGTAAAGATTGACGAGATTTCAATAAAGTTTGTTTAATTCTCAAAAATAAAGCTTCCAGGGTTAAGTTTCTTGTTCAAATTTTTATTTTCAAGCTTTCGTCATTCCTTCAACAGGAGTATCATAATAATAAATTGATACATATCCTCCGCCCATGCACGTATATTTTCAAAAATTGTTTATAACACACAAAGAATGTAATCTATATTTTCTCCCCCTTTCAATATCATTAATATTTAAAATATGTAAATAATAATTTATATATAAAAATAGTATATATCATCAATTTATTAACATGATAATCCTGCTGAAGGACTGACAAGTCTGAAAGCTTGAAAATAAAAAATTGAACAAGAAACTTAACCCTGGAAGCTTTATTTACTTTATAATACACCCATACCTCGCCGCTTTGCGTCGAGGTTACATTCCAAAAAAAAAACACGACGCAAATTGAAACGACGCAAAGTGAAAATATGTGAAGGCGCAATCAAAAACAAAGGTTTTGCAATATTTTAGGAAAAAAAAATTCAAAAAAAAAAAATTAAAGACTCGAATCCAAAACAACGCAACTTCGAAAATCTAACGACGCACAGTGAAAAATCAGTAAAAATTAAGCAGCGACGCAACTTCGAAAAAAATGCAAAAGGAAACGACGCAAAGCGAGGTATTGGTGTAGTATAAATCAGGGAAGAAGGTTTATACATAGAAACACTGTTGAATGGTTTCCATGTACTCCTGTAGAAGGACAGAGATGTCTGAAAGCTCGAGATTACATTTAATAAAGATAAAAAGAAGCTCATCTCCAGAAACCTTTTGTTTGATTCACATTATTTATTATGAAATCATTCTATAATCTTTTATATACAGTAGAACCTCCTTTTAGCAGACACCCCGCTAGCTGACACCTCTCTACAAAGTACAGTTTTCATTTGCAAAATTATCATTTTTACTATTTAGTAACTCTATTCAGTAACTGGGGGGGGTCGGTGGAAGGCTGGTTAAACCGTTTGGTTTTCGACCACTACGACCCGGGTTCGATTCCCGCATTAGACACTTTTTTCTGTTAAAAAAAAAATGCTCCAATGGCCCCCGATTCTTGCAAAAGTCCAACCCCACCAGCGAGCGCAAGTAACCAAACGGGGCTCTGGCACATTTGTAAGTGCAAAGTTGTACTGCTTTTCACATGTGTAGACATGTGGTGCACTTACAGTAAAAGGAGTTGCTAACTACCATGATTATCATGGCTTTGAGATAAGAAAGAAGAGAGACCATTTATACTATTTACTAACTCTCTGGTAAGAGGACAACTCTACCTAAAGGACACTTTGTCTCTGTAATTAGGTGTACTTTATAGGGAAGTTCTACTGTATTTTTTTGATAAACACACACATCTATTTGGAATGCTTATGTTAAAAAAAACCTATATTTAGATACCTCTTATCTCAAAATAGTTTATTTATTTTTGACAAACAAAACACAATATAAACAAACATAAGAAAGAGCACTATAGTGGCTGTGTCAACATGTTTCCTTATATAAACATACTGAAAACAATGGCCTAATTGGTCAAAAATCATTATAAAATTCATTTTGTATTTCAAAACTACACAGAATTTTACAAAATAGAACTCTAATAGATATATATAACATTAATAAAGTTTTACTTTTACTTTCTAAATTGATTCAATATATTTAAATACTAAATTTTTTTAACTATATGCATGTTAAATACTTATTAATATTAGAAATATTAGGTTTTTAAATGGCATATATTTAAAAATTGAATAGTGTGTCAGTAAAATAATAATAATTTTAAATATATATATTTCAAAATCTTGTATATGACATTTTTGTAGATCTAAATTCAAATGACAGTTCACCTACCTAAATCGACGCGACATAGTAGGGCACATGCTGCTAGAGATCCCGCCGATGCACCAGCAATTTTATCGAATATTGCATGAGATGCATATTCTTTTACACAACTTACAACGCCAACATGATATATTCCTATAAATCCGCAACCAGCGAAAGAAAAGTTCATTTTACTTAAAATAGCCATTTTTGGTGGCTTTAAATTAAAGGTAAATACACTTTAAATTATTAAAATTATAATATTTCAGGATGACAAGAGAGGAAGAAAAAAAAAACAGACGATGTCGATAGGTAAACAAATCGTCTTCTAAAGCAACCAAAATAAAACTAGTTATTTATTTAGAAAATTACGAAGGGGATAGCTCCATTTAATCTTGAGCGTTCAGGTTTTCTTATCTATGATTTATTATTGCAGTGGACTCAAGAATTATCTATTTAAATTTATAATATCAATATATTTGACACACCTAATTTTTATATAATTTTATAATAATTTTTGATGTTTCGTATAAGATTTTTAATTTGATTATCTTAAAGAGCGCTTTGAGTGAAAAAAAAAAATGGAAGTAATATAAAAATAAATCAGTTTATTATAAATAATATATTTTTTAAATTAGTGCAAAAATTATTTCAGGTGCATTTAGTTGAAGATTTTTAGTTTAAAATATATAATGTAAATGAAAATATTAATTTTATAATCCAGGCTCCTTCAAATAAAAATATAGAAGAAAAGTGAAAATGAATTATTGAGCAGAAAAACAGCCTTGCTTAAAATTAATATAAAAATGACTGAAAGAAAATAATAGAATATTCCAAAAGTTTTACAATATAGTTTTACACCTTCAGGATATTTTTCACTTCAATGACAAAATCGATCATTTTTATAACAACATTTTACACTTTAATGGCTATTTTTTCGTTTTTAGTTGTAATTTACACAATTAAGTATGGATATATGTTAGTTTCAATAGATATATGTAAGTTTTAATATATATACTAGCGGTCGTACCCGGCTTTACCCGAGTAAAGGTTTGTCTAAAGAACATTTGTTAAAACAATTCTCTATAAACTTATTTAAAAAAAAAAAAGATATATTTTGATAATTTGAAACTCGTAAATTTGAATCTCTCGATAAAGTGAACATTTTTTCCTGGTCCCTGTGTGCCGTGTCATCCTGAATTTTGTCTTTCCTAATTTTCTACATTACAAAATCATCGTTTTATCTAGTGAACATTTTTCCCGGTCCCTTGAAAAATACTCGATAAGTTGAATAAAATCAATATTAATTGATCCCCTCGGTAATTGGAGGTTAAAGGAATAGTTTCTTCGCCTTGGAATTGTATCATTATTCTTGTCTCAAATAAATTGCCGTGTCATCCTGAGATAATCTTACTTTTGATAAATAATCATTAAGATAATAAACTTAGTGATAATAAAACTTATAGATAAAAAAACTTGTTAACATCGTCGCAATGGTGGCGCTGCTTGCGAGTTAAATCTACAAATCTGCAAATAACTCTAAGGATATTCAAGATATTCAAGAAATTATTTTTCAAAAACCTTCCCGGGGATATACTTAATAATATCCCAATATTTCACGGCGATTGGATGTA
The DNA here is from genome assembly GCA_030710605.1 of Cordylochernes scorpioides. Classification (NCBI taxonomy): domain Eukaryota; kingdom Metazoa; phylum Arthropoda; class Arachnida; order Pseudoscorpiones; family Chernetidae; genus Cordylochernes; species Cordylochernes scorpioides. The sequence continues at coordinate 110,235,225 of CP092866.1, read as the reverse complement.
TGGTTTTTGAATCTATAGAGTACACACAGACAGACAGACATTCAATTTTATATCTATATAGATTAGATTTTAATCTTTTTTTTATGTTAAACTATTTTATATCAGTTTTAATCAAGCAATTGAAATAGAGCATTAGATATTTATCCCACTGTTGTGTCTTTTAAGTTAATAGAAAGTAATTATTCATCAATTCTTTCTAGTGAAATGATTTTCTTTTATTTATTTATTATATCCAAATCTAAGTAGTGTTTTAATAAGGCTAAATTATTTACATGCAAGATGATAGGCAGAATACTATCTCCTTGATATATATCTACACCAATACCTCGCTTTGCGTCGTTTCGTTTTGCGTTTTTTTCGAAGTTGTGTCGCTGCTTAATTTTTAGTGATTTTCACTATGCGTCATTAGATTTTCGAAGTTGCGTTGTTTTGGATTCGAATCTTTAATTTTTTTTATTCCTAAAATATGGCAGTTTTCTATAGAAAATTTATTTTCACTTTGCGTCGTTTCAATTTGCGTCGTGTTTTTTTGGAACGTAACCCCGACGCAAAGCGAGCAATGGGTGTATATACATTGTTTCGTGTCGTTGTTTGCGTGTGTTAAAATCGGGATGATTTTACACTGCGTGACATTGAAAATGAAACACCAAGAAATAGTGGCCAGAAAGTGATGAAACTCGGCAGACAGAGAGAGACAGGGACGAACAATAAGTGATCTTTATTTCAAAATGATAGTCATAATACAGAGCGAGAACGGCGTCGGCTTAGTAGCAAGTAGGACCACCGCGGACGGCGATGCACGCAGCAACACGTCTAGGTAGAGAGTCAATCAGAGTACGGATGGCGTCCTGAGGGATGGCTCTCCATTCCCTCTCAACCATTTGCCACAGTTCGTCTTCTGAACGCGGCTGTGGCAAGGCATGCAAACGGCTTCCAATGATGTCCCAGACGTGCTCGATTGGTGAGAGATCAGGAGAGTACGGTGGCCAGGGAAGCATCTCTACATCTTGCAGAGCTTGTTGGCTAATGCGAGCAGTGTGCGGTCGGGCGTTATCCTGCTGATAAAGGGCATTGGGTACCCCCTGAAGGTAGGGGAGTGTCACCGGTCGCAGCACATCATCAACGTATCGTTGGGCCGTCATAGTGCCCTGAATACGAAGTAAAGGTGACCTGGAATCATACGCGATTGCGCCCCAAACCATGATTCCACGTTGTCGCACGGTGGGGCGTTCCACAATTGCTGCCAGATTGAACCTTTCTCCACGTCGACGCCACACGCGTACACGGCGACTATCACTGGACAAGCAGAAACGCGACTCATCCGAGAACACGACCCTGTGCCATTCCGTCATCCACGTCGATCTAGCCCGGCACCATTCCAAACGTTGGCGCCTATTCGGTGGGGTCAATGGCAGTCTTCTTAGCGGACGGCATGAGTGCAAGCCATTAGCAACCAATCGACGGGAAATGGTTCTGGTCGAGATGGAATGATCTAGAGTGTCTTGCACATGTTGCAGGATGGCGGTACAAGTGGCTTGTGGGGCCGCCACTGCTTGTCGAAGGATACGCCGATCCACACGTGCTGACGTCACTCTGGTTGCACCGACATTCCTATAAATTGCCACATTTCCTTGTTCCAACCATCTTCTCCACAGTCGGTGCACCGTGGACGCACCAAGGTGTGTATCAGCTGCGATTTGACGTATGGACCAACCTCCCCTTTTCAGTCCGATCACCATGCCCCTCGTAAAAGCGTCTGTCTGCTTGAACTGCCTCCGTTTACGATGACCTGGCATTCTCTGTTATTACACGTGTCTTTTGACACAAGAACAAAATTTCTACAATGATTTTCCTTGAAGAAATAACGACACGAATACTGTCCTTTCTGCAAGTTCCTTCCCTTATATCTTACTCCATGTGCGCACGAGAGCTGCGCATTTTACATCATTTGCATAACTCGGTTAGGCGCGTCTACCTGAAATTTGCATAATTTTCTGGACACTATTTCTTGGTGTTCCATTTTCAATGTCACGCAGTGTATATATTTTTACTTGCTGTTGTCTTTGTTGTATTCCAATTGATTACACATAGCGCTCAACGTTAATTATTATATAATTAACTACAAGGTAGAGGGATTATATATAGATTAAATGGTAAACCTGGAGAAAGAGAATAAGTAAGCGTGGCGATACCGCTTGCAAGGTTGCATCAACAGGAAGTGACGTCAACTCCAGCGTTAACGAAGCCAACCGTCCGCCGCCACGGTCCAGCAATCTCCTCCCTCGAAGTGATCTCCTATTCATGGACCACTTCGCCGCTTAAGAGTCTCGAACGATGAAGTTCGTGTAGGTTTCTCCCCAGTGGCTTGGTCAAAATGTCCGCTAGGTTTCTTCCACTTGCTTCAAGCCAATGCTCAGCTTCAGGGCCTTGGGTAGCTGCTTTATACGAAGTAGGATATTCCTTATTTACTTCAGTACTGAGGAGTTCAATTGAGTTCTGAGCATTTCTCTGGTTCCTTAGGATCATTGGATGAGATCGAGTAGGAGAAGGCTTCACAGTATCTTCATTATGGCTGTCCTCTTCTGTAGGTATCACGTCTTCTTGATCTAATAAAGTCACTGGATACTCTTCAATCTCCCGTTGAGTCCCATAGCTGTAGTGTTCAACTGATGGAAGCACCTCCCGGTTGCTGTCGTTCCTCGATACATCACTCTCTTTGAAGACACAGTCCCGAGATTCCACCACTTTCTTCATCTCAGGAATCCACACTCTGTAGCCACGTCCTCTGAGTGCATATCCAACAAGGTTACCTTTGACAGCTCTCCTTTCGAGTTTGGATTTACGGACTTGTCTTGGAATATGGACAAATACTTGACAGCCAATAGCTCTTATGTGTTTAAGACTAGGCTTGTTCCCTGTCCACAGTTCATATGGCGTGCTTTCACCATTGTGATTGTTGAGAACTCTGTTTCTGACATAGGCTGCGGTGTAAGTCAGCTCCGCCCAGGAAGCCTTTGGCAGACCACTTCCAGATACAGTGCTCCTGACAAGATCTAGGAGTGTCCTATTCATTCTTTCTGCCACACCATTCTGTTGGGGTGTATACGTCATAGTGTGTTCATGAACTATTCCAACGCTCGTGCAGAAAGTGTCCCATTCCTTGGAACAAAATTCCAAGCCATTATCCGTACGTATTCGTTTTAGTTTCCGGCTGGTTTGTTTCTCAGATTCTTGAATCCACTCTTTGACTTTTCCCAGGGTTCCGCCTTTGTTTTTCAGGAAAAATACACTTGTATATCTCGTAGATTCATCAATGATGGTTAAGACGTACTTGGCTCCTCCCCAGCTCAATACGTCGAGAGGACCCATCAAGTCCGCATGCACCAAGTCCAACGGCATGATTTCTTTTTCCTCCTTGTGTGTGTGTTGAAGGATATAGCAAAAACAGAACATAATACCTAATGTAAATAAGACTTTCCAGATTGATAAACAGATCTCTAATATAGTGTCCATTCAGCCACTTTCTGATAAAACACTCACGGCTAAAATTTATGTTGACAACTCAGAAACTTTACAGATACTACAAAATAAAATACATATAAATAAAGATTCACAAAAAAGTTGTAAGACTATAAGCATTAAAAATCCAAAAGTTACGGTAGACACAATAATATGCTGGAATATAAATGGACTTTTTAGGTTGCTCTCTGTTTTTCCACTTCTCGAGTACATTAAAAATTACGAGATTTTCGCTATACTTGAAACATGGTGTTCAAACCTCACAAATATTACATTAAAGGATTTCCAAATTTTTGAACAGCCGGCAACTAAGACCACAGGAAGGGGAAGGGGATCAGGAGGAATAATTGTGGGTGTCAAAAAAGGGGGACATTACAGGTTGCACAGTACAGAAAAGGATAACATCTGGATATCGATTTTCTTATCACAAAACATAGGAACCGACAAACCCACCACCTGCTTGATATTTGTATATCTCCCTCCAAACGAACTGTACCAGAACAACTTAGATAGATTAACTAAATATATGGAAAAACAGATAACTGACGGGAAAGAACTAATTCTGATTGGGGATTTAAATATTAGAACTGGAGGGCTCGGGGGACTGTATAATCCAACAAATCTTCAACTCTCTTTAGTTTCCGAAAGAAAAGCAAGAGATCTAATAATTTCACCACTGGCTGAAGGACTCCTTGAGTTTCTCGAGGACAATTCGCTGACAATAATCAACGGACGATCAACAGGAGACAGAGAGGGTGACTTTACATATGTTTCGGAGAGAGGCTCATCAACTATTGATTACTGCATAGTTTCCCAAGGAATACTGGAAAAAATATCAGACTTCAGGATAGAAACCCAGATGTACTCAGATCACCTTCCTCTTATCCTGAAGTTAACAGTCCAAAACACCTATGAAAACAAATCTAAGGGAGAAGAATATGGTGTTACGAGATACAGATGGACAGCTGGGGGAATTAAGACATTTAAACAGGAATTAAAGGAATTGCAAGTAGTAAAAATATCAAATCTCGATAGCTCCGTAAATACTTTCACTCAAAGAATTACCGAGGCAATGTCAACATCAGGAATAATGTACTCAACTAAGAGTGCCACCGGAAAATCTAAGCCATGGTTTGACAAAAACTGTTACGATATGAAAAAGCTAACAAAAGAAAGTCTGAAGGAATTCCGTAGAACCAACAGGAAGGAAGACCTTGAAAGCTATGCTCTCCATAGAAAGAAATATCTCGGTTTATTAGATGATAAAAGAAGGAAATATATTCAGGAAAAACAAGAAATATTGAGAAATATTAAAGATTCAAAGTCCTTTTGGAAGACCATTGCGCTATTTAAAGGAGCAACAAAAATTCAAGGAGAAATTACTGTACAGGAATGGCACGAATTTTATTGCGAATTAATGAGTATTGAGGAAAAAGAGAAGATCTGTAATATAGAAGTGAGGATCTCGCCGAGCGACCCAATACTTGATCCAGAGATAACTTCTGAAGAGATAGGCAGGGCAATCAGAGATTTGAAAAATAACAAGGCAAGTGGACCGGATGACATCCCCAATGAAATAATAAAAGTACTCCCAGACTCATACATGGGTTTATTAGAACAATTTTACAATAGAGCTCTGATAATGGGACACTGTCCTACAATATGGACTAAATCGATCATACATCCAATCTTTAAAAGCGGTGACAAAGACAACCCTTCAAATTACCGTGGTATAGCACTGATAAGTAATTTTTCGAAACTTTTTACAACAATACTAAGATCAAGACTGAATGAATGGGTAGAAAGAAGAAACGTCATTCCAGAAAATCAGGCGGGTTTCCGAAGGGGCCGATCGTGTGTGGACCTGATATTCACATTGACCTCTCTAATACAACTTTCACTGAGGAAAAAGAGAGGAAAATTATATGTATTTTTTGTTGATTTGAGAAAAGCATTTGACACAGTTCCTCACTCATTACTCTGGAAGAAATTAACCAATCTGGGCGTAAGCTATCAATTTATACATGCAATTAGAAATTACTACGAACAGGCGACTGTGGCAGTCAGATGGAGGGGTTCAATTACAGAAAATATTAAGATACATTCGGGCGTTTTACAAGGAGAGCCACTATCGCCATTACTTTTTATATTATTCATGACGGACCTGATTAAAATGTATGACAACTCAGATCTGACGAGTGTATACCTTCCGGAATTTGGTGATGTTCACCTGCTGATGTATGCAGATGATATTGCTATTATAGGGGAGTCGAGGGTAAACCTCCAAAAAAAGATTAATATATTGAAGGAATATCTTGGTGTGAACGAAATGACACTGAACGAGTCCAAATCGAAGGTTATGGTATTTCGCAATGGTGGTAAACCCTCAAGAGAAGATAGATGGTACTGGAATGGTAAACCTCTGATGGTAACAAGAAGATATATCTACTTGGGATACCCTCTGGTCAGTACAACTAAAACCACTCAAGCCGCAAACTTTTTCAAAGGAAAAGCACTTGCGGCAATAAATGCTACAACCCCAATATTGGCGAAATCAAAAATTAATTCACTAAACTCTGCAATGAAACTGTTTGACTCAATTGTGATGGCTGTTTTGATGTATGCTGCTCCAATTTGGGCAACAGAGTATAAAGATTTATTAGACCATATACAAGATACATTTATTCGTAGGTTTTTGAATTTGCCTAGATATACACCAGGATACATAATAAGACCAGAAACAGGCCGCGTCTCATTAATAATAACAGCTCTGAAATTGACCTTGAAATATTGGCTGAGGGTGCTGAGTATGGATACAAATAGACTGCCTCGAATTTGTTTAACTAGAATGAGGCAATTATCCTGTGCTACAGGTGCGCCCATCGGTTTTGTAGGATTGTTGCGTGATGTTGGTGTGGCTTGTGGAAAGGCTGCTGATAAAATTATAATTAAAATTAATTTATATAAAGCCAGAAATATAGAAATAGAAAAGAAGCAACGGCTGAAATAACGGCCGCCGGAGTTAACCCTACATGTTTACCGCAAGTCCAGCGTCTCTGATGACGTCCCACGCGCATGCGTGGTGAAGTGTTGATGCCGAGGCCGTCTTAGCTCGGCTCGCTGAAACAAAGTGTAGTCGCTACACTACTCCCCCTCCAGTAGGATCTTTCCAGCGATCCTATGCAATCTTATTGGCTTGTTAAGTTCGGGTCTTGGGAAAACATCGGTCCTTCTGAAGTGAAAGCAGGCTTGAGGCGGTCGATTGACACCCACGTGGATCTCTTTTTAATTTTCAGTTTGTAAATTTTGGGTTTCCTAAAAAGGACTTCATATGGACCGTCGTATGGGGGAGCTAGCGGTGGCAATATCAGGTCCCGACGTAGATAGACATGGGAACATGTCTCGAGTGGTTTGGGCACGTAAACGTGGCGGTTCCCATGTGGTTTGCTTGGTGCAGGTTTCAGAGATGCCATGGCGCGCTTGAAGTCCTCCAGCCACGGTTCGGTTTGGTGTGGCTTGTGGAAAGGCTGCTGATAAAATTATAATTAAAATTAATTTATTTAAAGCCAGAAATATAGAAATAGAAAAGAAGCAACGGCTGAAATAACGGCCGCCGGAGTTAACCCTACATGTTTACCGCAAGTCCAGCGTCTCTGATGACGTCCCACGCGCATGCGTGGTGAAGTGTTGATGCCGAGGCCGTCTTAGCTCGGCTCGCTGAAACAAAGTGTAGTCGCTACAGTTTTATAAAACAATTAAGCAATTTGCTTAATAATAACGGATCCTCGTGGCTTACTTATTGTAATGATCCTGACTCACTAAAAAATGCTATCCCTGGAATATTAAGAACCGCGATAGAGCAAACAATACAAAACGACCTAACAAGAATAACCCAATCAAAGTTATATTCCCACTATAGAGACATATATACAAACTTTACCACCGAAGAATACTTCTTAACTGAACTCCCTTTTCCTATCATCAGATTAATTGCACAATTTAGAACCCTTTCAATTTTTTTCAGAGAACACCATTTGATTTTATTGAGGCGTGAAGACCTGAAATGCACTTTCTGTGAATCAGGAATAACAACGGAGATGTTGCATTACTTATTTGACTGTGCTGCACTGTCTGAGGAAAGACGAAAATTAAATGATAAAACGGGGCAACTTTGTCCTTCATTTCCGGCACTGATTAATGAAATATCAAATAATAGGTATATAGCGATGGCGATATTTGGATTCCACAAGACTATATCCCGGAAAAAGGCCTCACAGTGTTCTCCCTATCCCTTGTGAACTGGCGAATCCTGTATAGGGCGAGTGGCCCCAATAAAGGCTTTTTGTTGTTGTTGTTGTTGTTGTGTGTGTTGAAGGAATGGCAGACGGTAAGACTTGCCGATCAAGCAGTCTTCGCACTTTTCTGGCTTTGCCGGGCTGCAATCAAGTCCTCTTACGCTTTGGTTCTTGGCCATTTTTGCTATCGTATATGCATTTACATGCATCAGCCTTTTGTGCCAAAGTTCCAGTGTAAGCTCTTCCTTGCATTCAGATGCAAGAGAAATACGATCATTCTGATCTATCGGAGAGGATGGAGTAGTCTGGACGTAGTAAAGTCTACCCAACTTCTTTCCATCTATCAAGAGTTTACCTTTCATGTCCATAATGTGGCAACCACTCCTGTTGAAGACAACTTTTCTACCGTTTTCTATCATTTGGAGTACAAACAGAACACTGACGCATATCTGGAACGTACAAGGTGTTCTGGGCAACCATATTGCGGGCATCTCCCTTGTGTCCAACAAATAATGGCACTGACAATACCGATACCACATGCTTCTATAGAAGAGCCATTCGCAATAGCGATGGAATTCATATTGCTTGTGCACTCTTTCAGACATGTGAAGTAATCTCTCTTGGGAGTCATATGGTGCGTCGCTCCAGAATCTATGATCCAGGTCTCGGCGGTAGCTCCAAACAAAGTGTTGCACGTTGCCGACATATTTACGCCTTTGTTTTGGTCAAACCTCTTTGGTCTTTGTTCATTTTTCCTTTCTTCCTGCATTCCTTTGCATAATGGCCTTTACCTCCACATTTGAAACAAACAACCTTTACTTTAAATTGTTTTTCTGTTTCAATGGGCTTCGAAGAGGCATTAACGACCATGGCACCCACATCTTTTGGTAGATTTGACGAACGCCTTTCTGCTTCTGCCAACAGCCGTCTTTTAACTGTGGCGGTCGTGAAGTCTGAATCAGGCAAGTTACATATGGTTGAGCCAACGGTGTCCCAATCCTCTGATAATCCACCCAAAAGAACCATAGCCAAATCGCCATCATCAATTTTGTCGCCAATTTGGGCCAGTTCATTTACAATGTAGTTTATCTTCCCCATATACCCTTCCATATTGCTGTGCTGAGTCAACCTTTCGCCATATAACTGCTTTCTTAGTTGTACGGCTCGATATCTACTATCCTTTGGTGCATATAATTTTTCCAGTTCCTCCCAGACCTCTTTCGGAGTATTCAAATGTTGAACATGCAATTGTTGTTCATCATTAATCCCGAGGCAAATTTTTACAAACGCCTTACCCTCCCGCGACAAAAAAAGTTTTGTTTCAAGAAGGTCACTAGGGTCAGGCTTAGCCTCTCCTGGATTGATCAAACTCCACAAGTCGTTTTCGATTAGAACGAGTTTCATCTGGAAGCTCCTGCTGGAGTAATTAGCACCATTTAATTTTGTAATCGTCGTGTTTGCCATTTTACAAACTATTTGGTAAGTAGAAAAAGGATGGGCCAAGTAATCAAAGGAAATTTGGTTACTCACGTTTTAGGCCTTGCGCTTCTTCAGTCTGACGTTTTAGGTCTTGCGCTTCTTCAGTCTCACGTTTTAGGCCTTGCGCTTCTTCAGTCTCATAATCTTTGTTGTATTCCATTTGATTACACACAGCGCTCAACGTTAATTATTATTTAATTAACTACAAGGTAAAGGGATTATATATAGATTAAATGGTAAACATGGAGAAAGAGAATAAGTAAGTGTGGCGATGCCGCTTGCAAGGTTGCATCAACAGGAAGTGACGTCAGCTCCAGTGTTACCGAAGCCAACCGTCCGCCGCCACGTTCCAGCAGTCTTTTAAAAAAACTATTTCCAAATCTCTACATTTCCAAATATTCGGGCGCCAGTGGCTGCAGAAAAGCAGACCACAATTTTTTTCATCTACGGCACATGTAGAGACCTAAAGCTGTGCCGCTAGCAATAGATGTTAAAGGGGAAATTAACCAATACTTTCTGGTTAAACATATTTTAATTTTAGACCAATAAAACTATCTTCCAATGTACATCAGAGTTATTTATTAAACACAAAGAAAAATACTTAATAGAATCACGCACATATATAAGATTAAAAAAAAACTATATATAAGGTTAAAATATGGAGGAGTTTAATATACATATAAATATAAACACACAAAAAAGGCCTATTATGCCATTAACCCCAGATTATCCCCACCTACCTCGACATCCAGCCACCCAAGTCCAGGATTCGAAAAAGGGAGGCTTAGGCCGCAGACAGCGGCCTAAGCCCTCAGCAACTCCCAGTCCTCAGCTTCTCAGGAAAAGTTCTAACTTTAACTAAAATGTAAATATCCCGCTTCCTTGTCCCAGTGTTGCTGGACTCACCCCCCCCCCCCCCCCCCCAAGGCTATCATCACTTTTCTCTCTCAGTGAAAAAAAAATAAAAAATATATTTAAAAAAATGATAAAATTAAATTAAATATAAAATTATTAAACAAAAATTCACAAAAAATAAATAAAAATTATAAAATATTGAAATAAAAAATAATTTTAAAAATACAATTAACATTGTGGGAGCTGGGCATCTTGGGAAAGGTTCAGGGCTCGTGGTGGAGCTGGTGTTCTGCATGAAGATGGTGATTATAACACCCACCATGGGCTTGTGGCTTGCCCATAGGCATGCTGGAGTCTGGCTTGATACTGGTGGAATCAAGTCAAGCACCATAAGTCGGTGGCTTGACATCAAGGAAAGGGTGTCTATCTTGAACTCTGGCTTGGGTTCAAGTCAGCCACCATGGGACATGTGGCTCGACCACCAGGAAGGGGTGTCTGAGTCCATCTCAGACTAGCTTGGTAGGGCCAGGTCATCCACCACAAATCAGGTGGCTTGACCACAGGAAGGGGATCTCAGTCTCTGGCTCGGTGCTGCCAAGGCTAAAGGCGGCTTCAGGCTCCATCTCGACACCTCAAAATCACTGAGGTTTGCGGCTTAGATGGACAAAGGTGGAACATGGTTAGGTTAGGTGGGGTTCTGGGTGATTTTGGCATATTATGGTCACGAGGTATCCTAACACGTGCAATGTTTCTAAATAACAAGGGAGTTCTATGTAGATACAACTTGGTGCAATGAACGTTATTACCAGTAGTTGCTAGCATAGTGAAGGATTAGATACACTTGCCTCCAATATCCGCTACGAAAAGGATCTTTCTCGCTAACAGTCGACTCATTGGGCAAGCTTCTCTGGCACCCTCTTCCAGGATCATCCACACGGCCACACTCCCCGGAGTCAACTTGCACGTATTCTGTTACTGCTCAGATCACCAGATTGTCTGTGCTCCCCCACCCTGGAATGTCGTCCTAGCGTCTGTCCCCCTCCCACGTGGGCCATCCATCTTTCATCAACTTCGTCCTAGAATATTGGCCCCTTGTTTATCTTGTAAATATGGTAAGGAGGGGATTATACATATTCCACTGCCCTCTTCTCATTAATTAAGGACTAATTTCACCAGTAGCCCTTTGATCTCCCTAATGTATCTGGCCACCTGAGACTCTTCAGCCTCCCAGTAGCGTAATGGCAGGATTACCGCCAACCCTTGTTTGCAGAACCACATCCCAACTGTGGAATAATGGTGTGGAATAATGGATATCCACTTCAAGACGTTGGCCCAACGATGACCGAACCATGGACCGGGAACAGCAATCAATCAAAGGTCGCCTTCCGCCCGCGACGCTACCTGGCGGGGATTAGCTAGCATAGTGAAGGATTAGATACACTTGCCTCTGCTGACTAGTTATATTTTTCTCTGTCCCCTTTATATGTTTAAATAAAGTTTGCTTAAAGGATATTTACACTATCTCTTTTCTGCTATTTAGTGATCTGTCTAAAATACTTGCAATAGCTACAACGAACCAGCACTGAAAATAATTTTATGAAAACTTCATCCTGGTAAAACGTTTACCAGCCTTTCCTTCACAAAGTGGCGTTACCACGGGTGGGCTTCTGACAAGGCAAGAACAAGCGGATTGAACGGCGGAGTACAAGTCAAGACTCAAGACAAATACCATTTGTTTTACTTTTGTTGATAGTTTATTTTGAAAATTGGAAATTTTAAAAAGGAATAGAAGTTTACTTAGATGGAAACTAACTCGCATCTTGAAGACGACAGAAGAGTTTCTGTCAAGTAATCCACCAATACCTGTAGAGGACATACTCCTACAATAGAAAACGGAGCATCATTCTCCGATTCTCCGATCTCATTCTGCTACAGATTCGTCACACTCGACAAGTCGAAGGTGCGACCTCGACGAAAGTAGTGCGTGCCCTCCTTGACACAGGTTCGCAATGATCCTATATATTGTCTAAAACTTCCCAGGATCTCAGACTATCTCCCACTGGCCAGGAATCACTTAAGCATGTGGGGTTTGGAGGTCATACTAGTGAAAGAGTCCATCAAGGATACAAAGTTACTTTAGGTCATGCTTCGGGAAATTATAAAATGGTTGCAAAGCTTCTTGACCAACAAAAAATCTGTGGTAACCTACAAATATTGAGCCGTGGGCCATGTATGAAAGAACTCAAAGCCCACAAAATCTGGGTTCCTGGTATTGGGGAGAATGACATGGAAATTGAAATACTCCAAGGATGTGATGTGTTAGGATATATTTTCATGATGAAATGTTGTGAGCTGTCAAATGACTTGACTGCGTCGCAGATGCGTTTTGGACCAAATGCTAGCCTGGTAGTGACGTTTCACTCATGCATCATGTTACAATGATGACAATTTTGGAGAGCACAGTATAACCAATCTGTAGAATCTCGATGTCACAGACCTTGTCGTCGGAATTCCACGGAGCGTCCAATGTTTTATCCCATTTAATCGGGTTGCATTTCCAAATTCGGGGTGCTTCGGCCATCTATCTTTGTCGCACTTCCACAGAGCATTCAGCTCCGACCCGTCTAGTTGAATCACTGCTGTAGTCCCTGACAGTCTGACACCGTCGTAGAAGCCAGTCACGCCATCGCATTGCAGCTCGCTAAGATTGTTGCTGTTTTCATGGAGTTCTCAGGGGTTTATTTTGCACACTGTACATTATCTGGAGGGCACACACCTTCCGCCCGCTTGATTTGGTTCAAAGCACCCCTACCACAGCGGTTGTCACAGACGATCAGCTTGCCCTCTCCCGCTATTCAACCAATCTGGATAATTTCCTTTTCCATGTCAACATTTCCAGTGAGATATCTCACTCAACATACAGCCATCATTTGTAGGGCGTTCTCCATCTTGAAAAGTTTAGCTGTTTGAGCATCCTCAGTAGCACATGTAGAAGACTCAATAATTATATTCCAGTTGAGGTACTCTAGAATGAACTTCATCATTGTCTACTTTGGTTTTTGTGATCAGTGAAACGAGGGCAGTGATTCTCTTTCTTACATTTCCTGCTGCTGATACTCTGTGGACTTTGAGTCACAGAAGAATATTCTAGTGTAGATTCTAACAATCCATTTATGATGTCTCTCCCTATATATGGATCTTTGTTAACTAGAAGACGTGATTATATACAGCTCAGACTTTACAAACCACCTTAAAAGACTGAAATCTATCTTCAAATGTGTGTTTTAGCGAGTCTAATTTGAAGCTGAACGACTTTGCATTAGAAGAACTTGACATTCTTGGTCATATAACCAACCAACAGGGTATAAAACCTGCGAATATCAAACCCAAACAGTTAGGGATTTTCTTCAGTCCAAGATGGTCAAAGAAGTGCAATAATTTCAAGGAATGTGCTCATATTATAGAAAAGTTAATAAATATTTCTCGTCAATTGTTGACACATTGACAAGACTCGTCAGAAAAAAATGTGCAATTTACCTGGACAGAAAAACAAGAGGAAACATTTCAAAACCTTAAAAAATCTGTCAATTTGTCAAAATATCAGCCAATTTTGGGCCACTTTGATCCAAATGTAGCCACCTATATCCACACAGACGTCTCTAATATTGGCTTAGATGCAACACTCGTCTAAAATATCGGTGGGGAAGAGAAGCTTATATATATATCATATTAGAATCGAACTCTAAGTAAATCTGAGCAAAATTATTTAACCACTGAAAAGGAATGTTTAGCTGTGGCGTAGTCATTTCAAAATTATGATACAAATTATGACTACATTTAGAAGTTTTAGACCATATTTATAAGTGCAATAACACAACATTTCAAGTTTAAAAACAACATTATGATATTAATATATTGAAGTTGAATATATAACATTTTGAAATTTTAAAAGTGTTTCATACTGAAAAGAACCTCTCCATTTCTTACCTTTATTATAATTTTATTTTCTATAAGAGAGAACTAATTTAAAATTTTAAAAAATCATAAAATTTTTGTTTGTAGCAAATTTATTTGAAGTACTTGATGAACTTCAAGTGTATGAAGATTTTTTTTGTAATAATGGCCATTAAAAAGAAATATTTTCAAATGCATTATTACAAATAAAATATCAATTCATTACTATTTCTCCCCCTAAATGTTGTTTTTAATTTTTGAATGTTATTTTTACATTCTGTGTATAGTTTTAAGTCGGACTGCTGCTTACCGCCGACGCCGGTGTACTTCCTGGAAGATTCTACGAACTTTTGTCTCCTGTTCTGCTCCTGCTTTCCCTCACCGTGCTGCAGTTGGTGAGTTTGTAACTGCTGTGTTCTTTATTGTTGTTTTACTTTTGCGCTCTTCTGTAATTATTTATCGATTAGGCTTAAATAAAGTCCTAAAGATCCTTTGTACCCACGGAAGTTATTCTTTGATAACCAACTACGCAACAATATTCTTATCTAAATGGTAACATGGATATCGAACCATATCATACAAATGTTCACACCTCCTTTCGCATACACCTTTCATAAAATACTATCTCATATATATAGTTATATTGATTTATTTGTGAAAAGAAACATTCGAGTCTTAATTTTTTCATTTGTTTTCACTTCTACTGTCCTTACTGCGATGAAAAAAATATTGGGAGGGCTTGGCTTATTAGTGGTGAACCCTTCCAGCGGTTTCGCCAATTTAATCTCCCAGACCGCTTCTTTAGAGCTCTAATACTGAATTGGATCATTCAGCTTTTATATGCTACACTGAAGGGTGGAATCTTAGAAATGATATTTAAGCAAACTAAGGGTATAAGCTTTTAGAACAGTAGAATTACATTTAATTATTGGCATCGAGCAATGCTCTTCCGCAAACAATAAGGACAAGGCCAGATAGGCATATAAAGATGAATGATCCATTAAGATATTAGAGCTCTAAAGAAGCGGTCTGGAAAATTAAATTGGCGAAACCGCTAGGAGGGTTCACCACTGATGAGCCAAGCCCTCCCAATATTTTTTCATCGCAGTAAGGACAGTAGAAGTTTGATTTATTTATGAAAAGAAGCATTCGCGTCTTAATGTTTTCATTTGTTATATATATCAATATGTTATATTAATCAATAAAATATAAACTAATATATGACACTTTTACAGAGAGAAATATTTACTACAATAATTAGCAAAGAAAAAATATTATTAGGAATCATTTGTATCATCCCTTTTATAATGCTAACTATTCAATTTGCACTATTTTTCCAAATGGCGCATTCTTAGACAGTCCAATCCAAATTTTAATAGTCATTCAATTTGTCACACCACACAGAAAATTCCAGCACTACTTACATAAAATAGGTCTATCTGAAACACCGAGTTGTTCCTGCGGAGAAACTGAACAAACTGCTCTTCACCTTATCTACAGCTGTCCAACTTTGCAGAAGTGAGATATCATTGCTCCCTGATCTAAATTATTTAACTTCCTTACATTAGCCACTTTGTCTATATATATTTAATGAACTCTGTCGATTTTAATACATGTAAATTTGTAAATATTGTTGCGCTGGTGGCCTGATGTACTGGGAAGAAACATTCGTGAAGTCTTTTTAATGTTTAAATAATCTTTAATTAGAAAGTATAATAATTGAACGATAGGAAATTATAGTAAATAATTATACAAAGCTAAATGATGTAAAAAATAATTATACATGAAATTTGAAATAAGTTTTAGAAAAGTTATCGTTAAGTCCACGGGAAAAGATGTAGCCAAAACAAAAAGGTTTTGAACAGTGACACGTGAGCACCCGCCTCGAGCCGCGCTCCTCTCTCCTAACATTACTCCCCCTCTTGAAAAAGACTTGTCCTCAAGTCTGGTGATCTATATGGCTTCATTCTTGTCACATGTACTATTTGTCTCTTTTTCCTTTTTCCCTCTGCAGTTTCGATGACTTCGTAGTTTACTGGTGATGTTTGTCGCAGTATTTGGTAAGGACCGATGTATCTTCTTTGTAGTTTGTCCGCTCTTCCTACTTTCCTTATTGGTGTCCAAATCAGTACCAGATCATTGATGGCATATTTAACTTCTCTGTGAGTTTTATCATATAACTGTTTGGATTTATTCTGTCTGGCTATTGTTTTAGAGGTGGATATTTCTTTTGCATCTTCTATTATTTCTAATAGGTTCGATACATATTCGTCATAGTCTTTGTGTTTAGAGAGCTCTGGCATATCAAAAGTTGAATCTAAGAAGGTCAATGGCTCTCGTCCGTGGATTAGGAAGTATGGTGAATAGCCGGTAGTATCCTGTATGGACGAGTTATAGGCGAAAGTTACGAATGGAAGTATCTCGTCCCAATTCTGATGTCTCTCGTCGATATACATGGCCATCATATCAGCGAGTGTACGGTTCATTCTCTCCGTTTGGCCGTTAGTCTGGGGATGATAACTCGTCGTTTTCTTATGGAGCGTATTGCATATCTTTAGAACTTCTTTGAATAGTTTGCTCAAGAAGCAACTACCCCGATCAGATATAACTGTTTTGGGTGCGCCGTGTCGTAATACCACCTTTTGCAAGAAAAAGTCTGCAATTTCTTCCGCCGTCCCGCGGGGTAATGCCGCTGTCTCGATATATCTGGAGTAATAGTCTGTGCATACCAGGATCCAACTATTTCCTCTTCCAGATTTCGGGAATCTCCCCATCAAATCTATTCCCATTTTCTCAAAAGGTCTTGAAGCTGGTGGAATCGGCTGCAACAGTCCTTGAGGCAATTGGGATGGTGTCTTGCGAAACTGGCATTCAGGACAACTCGATACATATTCTTCCACAGTTTTAAGCATTGAGGGCCAGAAATATTTGCTCTTTAAACGATTGTAAGTTCTTTTAATGCCCATATGACCTGATGTTGGATGGTCGTGCATATTTTCTAAGAGCTCTTTCTGTTTGTTTTTCGGGACTATCAACAACCAAGGATTTTTCCAACAGAAGGATTTTTCTTGAATAATTTCTCTTTAAATTTTGTGAAGTTCTCTCCATAGCTGTTTGGATTCTGATTTACCAAATTATCGATCTTTTTTATATAAGAATCATAATCATGTTCCTCATAATTAATTGTGGAAATAATTCTTTCCGGGATAGGACATCGTGACAATCCATCTGCATCTAGATGAGTTTTTCCAGACTTGTATTTAATGGCAAAATCATATTCTTGTAGTTCTAGTGACCACCTCGCTAATCGCCCTGCAGGGTTTTTCATTTTTGCCATCCAGCACAGACTATGGTGATCGGTATATATAGTGAATTTTCTTCCGTAAAGATATGGTCTAAATTTTTTAATCGCCCATATGATAGCTAGGCATTCTTTTTCTGTTGTAGAGTAGTTGGTTTCTGCTTTCTGTACTGTCCTGCTTGCATAAGAAATTGGACGCTCTTTAGTGTTTTCGTTTAAATGAACAAGCACTGCTCCAAGTCCTTGGTCGCTTGCGTCTGTGTGGAGGCCTATAGGCTTATTTGGATCGTAATGCGTTAATACTTCAGGAGAGATGAGTTTGTTTTTCAATGAATTAAATGACAACTCTTGTTCTTTACCCCATGCAAACGAATGGTTTTTGCGGGTCAAAATCTGTAAAGGCAATGCAACTTTTGAAAATTCTCTTATAAATCTTCTATAGTATGAACAAAGTCCAAGAAAAGCTCGGACATCTTTGACGGTTCTGGGCGTTGGAAATTTTCTTATACTTATAATTTTTTCTGGGTCTGGCGCGATTCCTTCATTTGAAACGACATGTCCCAAAATAAGAAGCTCGGTATATGCAAATCGGCATTTCGAGGCATTGAGTGTCAATCCTGCTGTTTTCAAACATTCTATGATTGTCTTCAATCTGTTCAAATGGGAATGTAGATCTTCTGAGAATATGATGACGTCGTCGAGGTAACAGAGGCATATTTTCCACTTATGGGTTCTAAGAACAGTATCCATTAATCTCTCGAAAGTTGCTGGCCCGTTGCACAATCCAAAAGGTAGAACATTAAATTGATAAAGTCCATCAGGAGTGATAAAGGCTGTTTTTTCACGGTCCTGTTCTTCCACCTCTACTTGCCAGTAGCCTGAGCAAAGGTCGAGTGAAGTAAAGTACCTGGCGCCATGAAGGGAATCAAAGCAGTCATCTATGCGCGGTAGTGGATATTGGTCTTTTACTGTGACTGAGTTCAGATTTCTATAATCCACGCAAAATCTAAATGTTCCATTCTTTTTCTTCACTAGAATTATAGGGGATGCCCATGGACTTGAGGAATGTGAAATAATTCCATTTTTTAACATACTGTTTATTTGATCACTAATTATATTCCGTTCTTTTAAAGATACTCTGTAAGGATTTTTCCTGATGGGGATATCGCTCGTTGTTTTAATTTGGTGTTTAACGAGATGTGTTCTACCCTTATACTCATCCGGCGCAGTGAACATCTCGCCATATCCACTAAGGAGGGTCAAAACCTGGCTGCGTTCTTCCGGACATAACCCAGGATTTATATCAAAATCAGCTCTAATAGAGGCTACTCTTTGGTTCCCCGTCTGGTACAGTCTGTCTACCTCCGAAAGTATTCCTATCTTCGTGTTCCGGAAAAGTTTTACAGGTTTGTTCGTACCGTTTAAAATCCATATGGTCAAATATTTCTTCGTATTATTCAATTGGGATCTGGTTGTTATAAGATTATATTTGGTTGTCAGAGAAGCAATATTCTCAATTAGTATTTCTCTGCCTGTAATGCTAGTCTTACTATATCCTTTTTCTAAACATAAACAATATTCAGGAATGATTTTATCCTCAGCCATATGAGCATATCTTAAATTTGATTCATTTTGGTCAAATATATTTGGGGATTCCACCCACAAAGTATTATTTTGACAATTTATTAGTGCTTTATTTTGACTTAAAAAGTCATCTCCAAGGATTATTACAGGGTTGCATTTTTTTAAGATAATCATTTCTATTTCATATTCTTTCTTATTGATTTTAAATTTAACTCTTGACTTCCCTATTGCATTGAGTTTTTGATTATCTGCTGATTTTAATTTTAGATTTTTATCGGGTATGAATTTTAATTCGAGCTTCTTAACAAGTTCCTCATCAATGCAACTGACCATTGCTCCGGTGTCTATCAGTCCTTCTATTGGCATTCCTTTTATTACAATGCGAATGGTTTTAAATTATAAAACTATTTTAGAGGCGTAATATTCTTTTTAAAATAAAACAATTTCTACTGTCCTTACTGCGATAAATAATAGTTTTATAATTTGATAACAGATGGCGCTCTAGTACATCGTAGCGAATGGTTTTGTTTTTCTGAAGATTTACAATTAAATTTATTCTATCACCGGAGAGTTGCGATCCTTTTGACTTAATTAGTTTTTTGAAGCTACCCCTAGAGTAGGGAAGTCTTCCTCACTATGAATGTCGAAATCTAGATCCTCTTGCTCCCTATCCTCGATGCCTCTACAATTCTTTAGGTATTCCTCATGTGGTGAATTTGGTTCGTCTATAGACCTCGTATATTGTCTTCGGATAGGTCTGATATTGTAGTTTTGGTGTTGGGGCTTATACGGGCAATACCTCGAAATATGTCCTTGTTCCGAGCAGTTCCAACAGATTCTTTTGTCAACCTGATACTGTCTTCGATAATAAGTATTAGGACGTGTGGATCTTTGCTCGTGTTGGGGCACGTTTTTGTAACCATACCCCAACAGAAGGCGTATGTATAATCAAATCAAATGGATACATGGCTTCCCTCCCACATAGACTTACAGACCATTTTTTTGCCCAGAAACTTAGACACTTGGTGACACCAGACTTCCATGCTGAAAGCTGATGCCTGGTAAAGAAGAAGACATCCAGAGACATCCGAGCTGGAAACTGTTGTTTCATATGTACATATATTCCCCTCACCAAAAATTTAGGTAAAGGTGACCAGAAAAAAAGGAAAAAAAAAAGGAGAAAAATGGAGAAGGAAGATCTCTAAAGACTGAAACTTATAAAATATCCTTCCAGAGAAAGGAAAGCATCACATTACAGTCCAGGTAAAAAGGGCCTGGGTCAATTTTAGCCAAGACGGGGGGGCGATATATATACCATCCCGAGAAAAAGGGAGGATTGTATTTCAACCCATGTGGAAAGACGGGGGGCTGGAGTCTGAAATCTTACACTACCGCAGGGGTTGTTTCTCTCTTTAGATTTTTTTTGTTTTGGTAATACTATATGTTCTATTTTGAAGGGGAGAGGCCTGGGGCGTCTATGAAATTGATACTGGAGCCGTTGGCCATTTTGATTGGTGTTTCTTTCGGCGAATGAAAATGGAGAATGAGATGATATAAAAGAAGGTTCTTTGCCAAAAGGCAGGATTCGATCGGAGTCGCTCAGTGAAAGGACAGTCTGTAGACAGGAGACCTTTGCCGGCACTTTCGAGAAAGGTAAGCCATTTGTCATTATGACTTAGCGCCCCCCCCCTTTTTTGTGTAGTAGCCAACCTAGATTTCGCATGGGCCCTAAAGGGCTATAAAGTAACTTCAGGTCACCTCTATCTAAATTTTACTATGTAAATAGCATATCTCGTCAGTATAGACATGTTCCCAAATTTTAAGATATTTAAATAAATATCTAGAGAAATTTTCTTGTCTCCTCTGTTACCTATTTCATACATAATTTGTCTTAGGGTGCTATTCCAACTGTTTAAATAAAATGTTGTATGTTTATTACCTATTTGAAGGGAATGTTACTAATAATCAAGTCTCCCATAAATTACCGGCCACATACATTGCCGCGAGTGTCTGTGTTTCAGTGTTTTATAGATTGCCCAATTTAATAACGATTTCGTGGGTTGTCAGATGAAGTTGTATAATAGTGTCGCGGTTGTTTCCATCTTTAGACCACTGTACTGACAATATTATATGCTCAATCCTTGCTTTAGCCCAACTCTTAATCAATTACAGAGTTTTTTTCCCCTTTTTCTTTTTTATTTATTTTATTTATCCTATTTGCACAAATTGTATTACATGTGATGATGTAAAGACATATGCCGATAGTGCATCACTGACAGCTGTGCTGCTATTATACAACATTAAGGTCTTCCTGCGGGTTACATACATGGGGTTGTTGGCCTAATTTGCTATATATATATACTTAAGTAAGGAAACTTTTAATAAGTCACATTGTGTATCCTCCCTTTTCAACTATCCAAACCGGGAACGCATCAATGTCGCCCGCCGCGGGGCTCGAATTTAGTATATGTTTCTTCCCCTATACTTTAGAAATATATACCTAATGAAAAGCCATACTATTTTTAAGTATTGGTGAAGTAGTCCACGCATCCTGAGATTAACAGTCTATTATAAATCGTGAATTTTAATTTATGCTTTCCGTTTCACGGGCATTTTATCAGGCAATGAAAGTTATGTTGAGGCGGTGTATACCGCATCTCTCGCCGCTGTCTTTTACGATTCACATTGTTTGTGGCAAAACCTTAATATTATCATTGATTTCTGATATCAAAGTAAAACGTCTATGGGGATGAGTATCTTTTATTCTGGTCTTCTCGAGCTTTCGAGCTTGTCCGCCCTTCTACAGGAGAAACATATACAATATATCAAGAAAATATGACGTCGCCTGATGCTAAAACTATTATGATTCTATGTACATATATATATATACATTAGAAAGTTTTGCATATTATTTGTTTTCTTAAGACATATTTTTTTGGATTAAGGTATTACACATATTCTACTATTGTTTGCTATATTCTATGAATTATCTTATAGGTTAGAAATTCTATTATTTAAGTAGTTTTATAATAGTTATTGGCTATTACATATAAGTTACTTATATTATTGTTGATATTATTAGCTGGTACTAGGATATATTGTGTTATATGTTTCGGGCAAATCTATTTCTATTAATGCTATTGTGTTTTCTGAATAATAGAGAATCAATTATAAGCCTTTGATATTTGCTGTTTATGTTATTGTAATGTATTCTAGGTTCTCCTAATGCGAAAGTGTGACCTGTTCCTTTGCAGTATTGGAAAATTAGAGACCTATTGTCTTGATTAATAACGTTGCGTCTATGTTCATATATTCTATTGCTGACTCTCCTTCCTGTCTCCCCTGCGTATTTTGGCTTGGCAGCTGTATACACTCTGACAAGGGAAGGTTATCTTAAATTGATAAATGTGCATTTTTTTGCCTCAAGTAGAGATTTCCAAGATTCTATTTCTGAAACATTTTTTTTTGGATGAAGACAAATAAAACCATCTTGATAGTATTGAATTTTACAGTAAATATTTGCCAGCAGAAGGCATGATGAGATTACATGAAATTTAAACCAGTTATATGCTTAGTATGTTCCTTCAGTTGTAATTTGACACCGTCTTGAAATAAAGAAATTGGACGGTGCGCTATATCTTGATGCTGGATATTTCTGTGTCAGAAAGGTGTAGTTATTCTGTTTAATGAGAATTCCAATAATTATCGAAATTTAGCAGATTATCATTGGGGATTTGAACAACTGTCTTGAAAATTTTTGAACAGCCCGAGTAGATAGAAGAGTCCTAGAGTTAGAGTGGAGAATTAGTAGTACAGACTGACCACTCGACGCAGATAACTCTAGGGAACAATTACTGTGATAATCCGCCGTAGACAAGAAGAACATTGATTCTCAGGATACTCGATAGGCAGAATTTTGAGAATTGATAAAGTCATGGTTAAAGTTTACACAGGCATGTGGGAGTAAAGACAGTGATTTAAAGAGGCAGCCTTGTGTCTTAAATACTTTCAGTGGAAGCAGATGCCACTGCAAATATTCAGGTCTAATAATTTCCAAATTTGAAGTCATGCATGACGGGTTAGCACGGGATTGACGCCTGGACGGGTTTCCACTGGGATTAATCGAGCTTGCGAAAGAACTAGAAGAAGTGTGACATGTCACGCCACTGTACTAAATTAATAATTGAGAAGATTTATGTTGAGCCAACTGAAATTAGTAAAGAATTAAGAGATTAAGGTCTTATTCTTTGAGTTTTACACTAATTTCAATTACGCGATATGGACGGCGTTATAAGTTGGGTGGAAATGATTCGGCCGCAATGGGATGGTCTCCTGGAGGTGGTACGATCAAATACTTACTTATTGAATGCCGGGCGGGATCGCATGAAGCATTAAATGACATCGTGAAATGCTTAAAGAAACACCCTAGAAGATTGGGGATCGACAAAATGACGACATGGAAAATGCTCAACATTGTACATTGGCAGCAAAATGATATCTTGCTATTGTATGGACGACCACTCCTTCCTGAAATGTGCAGCGGATGTTAGTCCCAGAATTAGGTCCTTTGAGGCGACACTTTCCTTTGCAGATGACATAAAGACGCATGACAAAAACAGCACATGAGCATTTAAACTAACTTCAATTCCTGCCATTAATTAATTTAGTTAACCAATAGCTATAGAACCACTGGAGACCTCCATACCTATGTGAATATTTTAGTGAGAAATGAGCGATTCAATTCTATGAGCCATGAGGTATCCTGTAAGATCGGAGTTGTACCCCATTCAATTTTTTAATAGTAGCCAGTGCGAGATATTTCCAGAATTTTTTTTTCTAACTGTCATATAATTCGAAAACTAGAAAACTACACCATTTTAATACAGTTTACGTTTAGCACCCATGTGGGCTCAATATGACCATTGAATAAAAAAAAAAAAATCGAAGACTAATGAGCGAGCCAACCTAAAGAGAACGAGTTTAATAGACTTACAATCAATAGTTGAAGCAAACTATTCGCACAAATTTGTTATGTTCTCTCTCTAAATGATCTATGACATTATAGGTTTTCTTAACAAGGTAACTACCCCGCCGAGTGTATATGGAGTTATAAAGCTTAAGGGTCATAGGCTGTTGGAATAGAGTAGTTCAAAATTAAGAGTGATAATAGATCGGGATCCAGATCCCGATGACGGGTTTCGAAGAGACTTCAGAGGGATGAAAGAGGTGTTGAAAGTGATGGAAGGGCGATGAAATATGATGAAAAAGGCGTTGAACTGTGTTATAAGGTGATGAATAAGAGATGAAATGTGTTGAAGGCGTTGAAGAGAGATGCAATGGAAGTAAGTTGAAAGGCGTTGAGGATGATGAAGGATGATGAAAGAGTGAGAAAGCGTTGAATGTTGATGAGGAAGAGATAGAAAGATGCAGAAAGATGTTGAAAGAGAAAGAATTGAAAAAAGTTGGATAAAGGGTTTTGTAAATAGTAGATAAAGATTGATGGAAGAAAGTACATTTAATGTATAAAGCGTAGCTGTCGACCGCAATATCGCCTCGATAGAACTATTTCTTTTAAAATAAGACATATTATGCACTGGGGGTTTGTGTAAGCTGATTTACATAAGTTTCGGCAACAATATACACTATTTAATATAGATAGGTCTTTATTAATTACAATATTAGGTTATATATTAAATAGCAAATATGTCTTAGTGTTATGGTGAACTTTAAACAGTTTGCAGTTTTTTTTTTTTAACATGTGTTCTAGTGCTAAGTGTTGAAAGGAGCTTTAACACCATGTTTCAGGGTTTGTGTGTTATTTGTCTCAACCTTGTCTTTGTGCAGAATACCGTCTCACAACCTTACTGTAGTGTTTGTTGCCATCTTTAAAGATCATTCACAATTTGTTTTAATATTAGTGTGTCATTTAGAGAAAATTGTCACAACCTTATCCTTGTATAGAACACCGTTTTTACACCGTTTTATTTAATAAGTTATATGAGAGATTTTAGATATAGTAAAAGGCCCACACAGTGTAAATTCTGCTCAGACCGTCGCCTCTAACTAGGATTTTGGAGTGTGTACGGAGAATCAGCTCGATAGAATGAGAAGTTTAGAGATTTCAACCTTTTTTTTTTTAAACCTTTTTTTTTTAAGTAGAACTTCATTAGGATTCCTTTTTTTTTTTATACAAGTTATTTCTTGTTAAAACCCGAGTTTCAAAGACCAATGAGAATAATGTATACCATTGTGAATTAACTATTTAGTGAAAATCTGAAATTTTAGTTATTATCAGGAGTAATAGGTGAAGGAAGGTGTAGGAAATCACAACTTAGAGGGGGGCTATGTCTAAAACAACAAACCTAATAGGCATCCTATGGCTTGTGTTGGGTAATTCAGAAACCCTATAATCCCTGGCCTTCAGGTAGTAGCTTTGAAATAGGTTTCTAATGAGGACATGAAAGGTCAATCTTTCAGAGTAAAGTTGTGAAGTGTAGGGACCCTAAGCCAGGGGTAGAAGTTAAGTAGGCCCAGACCGTAGTCGATCCTTGGAAAGCACTTGAGAATGTTAGTGTTGGGTAGTGAATCATAAACCCTATAAATCCATCTTTCAATAGAGTGCTGAGGTCGGACTACTGCAAAGGGGGCAGACGCACGAGGAAGTAAGAAGAAAGTGACTTCACCCACGGTGGCTAGGGGAATGACTCAATCCGCTTTTATGAGGTGTCACGTTTAATGGTTCTTTATTCGCCCTTATATTTGTGTATGTCTTTATAGAATTGTCGTGAAAAGTCGCTTAGTGTCGAGGCAAGGGCAGTTTTTGAAGTTACACTGATTTTTTTTTTGGTAGGTTAGCTTCCAGATTATTTAGAATTGTTAACAATTATTGTTAACAATCATTTATCGAGTATAAAGTATTAGTATATATAGAGCTTGTACAGAGGCATTTTCTTTTGAGTAACCTAGGGCTTTAGTTCCCAACTTGTTTTAATTTTATTATTTTATTTGATTTCACATTGTGTCCTGAAAGATGTTATCATTTGTTAGGATCTATTGATATAGATAAATGAGTATTTTGGCCTTTGTAGCAGCTTTCAACCTTAGTTTGTATGCGTACCGCGAATGATAGGGGGGAGGGTGTATGAATGAATTGGTGCAATGAATGTAGAAAAAGGTTAAAAACTATTATATTGTGAGCCCAAAATACATTAGAATAGGGTTAAAGGACTTTAATAGGATCGATTTTAATTTTATTTTACTTTTTATTTCGAATTTTGTTAGGACCGAGAAGCCTCAAACAGGACAACTACAACTCTATCTATTGTTAGGAAAATATTCGCTCCACTTTGTTAGGTCTCCTTTTAGAGGAGTGCAAATATTGATTTCTTTTATTAGGGTAATCAGTTACTCTATTTCATTATATCAACTTGAATTTTAAGAGTCGTAGATAATGATCATATCTTGATTCTCAGACTGGAAGGTTGTGGGAGGTTATGATCAGACCAGGAAACCCACAAAACTTCCCCTCATTAGAGGGAACGAAGAGGTATAGATTGAATTTTATGCAGGATGGGGGATTTGTTTTGCCATGCCGTATAGCCTGGGGTATAACGGCGCGACCTTGGGTAACCGATCTGACACCGTAGTTTCGACGCTTTTAGCGTGGCTGGAGCGAGGGTGTTCTAGACGGGAGGTCCTGTAAGATTGGCATGTAGGCAGAGATTGCCCAGTTATTCTAGACGAAGTGTTTCCGTCTACTGAATTTTTTTGGTACCAGTTTGATTCCCCATAGCTAGCGGAAGTTTCTTCTAATAAAGGATTCGCCCTGCCATACGTTTTGTTGGAATGAATTCGAGTATAAGACCGATTCGAGAGGCAAAATAAGTAATTATTAGGACCTTCAACGAGTTTAAACTCGTTTCATGATAGGATAAGATTTTAAAGTATTAGTTAACTATAAGGACCGCGAACGAGACGCCAGAACGAGCCAATGAGTCAGAGTTTTAGAAGTGTTGTATGGAGGACAGTAGAATTAAAAGCAGTTATACAGGAAGTAGAATCCTGAAGGAATTTGTAAAAGGAACCAAAATTTAAGATTGATAAAATTCAAACTTATAAGATGTAGATTTATAGGATTCAGGTCAATGAATAGAGAGTATATTAGTAGATAAAAGTAATATGAATTTCTTGGAAGGGAGAGGTAGCTGAACTGTACACACCCCAGAGGCAAGGTAAACGGAGCCACAAACAAAATAGTAGAAATTGATTAGTCGCTCTGCCAAAACAGAAAGAAATTCTCTTCATACGGTTGTCACCCTAGATTTAAATGGACTGTGTAGTTTAATAGAGGTCTGGGCTATGTTCCATTTGACCAAGATTCTAAATGACGTTCCCATCTGGGTTGAGAGAGTATTGCAATTTGAGGAATCTAACACACAAGAGAGAACCCACCCTCCAGTAGGATCGGGATAGACGAATATTACCCAGTGATCAACTCGTGATTCCAGACTGGATAAGATTGAAACTTAACTGAGATACTAAACCTTGAACCTTCAGCGCACAAATATATATTATGTTTACATTTTCTTTTTCAATATGCTATTATTTTTATATCATATATATTATATTATAGTCATATACTATTCATTTCAACAATTTTATTTTGACATTCATGATATTAATATTTATATTAAATATTTAATTATATATATTTTGTCACCATATATAATCTTGTAGTAGTTTTCTTTTATCATCTATCATGGGATGATTTTTATCATATTTAATCACTATCTGCATGATACGTGTTTTCTTCAATATATATATTATACCCATCATATAACATGGAAGGATTCATTTTATCATTACATATTTCGTGCCTCTTATTTAATAATTACTTTCACAATTTGTTTTCTGTAACCTTTTTTTTTTTATTTAGCAAAAGTCATCATGTCATAGGCTAATCATTATGTACCAAGATATTTCTTTCAGCTAACTATAATTATCCTTTCCTTTGATTGTATATATATATAACTATACCACACGAATGTCTTGATTGGTACGAAAATAAAGATGCTGGCATGTTTTAGGAGTTGGACTAGTCAGTTATTTCTAAACGACTTCTTGGCGCCCAATTTTTTATATATAATATGTAATAGGGAAATGTCCTAACTGTATTGTTAGCAGAAAGAAGGTAGCAATGAATCCAGTACCCCAAGAGGCAAGGATGGGGTTGAGAGGACTTACCACTAGGAAGGCCTACTCCTCAAGACCAAAGAAGAAAGTGGAAGGGTGGTATATATACCCATGAATGGTAAGACAGATGACCTTGCTTACTTCCATACATATGATATGACTGTCCCCAATAACCTATTTTGATAACAGTGTTCTGACAGAATAATAGCACATAAAAAACCC
>CP092866.1:110190352-110206724 GCA_030710605.1 Cordylochernes scorpioides | reverse complement strand
TACTGAAAAGAACCACTCCATTTCTTACCTTTATTATAATTTTATTTTCTATAAGAGAGAACTCATTTAAAATTTTAAAAAATCATGAAATTTTTGTTTGTAGCAAATTTATTTGAAGTACTTGATGAACTTCAAGTGTATAAAGATTTTTTTTTGTAATAATGGCCATTAAAAAGTGTTGACTTTGCTTAGAATTATTAATGAAACTGATTCCAATAATTATTAATTAAACATTATATTTATTGATTAACAAGAGAGATAACAAAATATAAAAAGGAAACTTATATTGAAACAAAGGAACTCTTTTTTTCTTGTTTTTTAGCGCCTATTTACCCGTGAGCTTACACACACTCTGTGGTAACAAATAATTAAAATATGTACAACACACGCTCCCCTGTGTGTAAGCCCTAATCAGCAAGTCCAAGGCTATCTGCACATTTCCGTAGTTTGTCCTTAGGTAGACTCTTCGTTAGTATATCCGCCTCCATGTCTTCACTTTTAGTGTATTCCAGCTTGATTCCATTTTGAATTTCCTCTTTCACAAAATAATACTTTCGGTTTATGTGCTTTGTTCGTGAAGTAATCTTGTCAGATTGTATCCAGTTTATTGCAGCCTGGCTGTCACTTTTCAAGGTAATTGGGAAAGTTAAATTTTCACAAAGTTCTTCTAGTAATCCCTTTAACCATAATACTTCTGAAATGCCTTCACATATTGAAATAAGTTCTGCTTCACATGTAGACAAGGCTACTAAATTTTGCTTTCTACTTCTCCAGTTTATTAAGTTGTTGCCAAGTTTGACTGTATAGCCTGAATAGGATTTTGCGTCTCGGGTTGTGCACCAGCTCGCATCAGTACTTATTGTGATATTGTTGTCTTTTGACTTATATGCCAACATGTTATCTCTTGTTCCCTTCAGATATCTATAAATCCTTTTAACTCCAGTTAAGTGTATTTCTCTTGGATCATTACTATACTGTGATAAATTGCTGACGTTGAAGGATATGTCCGGTCGAGTACCCGTAGAGAGGTACATTAGTGATCCAATCATTTCCTGGTATACAGTTTTATCTACTGGCTTAGAGTCCAAATATTCATCCAAATTTTGATTTTGATCTCCAGGTGTCTGCACACTGTTGCATTCTTCCAGTCCAAATCTGTGAAGAATTGTATCAATATAATGAGTCTGAGATAGATAAAATCCATCTTCTTCCCTTTTTATTTCAATTCCAATAAATGGTTCGCTATCTTTCTTTTCTGTTAGAGTAACATATTTTTCTATTTCTGAGGCTAGGTTGTCATTAATTTCCTTACTAGTTCCAGCAATGATGAGATCATCTACATATAGACCCAGTATTGCATACTCTTCTCCTCTCTGGAGTTTATAGACACATGGATCACATTTGGTTCTAATCATTCCCAACTGGTATAAAATTTCATTGATCTTTTTGTTCCAACATTTTCCTGATTGTGGTAGACCATACAGGCTTTTTTCCAATTTACACACTTTGTTTTCTTCTCCTTTTTGTATAAAACCATCTGGTTGTCTCATGTATACTGTCTCTTTTAACTCACCATAGAGATAAGCTGTCTTCACATCATAAGTCTTTATGGTTATATTCTGTTGTGTTGCAAGAGCTACTATTGTTCGCAAGCTTTCCTTTTTGAGTACAGGTGAAAAAGATTCCTTATAGTCCACACCATATCTTTGATTGCATCCAACAGCAACCAGTCTGGCCTTTCGTTTATATATGCAGTCAGTTGGTGTTTTCTTCGTACTGTAGACCCATTTACTATTGATGACTTTCATACCATTTCCCCTTGGTACTAGTGTCCATACTTTATGTTTCTCTATCTCACTGAGCTCATCTTCCATTGCTTTGTGCCATTCATTTCTTTCTCCACTATCCATTGCTTCTTTAAAGTTCTCCGGAATATAATGATCAATTTCCATAATTAAGTTTGCATTATTCCTATCCTTTATTCTTTGTGAGCGTCGAACTCCTTCTTCAATCAATTTCCTTTCTTGTTCTTCAAGTCTTGCTTTGTGCCGTTCTTCTAAGATGCTCTTTGTTTCTCCTTTCTTTCTTCCTCCTTTTACACATCTTTCCTGTATCGGTTCAGTTTGTGATGAGTCATTTTCACAGTCACCACCTAGTTTTACTGAAGTATCCTCCTGAGACTTCATTTTACTCTCTGTGACAGGATTGTCTTCTTTCAAGATAAGAAAGTCTTCAGCAACTATTTCTTCACAATTTCCTTTATAGGTCAAATTATCACAAGTAGTATCTTCCTGAATATCATTTGCATAATCAATTCCTCTCTTATCTTCACTAAATTTTACTGATCTGACTTCATGGATTCTCTTTGTCATTATATCATATATTCTGTAGGCTTTTCTTTTAATGGAATAACCAATAAATATTCCCTTTCTACCCTTTGGTGAAAACTTGTTTCTTCTTGTTTGCTCTCAAGCCAATGTGTCAAACATCCAAATATTCGAATGTGTTTGACCGATGGTTTCCTGCCATTCCATCTCTGCATAGGGGTATTTTGCTTGATAGACCTGTGGGGTGTACAATTCTTAATGTATGTAGCTGAAGCAATTGCCTCTGCCCAAAACATCATGGGTAATTTTGAGTCAATTAGTAAGGTTCTCGCTGTATCTATAAGAGTCCTATTCACTCTCTCTGCGACTCCATTACTTTGTGGTGAGTATGTTGTGGTGAGTTGGTGATGGATCCCACTTCTCTTGAAAAGTCCTTCAAATCTAGAGTTACAAAATTCAGTTCCATTGTCCGTTCTTACATCTTTTATTCTAAGACTTAATTCGTTTTCGGCTCTTGCTTTAAATTCTTCAAATCTTTCAAAGGTCTCATCTTTTGATCTCAGGAAATATACAAAGATTCTTCTACTGTAATCATCTACTATAACAAGGAAATACTTCGATCCTCCTAAAGATTGACATGGCATTGGTCCACATAAATCCATATGAATCAACTGCAGGGGCTTAATTGTATAATTTTCTGTAATATTATATGGCTTCTGCACCAGTTTTCCCATTATGCATGCTTCGCACTCTGGTAACCTTTCGAATTTTAGATCCAATCCTCTTACAATATGTCCTTGAATCATTTTTTTCATGTATTCTTCATTTATATGGTTTAATCTCTTATGCCATAAACTTATATTGCTATTTTTATTTGATAAATGTGTATTTATAACCATGACATTTTAATTTTTTGCTATTGGTACATTTCTTTGTTTTGTTTCCATCATAAACATTCTATCTTTAATATATGCTTCAGCAACTAAATCATTCCCTTCATTATAAATTTTTGCTCCATCCTTATTGAAAATAACTGAATTTCCCTTGTTGACTAATTCGTATACTGACAAGAAATTATTCCTTAAACTTGGTACATGTAAGATATCTTTGATGCGAATATTTTCTTGGCCTTCACTTGTGCATGTAGTAAGTCTCATATCTCCTTTGGCTATGGCTTGGGTAGTTTTGCCCTTTTCAGCTAGGTTGATTTCACTTTCATAATCTACCACATTTTCCATCAAAGTTAGGTTTGGGGTTAAATGTGCGGTGCATCCTGAATCTATACACCATATTTGTCTATCATTTCTCTCATCTGGTGAATCTTCAAATTCTTTTACATATGTTTCAAATGCTTGCTCATTAATTCCACTTTTCATAGTATCCACTAGGTTATTTGAATGTTCCCTACTGTATTTGTGATTTCTATAACCAGGATTCCATTTCTTTTGGTATCCTTGTTTCTGTTTATCTCGAAACCAGCAATCATTAGCTAGATGTCCCTTTTTATTACAAACAAAACATCTTTTTGGCTGAAATTGTTGGACTTTTCTATTTTTAATTCTGTATGCTTGTTCATGCCCATTCTCAACCGATTGATTTAATCTCATATTTCTTCTTGACTCCTCTTCTCTTAGAGTTTGTTGAATCTCTTCAATTGTTGCCTCTCTCTTTGATCGTAAGACAATAGCAATATTTTCATACCTTGGATGTATGCCTCTGACAATATGAAATGAAAGTTCTCTTGAAGGAAATTGATGCCCTAATGATGAACTTCTAGCAGCAATATTTTTTGCCCTTGTTATATATTCATCTACAGTTTCATTATCTTTCATTCTAATGTTCTTTAATTCTAAGCCTATATCAATAATTTTATCTTCCAAATTGCCTGTGTATGTTTTTCTCAGTGAGTCCCATACTTTCTTAGCATTTGTTTCTCCTATGAACATTCCAGCTTGTTCATTTGTCAAAGTAGTGATGATTATCCCAAAAGCTTCATCATTTTTATCACTCCAAATCTCCCAAGAACTTTTGTCTTCCATATCAGGTTCTGGATCTGAAATTACACATTTAAATAATTTTCTTCCTCTCAGAACTGCGCCGATTTTCAACGCCCATATTTGATAATTATTTCCTGTTAATGGTTCAATTTTTGTTTGGGATAAAACATTATATTCAGCCATTTTCGTCTTTTGAGCTAATATAAACAAACCAATATATAAATTAAAACAAATATATATTTTAAATTTATTTAAATATTGGGTAGCTTTTAAACATGCAATATATAGATATAATTTAACTTAATCTATATAAATACCTTTAATCTTCTTATAAGTGCTTCAGTTTACCGATCAGAATAAACTTCTTGCTTAATCTTCAGATTGAATATTTTCGTTTTTGAGCTTTATATCAATAAACCACCATCTGCTACCAATTGTTGACTTTGCTTAGAATTATTAATGAAACTGATTCCAATAATTATTAATTAAACATTATATTTATTGATTAACAAGAGAGGTAACAAAATATAAAAAGGAAACTTATATTGAAACAAAGGAACTCTTTTTTTCTTGTTTTTTAGCGCCTATTTACCCGTGAGCTTACACACACTCTGTGGTAACAAATAATTAAAATATGTACAACAAAAAGAAATATTTTCAAATGCATTATTACAAATAAAATATCAATTCATTACTATTTCTCCCCCTAAATGTTGTTTTTAATTTTTGAATGTTATTTTTACATTCTGTGTATAGTTTTAAACCTCTAAAATATATTTGAACTAAACTTTACAAATCTTGGCTTAAAAGAGTAAAACCTTTATTTTCGCACTAGCTTTAGTATCTTCAGGAATCAGGGTTACATCAAAAGAGATGCACTAGAATCGAAAAATATCTTTAAAAATATATGTTGTGTTTTAACTTTAAAAGCACACAAAAATATAATAAACTTGAATTTGTTTATTCAAGTCTCAAAAAAACAAAGCTTTGCATATAGAACAAATAATAATGAAGAAGAAGAAAAAACATTTTAGGAAAAGCAAAAACAAAACAAAAGTACTGGTCAAAAAGAAACATTTAAAATCACAGATTAATATCTTCAACACTTCCCCTTAATCAGATTTCAAATGTCCCTCATACCCAGTAGATATCTCAGCATTTGGAAACGCGGCTTAGGGAGCCCTTTGGTCAAAATGTCAGCAACTTGATTTTTTCTAGAAATATGTTCTACATTGAAAATACCTTCTTGATACTTTTCTCTCACAAATTAGTGTCTTACTTCTATATGTTTGGTTCTCTTATGAAATTCAGGATTTTTGATGAATTTAATTGTACTTTCATTATCAACTTTTATAATTGGTTGTTCTTTTAGTGGAGAAATTTCACTGAAAAGTCTATTTAACCAAATTACTTCCTTTGCTGTATTGCTTGCTGCTACGAGTTCGACCTCAGTAGTTGACAAAGATACTGATCTTTGTTTTTGGCTAAGCCAAGAAATAGCACCCCCAGCCAGTTTACACACAACTTCACTGGTAGATCTTCTAGTTTCTGGGTCTCCAGCAAAATCTGCCTCACTGAAAGATTCCAAAACTCCAACTTTATGACCCTTTTGGTACATAATTCCATATTCAGTTATTCCTACAAGATATTTGAAGATTCGTTTAAATGCTTTCCAGTCATATTTTGTTGGTGCTGCAAGTTTTTGAGAAACTTTATTCAATGCAAAAGTGATATCGGGTCTTGTTAAGCAGCTCTGATGCATCAGACTACCAATCGCTTCACGGAAGGGAACATTTTCTAGAATCTCTGCTTCCCCAGGAACAGTAGAATTATCAGTTGGTGTTCCCACTTTATTCGCTTGAGACATATTGAATTTCTCAAGAATTCTTTTTACATATGCCATTTGATTTATAAAGATTGACCCATCCGGTTGCCGCTCTATCTCAATACCCAAAAAGTAATTTAATGGTTCACTTGTGATCTTAAATAAAAACATTAGTTCATCAAGAAATTCTTTGATATCCTGTTCATTTATACCAGCAATGATTCCATCATCAACATATATGGCAATAATGAGTAGTTGATCATTTGTTTTTCTGAAGAATAAACAGGGGTCAGCTGTACTTTCCTTCAGACATCTTTCTTTCATGAAGTTGACTATTTTCTGATTCCAGCATCTTGGTGACTGTTTAAGTCCATAGAGACTTTTCTTCAATTTCCATACAAGATCTGTTCCATTGTTGAATCCTTCAGGTTGTTTGATATAAATTTGATCTTGTAAGTCTCCATAGAGAAAGGCTGTCTTTATGTCAAACTGTACCAATTTTAAGTCTTCATTAGCAGCAATTGCTAAAAGAGTTCTTATGGTGTCATGTCTTGCCACAGGACTAAATGTTTCTTCATAATCTATACCCTTCTTTTGTGCAAACCCTTTTGCCATCAGTCTTGCCTTATATCTTGTAATCTCTCCTTTAGAATTCAATTTGGTCTTTAATACCCATTTACAATCAATTGGTTTTTGGCCAGGTGGTAATGTTGTGCATTCGCATACATCATTTTCTGTTAAATAATTCATTTCTTCATTCATTGCTTCTTTACAAAACAGTGAATTTGGAGAATCCATTGCTTCTTTGTATGTCTTGGGTTCAAGACCTTCTGCAATATTTATTTCAGCATCAATATACCTTTGAGGTTTTGATATATTTGATCGATCTCTTAGATTGTATACGTCTGATGTTTGAACATTGCTTTCAATTTTTTCAATATCTTGAGTATCATTTTGTTCATCAATCTGATTACTTGAAAGTTCCTTATTTCTCTTTTCAATATCAAGGCTAAATGTTGGTATAATTTCCTTGAATATTACATCCCTACTTGCAACAACTTTGTTTGAGTTCGGCATCCAGATTCGATACCCATCCTTGTTACTGCAATAACCAACTAAAATACCTTTTTCGCTTTTGGCATCTAACTTTCTTCTCTTTTCATCAGGCACATGAACAAAACATTCAGTTCCGAATATTCGAAGATGATCAACTGCTGTTTTTTTTTTATCAAACCATAGTTCATAAGGTGTCTTTCCCTCAATTTGTGTTGGTCCTGTTCTATTCAAAACATATGTAGCAGTGTTAACTACCTCTGCCCAAAGCTTTAGGCTCATATTTTTGGCATATATCATTGAAGGAGCTGCTTCTATTAAAGTCCTGTTTTCCCTTTCCGCTGAACCATTCTGTTGTGGAGTATATGACATTGTGATCCTATGATTAATACCATACTTGTTTGAAATTTTTTAGGTTTCTTTTTTTACAAACTCCTTCCTCCATCTTTGAGAATTTCTATCACTATATGTCCAGTAGTCTTTGTTTCCAAGATAAATTATTCTAGCTTTTCAATGACTTGTGACTTTTCTTTTAGGAAATACACTGATCGGTATTTTGTAAAATCATCTTTGAAACACACAAAGTATCTCATCCCTCCTTTCGAAACCTCCTTCATAGGGCCACATACATCTACATGAATTAAGTTTCCAGGTTGGGTAGAAGCATATTGTTCTCTTGATCCAAAACTCAGTTTATGTTGTTTGCCATAAATGCATGCCTCGCAAGGTTCATTGTCCATGACTGCATCTATTCCTTGTGCTTTAAGCCATTTTTGAACATGTATTTTATTTTGATGTCCAAATCTTTCATGCCATAGTTGTAGCATATTGACATTTTGGGTTTTGGCTAAATTGACTTCTGCAGCATTTTCAGGTTTGATACTTGTTATTAACCTACCATACAAGCCTCCTGGTAGTCTTTTTCCTTCTACGAGGTGTGTTCAAAAAGTATCGCGACTTTTGTGTTTTTTCAAAATTATTGATTTATTCATGAATACCTATTTTGTCCCCTTCAAAGTAATCTCCATGAGATATTATACACTTGTGCCAAAACGGTTTTCCAATCTTCGAAGCACTTCAAAAGATCATTTTTAAAAATCTTTTTCAGCTCCTCCTTCGATGCCGTCTTTATCTCGTCAAGCGTAGCGTAACGTCGTCCTTTCATGGGCCTCTTCAGTTTAGGGAACAAGAAAAAGTCACAGGGGGCCAGATCTGGGGAATACGGTGGCTGCGGCATCATTAGTGTGTTGTTTTTGGCCAAAAAGTCGCTCACAAGCAACGATGTGTGAGCAGGGGCGTTATCGTGGTGCAAAAGCCAATTTTTGTTCTTCCACAAATCCGGGCGTTTCTGGCGGATTGCTTCGCGCAAATTGCGCATAACTTGCAGGTAATATTCCTTATTGACCGTTCTACCCTGTGGCAAGAACTCATGATGCACCACGCCCCTGCAATCGAAGAAAACTGTCAGCAAAACTTTCACATTCGACCGAACTTGGCGCGCTTTTTCGGTCTTGGTTCGTGCGGCAGCTTCCATTGAGATGATTGAGCTTTGGTTTCCACGTCATAACCATAAACCCACGCTTCGTCACCAGTTATGACCCTCTGGAGCAAATTTGGGTCGTCGCGGACAGAGTCCAACATCTCATTAGCAATGTTCATGCGATGCTGTTTTTGGTCGCAATTGAGCAATTTTGGTACGAATTTCGCGGCGACCCGTCTCATGCCCAAATCATTGATAAAAATCGAATGGCACGAGCCAATCGATATGTTTAGGTATTCAGCAACTTCTCTAACGGTGTTCGACGATTGGCCAATATCATTTTCTCAACTTCATTAATTTTTTCGTCTTGTTGTTGAAGTGCTTGGGCGTCCGGCACGCTCTTCGTCGTTCACATCTTCTCGGCCTTCTGAGTACATTTTGTACCACCGATAAACGTTGCTTCGGTCCAAGGTAGCTTCTCCGTATGCCACAGTCAACATTCGGAATGCATCCGCGCACTTAATTTCGTTTTTCACACAAAATTTGATACAGGT
Organism: Cordylochernes scorpioides; assembly: GCA_030710605.1. NCBI lineage: Eukaryota > Metazoa > Arthropoda > Arachnida > Pseudoscorpiones > Chernetidae > Cordylochernes > Cordylochernes scorpioides. Next base: position 110,197,488 of record CP092866.1, on the reverse strand, counting down.
TCTTTGATCCATTTTTTTTTAATAGGTAAAAATCGAAGACGATCCAAAACACCTGCAAGCAAAGCAGCTGTCAACAATTAAGTGAACATTCAAAATGGCCGAGCTTGTCGGAATAAGTGAGAGACATGAGTACCAACATAAAGCCACAAAAAGATCGAAATTCGAATATACGTAACCCGCGAAAATTCAAAAGTCGCGATACTTTCTGAACACACCTCGTACAATAACTTCTCCAGTTGTTGTCTTAAAAAGTTTTCAACCTATTTTATCCATTTTCATTTCAAACCCTTTATCCAATGTGGACTGTAATAACATCACATTACGACTGAAATTGGGAACATACCATACATCAGTTAGGTAGTGAGTTTGCCATTTACCTTTTACACAAGTTTCAATTGTTATAGTTCCACTTCCATAAGCTATCAATTTTTCATTACTTCCAACTTTAACAGTCTGTTGGGTAGGAAAATCCTTATAAGAAGTATAAAAACTTGCATTTCTTGTAATGTGGTTAGTAGCTCCTGAGTCACCAATCCAAATGTCTTTTTCTTGTTCATTGAATCTTTCACTGATTAAACTTTCATTCTTTCTCCATAACAGACATCCCTGCATTTATACAGTTCGTCCAATCTCTCACCCCGCTTCAAAACTCCACCATGGTGTCATATGATGTCAACTCTATGTATTTATCCCTCCCCCACCAGCTGATCATTACTCAGCTAACAAAATTCCTGCAGGACATCCAGTTAGACCCTAAAACTGTTTCTACTATAGTCGCGCTTTCCTCCATATGCTTGGACATCACTGAGTTTGCCTTCAATAGCCTATTTTTCAAACAGATTAGGGGCTCACCCATGGGTAGCCCATTATCATCACCCTTAGCTGAAATAGTTATGTCCACACTTGACATCTGGATCCAACAGCAATTCACACCGGGCATTCACATATGGAGGAGATATATTGATGATATCCTTTGTATATGTGAAACCGGACATGAGCTTAGCATATTATCTGTTCTTAACTTCTTTCACCCCGATATTTCTTTCAGTCATGAATCAGAAGTTAACAGTGTTTTACCTTTTCTCGACATACTCATTATTCGTACCCCTTCACACTACCACACAACAGTATATCATAAAATCAGTAACCCAACTTTCTATACAAATTTCAATTCTTCCTGTCCTTTGTCCCATAAAATTAATACAGTCAGAACACTTACCAAGAGATTAGTCACACATTGCTCCCTGCCCATATTTAGATCAATAGAATTCTCCAACATCAAAAAACAGCTTGCCCTCTCCCAATACCCTCACCATTTCATACACAAACACCAATACAACCCTGCTATTTTGAAACCCCTTACACCTCATAGAAATACCTGCATTTTGCCCTATTCACCACAATCCACTACCATAGCCCGCATACTTAAATCCCATGGCATCAATACCTATTTAAAAAATAATAAAAGCCTGGCCACCATTCTTAGACACCCCATTACCCGCATACAGAGACCTACCAGTGTTCGATCGTCCGGTGGCTCGGTCTACTCGGTCTCATGCAGCGATTGTAGTGCAACCTACGTGGGTGAGACCGGTAGGTCCGTGGATGATCGAACATGGTAGGTGTATCAACAATAAAGATAGCAGATCCCTCATATACGAACACACACTTAATACTGGCCATTCTTTCAATTTAGCTTCTCCCACCACCCTATACACCAACATTCCCAGTAAACACCAAAGATTAATCATAGAAGCCATTTTATCCATTTCCAAAAACAGTATTAACCGTCATATTGATTTACCTGCCCGATACCATGATATATGTAGTAATTTAAAAAACGGATAAACCTCCCCCCCGTCTATTGGTGGTGTGGTCGCTGATGGCGGGTTTAACAGTTGATAGTTTTTTAGCGCTGATTCAGGTTACTTCCCGGATTCATGTTTTACCATAGCCGTTCTGCAATTTGTATCGTTTTTTAAGTTTTTTAATTTTTTAACATTTCACGATTAGCATGCTTACGTAGTTGTTATATATCAATAATTTAGATATGCAAAATTTCAACCTGAATTGTATTTTCGCCGTACTATATACATCACATATGCAAATATACCTCTAATAGATTCCTATATAAAGTCTTTGGTTACCTTAGTTTGCTACCTGTTGAAGGGCGTGACTGCCCGAAAGCTTGTCACACGTTTATCTGAATAAAAATCTTTTCTCCTTAATTTTCATTTCTATTTTTAAGTTTTAATTTAGTTTCATCCTTTTCTTTATCCTTTAGTTTCATCTGTTTTGCATGCCTACAATCTTTGGCCAAGTGTCCTTTTTAAAAGCTTTTATTTAACTTGCCTATCTGTCTGTCTGGATGTCTGTCGCCAAATCTTGTAATCAATTTTTAATATACTTATAGGGCACCTAGAAATATGAAATTTGGTACACATGTTCAAACCTGATGACAATGCTAGCTGACCAATTTTCAGACTTCTGGGTTGTCAGGTTGGCCAAGAACGGACAAATTTCCAAATTTCCTTTCAAATTTTGTATATTTAATTTTATTTATTTTGTTTTACCAATATCTCGCGAACCGTTCGTTTTTAGCGATTTTCCTTCAATTTCTCCTTTTTGGTTTAAGCTTTCTTGGTATACTTTTTATGCTCTTTCTAATGGTACCATTTTCTTTGAGATTGGTCCACTTTTTTTATTTAAATGCTTTTATTTAACTTGCCTCCATGTCTGTCTGTCTGGATGTCTGTCGCCAAATCTTGTAATCAATTTTTTTATTAATATACTTATAGGGCACCTAGAAATATGAAATTTGGTACACATGTTCAAACCTGATGACAATGCTAGCTGACCAATTTTCACACTTCTGGGTTGTCAGGTTGGCCAAGAACGGACAAATTTCCAAATTTTCTTTCAAATTTTGTATATTTAATTTTAATAAGCTTCCAGACCATATAGAATAATGAAACTCACAATACTCGCTCAGTCCAATTAATAATTGACAGATAGACAGACATACATTCATTTTTATATATAGAGATTAGCGCAGTAATTAAACGTAACAGTAAGAAAATGTTGATTTTAATATATGTAAATAGAGTCTATTAAGAAAGACCACCTAAAAACATGACTCAACTTGTTTCTCCTGTAGGTGGTCTCACATTGGAGATTCTAATTGATATTAAAGAATCTCTAATAGACCTTTAATAAGAGACTGCCTCTTGGAGAGACGGGTTAAGCTACGATTTTAGGCATCCTCTCAATGGAAGCTCTACTGTATCTACTTTTTCACACTGTTTGGCTTAATAAATGCCATTTTAACCATTTTGAATGTGTATCAATCCAGTCTCTTTTTTTGATATTTTATAGGCAAAATCACTTCATTTCAATTCATAGGGAATTCTTAACTTTTTTTTTTTTTGTCTTCATTCAGCTTACTTTCTATTATATTTTAAGCCATTGTTCCATTATACATATTTAATACCGTATACACTGTTTTACTTTCAAAAATGTCATTAATAATTTGAATACAGACACATTGAAAACCTTCTTAATAATGATAATATTTTTTAATAATTTTTTTATGGAATTTGGGAAATAAAACGAAACCAAAAAAGGAAATCTGACAAAAAATAGTTTTATAACTTTCCCCAAAGTTCTAAATGGTCAAATAGCAAGTGGCTATATAAATAAAGTGATACACTAAGATAAAATATAGATTTTAAAATATTTTTTTTTTTTACTTAATTTTAATGCATTGTAAATTCTTCATCTTCAGGGTCATTGGTAGTTAGGTGGAAAATTTGGTGACATTTGGTTAAGTAGTTTCTGAGTTTATCGATAAACAGACAGAGTGCTGAAAATATAACAGATTAATTAATATTTATCCTTATTTTTTCCAAAAAAAAAAAAAGGTTTTTCAAACTAATAATTAGATAGAAACCTTTCTGGTAGTATATTAAACAATTTCTCAAAGTTAAATTGCGATAAAATGAGTAGTTTGGTCCGGCATAAAGAAGAGGCATATAGTCATTTTTTTCTATATGCATGATAATATTTAGAGCAGATTGTTGAATTATAACAGATAAATTAGAATATTTATCTTGATTATTTTTAGGCGTAAAGTTATTTCAAAAATTTTATTTGCTAGAAACCTTCCCAGTACTATACTAAATAACTTCCCAAAGTTTCATGGCGTTCCAATGAGTGGTTTGGTCAGGCATAAAGTACAGACACACCACACACACACATACATTCATTTTTTATATATATAGATGATCTGGCTTTGTGTCTTCTACTCGAATGAATGTTTTCTGTTAGAATTTTGTTTCTACATACTAAAAGTGAACTCGCTTCACCCGTGTTCTCTGCTCTTTTGGAATTTTTTCCCTATATAATTTTGTATCTGATTATCAAACATGATACAGCAATATTTTCATTATCATTTTCTGACTAAAAAACAACTATTTTTTCCCAGAACCTGTCAATTTCAATTTTTCTTGGCTAAAAATGCGACAATGCTGGAGGTTGTGAAAGGATTTTTTCAATAAATGTTCAAGACATGGAAGGAATTAGAAATCCAAATATTCAGATTCCTAACTAAAACGTCCTTGGAATTACAAGCAAATAAATGAGAAAAGCCAACAAATATATTAATTTTATCTGTTATAATTTAGTCATCTTATTCCAATATCATCACGCATATATTTATATTCATTATATATATATAGGTGTGTGTGTAACAATATACCACCATACATTTCACGACACCTTTTTAAATAGTTTCCCTTTTTCAATTAGTGTGTTGTGACTTTTAACTATTTAATCAATTGTTTAATTACAATTCAAATTTTATATGTACCAATTATCCCCTAACAATAATCCACTGGGTGTCTCTAACTTTGTAATATAATTCAATAAATTTAGAGTTCCCAAAAGCAAAGAGACGCAGTTCTGTTAGTAACAGTAACGGATTTTGCTTACGTCACTTCCGACCTCCCACGAGGAATTGACCAATCTGCTGCGAGCAGGCTTGCAGCTATTTAAGGCCAACGTCGTCTCAGTGATAAGGCTTTTTTTTTGGACTGGCATATATACGACTAAAAATAGCGTGAATAATTAATTATAAAAACACTTTAAAAAAGCTTTTATTTAAAATGCACTAAAAATAACAAAATAAATATTTCTGAAGTATTGCTTTTTTTTTAAGGTACCATTTAACAAATAAAATAATAGACTTATAAATAAAAGCGGTGGGGTACAATAATAATAAATTTGATATCAATGTGATTTTATATGAAGCAAATGATTAGCAAGATTATGCCTTTCATTAAATTTATACCTATTTGCTGCATAAATGATTATCACCCCCCACCGCTTTTATTTCTAAGTCTATTATTCTATTTGTTAAATGGTACCTTCAGAAAAAAAAGCAATACTTCAGAAATATTTATTTTGTTATTTTTAGTGCATTTTAAATAAAAGCTTTTTTTTAAAAGTGTTTTTTATAATTAATTATCTATGACAAAAGTAACATTCTATTGTTTCTCTTGTTTTCTGAAAATTTTCATTACTTTTGGTAACTTTTCCTTTCATGTTTTGCTTATTTTCATATGTATTTGCCATCAGTGCTGTCGAACTTGATGCGCTGCATTCATCTCGCTGTTGGATTCTTATTTCAAGAATTGAGATTGTCTACAGAACGTTCTTCTTTAGACACTGATTCCCAAACACTTTTAAAATCAAAATATTCATCAGGCAAGGTGTTTATGATTCTGCACCTCAGCATGGATTCAGGCAATTTCAAATTTTCTTGTTTAGTAAGTTCATTTTGCATATCATTCCATAAACTTTCTAGTTTTGAAATGTGCTTTGAAATATCATCTGTAGGATCCTTCTTAAAATTAAAGAATTGATTATAGAGCATGTCTAATTTTTGACCAGAGCTTTGCTCATAGACACTTAACAATTTGTCCAACATATCTTTAGCACTTGAGCAGGGAATGATTAGTTGACTTACATCAGGCATCACACTGGTTGTAAATAACAATTGGGATATTGCATCTTCACTTTCCCATTTTACATATGCCTCTTTTTCTTCATTTGTTTCTTGTTTTATTGGCTTTCTATATGTTCCATCAACAACACCTATTACTTTGTTTATTGTTAAAAGAAATTTTATATTTTTCCTAAATTCTGGCCAGTTTATTAATCCTTCCAATTTTGGAATATTCATACCCATTTTAATAGTATCCATTCCAGCCATTACTAATATAAATTTTAACGTGATAAACAAAATATATATTTTTTTTAGGCTTACCGTTGCTTCGTTTTTGTTATATTTCGCAGTGAATGTGATTGGGTCCATAACCTGTTGTGTTTTAACTTTAAAAGCACACAAAAATATAATAAACTTGAATTTGTTTATTCAAGTCTCAAAAAACAAAGCTTTGCATATAGAACAAATAATAATGATGAAGACGAAAAAAAAAACATTTTTGGAAAAGCAAAAACAAAAGTACTGGTCAAAAAGAAACATTTAAAATCACAGATTAATATCTTCAACAATATATATTCTCAACAATAATAAATGTCTGTTAAAATTGAAAATTAATGAAAAAAAAAGTAAATCCATAGATAGCTTCATGAGCCTTGAATACCTATAGGCTTTGCTATTTTAACTCAACATTTTACCCTTTAGTAACAGCATTTCACACTTTAATTACAACATTTTAAACTTTAATAACAACATTCTAATTTTTAACAGTATTTTTCGATTTAAAAAATATTTAAACAATTTTACTATAAATACTTTCAGTTTTTATTGAAATAATTCTATTTTAATTGTTATTGGTCAATTTTGTTATTTAGTTTGAATCAAGCATTAAATATGAAGCATTTGAGAATTTAACAAGTAAAGTTAATCACTGTTTAATATACTCCACAGTACACATACTTTCAACAAACCCAACAAGCCAAACAATATGAGCTATAAAGCTTATCGCCCTATATGCCTCCTTCCCAATTTAGCCAGAATCTTTGAAAAATTGATTGCCAGAAAAATGATTGATCACTTAACTACCCTGATGAACACAAGTCAACACGGTTTCTTGAAGGGACGTTCAACGATC
>CP092866.1:110162569-110190252 GCA_030710605.1 Cordylochernes scorpioides | reverse complement strand
CTTACCACTAGGAAGGCCTACTCCTCAAGACCAAAGAAGAAAGTGGAAGGGTGGTATATATACCCATGAATGGTAAGACAGATGACCTTGCTTACTTCCATACATATGATATGACTGTCCCCAATAACCTATTTTGATAACAGTGTTCTGACAGAATAATAGCACATAAAAAAAACCCTTTGCCAGGATGCACAATGCCCACTAATGTTCGGAATAATAAACATCTAGAATAGCATACCATCATTTTGATTAGCCTTATCTTCCCTATAGGTTTCGGTACACCTGACTTCACCTAGTAATGGAAAATGCATTTTGCTAGAAATGGGCCTGCTTTCATAGTAACTGATGAAAGGCAGATGAATAATGAATAGCACAAACGCATTTGTCCATTACTTGGCAGGGGAGGATTGTTGGGGCACGTTTTTGTAACCATACCCCAACAGAAGGCGTATGTATAATCAAATCAAATGGATACATGGCTTCCCTCCCACATAGACTTACAGACCATTTTTTTGCCCAGAAACTTAGACACTTGGTGACACCAGACTTCCATGCTGAAAGCTGATGCCTGGTAAAGAAGAAGACATCCAGAGACATCCGAGCTGGAAACTGTTGTTTCATATGTACATATATTCCCCTCACCAAAAATTTAGGTAAAGGTGACCAGAAAAAAAGGAAAAAAAAGGAGAAAAATGGAGAAGGAAGATCTCTAAAGACTGAAACTTATAAAATATCCTTCCAGAGAAAGGAAAGCATCACATTACAGTCCAGGTAAAAAGGGCCTGGGTCAATTTTAGCCAAGACGGGGGGGCGATATATATACCATCCCGAGAAAAAGGGAGGATTGTATTTCAACCCATGTGGAAAGACGGGGGGCTGGAGTCTGAAATCTTACACTACCGCAGGGGTTGTTTCTCTCTTTAGATTTTTTTTGTTTTGGTAATACTATATGTTCTATTTTGAAGGGGAGAGGCCTGGGGCGTCTATGAAATTGATACTGGAGCCGTTGGCCATTTTGATTGGTGTTTCTTTCGGCGAATGAAAATGGAGAATGAGATGATATAAAAGAAGGTTCTTTGCCAAAAGGCAGGATTCGATCGGAGTCGCTCAGTGAAAGGACAGTCTGTAGACAGGAGACCTTTGCCGGCACTTTCGAGAAAGGTAAGCCATTTGTCATTATGACTTAGCGCCCCCCCCCCTTTTTTGTGTAGTAGCCAACCTAGATTTCGCATGGGCCCTAAAGGGCTATAAAGTAACTTCAGGTCACCTCTATCTAAATTTTACTATGTAAATAGCATATCTCGTCAGTATAGACATGTTCCCAAATTTTAAGATATTTAAATAAATATCTAGAGAAATTTTCTTGTCTCCTCTGTTACCTATTTCATACATAATTTGTCTTAGGGTGCTATTCCAACTGTTTAAATAAAATGTTGTATGTTTATTACCTATTTGAAGGGAATGTTACTAATAATCAAGTCTCCCATAAATTACCGGCCACATACATTGCCGCGAGTGTCTGTGTTTCAGTGTTTTATAGATTGCCCAATTTAATAACGATTTCGTGGGTTGTCAGATGAAGTTGTATAATAGTGTCGCGGTTGTTTCCATCTTTAGACCACTGTACTGACAATATTATATGCTCAATCCTTGCTTTAGCCCAACTCTTAATCAATTACAGAGTTTTTTTTCCCTTTTTCTTTTTTATTTATTTTATTTATCCTATTTGCACAAATTGTATTACATGTGATGATGTAAAGACATATGCCGATAGTGCATCACTGACAGCTGTGCTGCTATTATACAACATTAAGGTCTTCCTGCGGGTTACATACATGGGGTTGTTGGCCTAATTTGCTATATATATATACTTAAGTAAGGAAACTTTTAATAAGTCACATTGTGTATCCTCCCTTTTCAACTATCCAAACCGGGAACGCATCAATATCCTCCCTGCCAAAAAATTAATTTTACTAAATAAAAAGGAAAATTAATTTCCAACACCGAGTGAGGAAACTTAATAAAATAAAAAAAATTACATAAAAGAAAATATTTACTACAAAAAATAGTATATCTATACTCAAATATTAATTAATCACTCAAATCCACCCTGGGTGCTAGGGTGAAGTGATGAAAAAAAAAAAAAAAAAACTCAAAAATTCTAAAATCATAAATCTACAAATTAAAAAAAATATTATGGTATACACGTATGCAAATGCAATTCATTTTCCTTTTCAAATAATAATAATTATCCAATATATGCATTTTTCACAATGTAACAGCCAAAAAAAAAGTCCTAAAATACATAAAGGTATCAGGGGGGAAAAGACAAATTCAAATCTAATGCGCTTCTTTCTACTAATATTTAATAGGGTAATTCAAATCAGTAATTTAAAACACTTTGATCCCACACACAACTCATTCTGTTAAAACCAATTGAATCTTTGATTAAAAATTGAACTGAAACCTTTTACATGGTTAGACTAGTTGTCTACCTAAATTATTCGGTACATTGACCTCGCATGGCCATACATAACTGAAAACATCCTTTGTTAAAAAAAAAAATCCTGCTTCGCGAAATATTAAACTAAACCTATAGCTTAACCTTAAGGTATATATACCTCCTTTTTTTTTTTAATGACCTTAAAACACACACAAAAATTACCCTACTTTTTTATAATAAACCTTAAAAAAAAAATTCTTTTGAACCGGTATTCAAGGTTCAAGACCAAATCTATAATCACAAACTGACACTCAGGTACTTGTTAGTTTACATGGGATTATACCATTTGTCCTCTAGCTGCCCAAAGCTAGAGCTTCTCACACCTTCGGGGCTTTCAGGCGGAGGACAAAGACCTTCACATGGTCTCAACACAACTGCTGCTCCCAGAGCAGTCAGAAGAAAGGAATCATGGGACTCTCTCCCTTGACATCCAGTGTGTGCTCCGTTTACCTTGCCTCTGGGGTGTGTACAGTTCAGCTACCTCCCCCTTCCAAGAAATTCATATTACTTTCGTCTACTAATATACTCTCTATTCATTGACCTGAATCCTATAAATCTACATCTTATAGGTTTGAATTTTTATCAATCTGAAATTTTGGTTCTTTTACAAATTCCTTCAGAATTCTACTCCCTGTATAACTGCTCTTAATTCTACTGTCCTCAATACAACACTTCTAAAACTTTGACTCACTGGCTTGTTCTGGCGTCTCGTTCGCGGTCATTATAGTTAACTAATACTTTAAAATCTTATCCTAACATGGAACGAGTCTAAACTCGTTGAAGGTCCTAATAATTACTTATTCTGCTTCTCAAATCGGTCTTATGCTCGAATTCATTCCAACAAAACGTATGGCAGGGCGAATCCTTTATTAGAAGAAACTTCCGCTAGCTATGGGGGATCAAACTGGTACCAAAAAAAATTCAATAGACGGAAACACTTCGTCTAGAATAACTGGGCAATCTCTGCCTACTTGCCAATCTTACAGGACCTCCCGTCTGGAACACCCTCGCTCCAGCCACGCTAAAAACGTCGAAACTACGGTGTCAGATCGGTTACCCAAGGTCGCGCCGTTATACCCCAGGCTATACGGCATGGCTAAAACAAATCCCCCATCCTGCATAAAATTCAATCTATACCTCTTCGTTTCCTCTAATGAGGAGAAGTTTTGTGGGTTTCCTGGTCTGATCATAACCTCCCACAACCTTCCAGTCTGAGAATCAAGATATGATCATTATCTACGACTCTTAAAATTCAAGTTGATATAAATAACAAAGAGTACTTGATTACCCTAGTAATAGAAATTAAAATTTTATACTCCCGAAAGGGGAGACCTAACAAAATGGAGCGAATACCTTTCCTAACAATAGAGTTTTTACAGTCCTGTGAGGCTATCGTTCCTAACAAATAAAGAAATCAAAATTGAAAATTGAACCTATTAAATTCCCTAACACGCTCTAAAGTAATTTTGGTCTAACAGTATACTAGTTTTTAACCTTCTCATCATTTATTCCACTTCACATTCATACAAAAAAAAATTCAGTCACTGTGGGCATTCATTCTAAAGTTAAAAGCTGCTATAGACGCCAAAACACTCAATAATCTCTATCAAATAAACCCTAACAATTTCTAAATTCCAGGACTAATGTGAAATCAAATAAAGTTTTCTAATTAAAACAAATTGGGAACTAAAGCCCTAGGTTACTCAAAGAAAATGCCTCTGTACAAGCTCTATATATACTAACACTTTATACTCGATAAATGATTGTTAACAATAATTGTTAACAATTCTAAATAATCTGGAAGCTAACCTACCAAAAAAAAAGAATCAGTGTAACTTCAAAAACTGCCCTTGCCTTGACACTAAGCGACTTTTCACGACAATTCTATAAAGACACACACAAATTATAATGGTGAATAAAGGACCATTAAACGTGACACCTCATAAAAGTGGATTGAGTCACTCCCCTAGCCACCGTGGGTGAAGTCACTATCTTCTTACTTCATCGTGCGTCTGTCCCCTTTGCAGTAGTCCGACCTCAACACTCTATTGAAAGATGGATTTATAGGGTTTATGATTCACTACCCAACACTAACATTCTCAAGTGCTTTCCAAGGATCGACTACGGTCTGGGCCTACTTAACTTCTACCCCTGGCTTAGGGTCCCTACACTTCACAACTTTACTCTGAAAGATTGACCTTTCATGTCCTCATTAGAAACCTATTTCAAAGCTACTACCTGAAGGCCAGGGATTATAGGGTTTCTGAATTACCCAACACAAGCCATAGGATGCCTCTTAGGTTTGTTGTTTTAGACATAGCCCCCCTCTAAGTTGTGATTTCCTACACCTTTCTTCACCTATTACTCCTGATAATAACTAAAATTTCAGATTTACACTAAATAGTTAATTCACAATGGTATACATTATTCTCATTGGTCTTTGAAACTCGGGTTTTAACAAGAAATAGTTTGTATAGAAAAAAAAAAAAAAGGAATCCTAATGAAGTTCTACTTTAAAAAAAAAAGGTTGAAATCTCTAAGCTTCTCATTCTATTGAGATGATTCTCTGTACACACTCCAAAATCCTAGTTATGGTCCACCTCCATAAACTCACAAAAGAAAATAAACTTGTAATAATTACCACCAATTTGGTCATTCAGTACCCAAAATAGTAATCCATCATTAAAAAAAAAAATGTGCAAGGTTCATAAGAAAAATAGAAATCCTATCTTCAAACATTCATCTAATCCTATCTATTTAACCTAAAAAAAAATATTATCATTTACTGTAAAAGCTATCTAGAGGGTCTGTATCCCATCCGTCCTGTGTTTACAATAAGCGACAAAGAGAAAACAACAAAGAAAAAAAAAAAGGAAAAATCCTCAAATTAGACCATATTATAAATCCTAGAATCCTATTAAAAAAAAGCAACTACTACACTGACTATCCAACTAATTCAACATTGCTTCATAAAGATTGCTCACAGTGATGGATACCAAGAGAGCCTCGTCTTTTAGGTGCTTCACTGTCCGAGACACAAAATCTTAACTCCTAGTTGAAGAAATGGATATCTCTTTAATCATAAAAGTAGGTCTTAAATCTATACTAAAATAAAAGTTTATAAAATTACTAAAAAAAAAAAACAAAGGCTGAGTTTAAAAAAAAAAAAAAAGGATGCACAAATGCTCTTACATTTTGATAAATTTACACACAAAAAAAAAAAAAGTTCAAAAATCTAGAAATTACCCTAAAAAATTAAATATAAAAAAACCTTTTACTCTAAATTTAACCTGTTCATACCATGTAAATATTTCCTTTATACTATGAAAAGCTTAATCATGTAGGTCAGCATGTACCTCAAGGGCAGACCATTGGCATGCTAACACTTCTATAAGTGAAAATCATTATTAACCAAAAAGAATGTCAAGAAATGTAATTTTTTTTTTTTTACACTCATATGCAATATTCCTGAAATACCTCATTAAGATAATAATAATTATAGCTTTTGTTATTTCAAACACTTGAAAAGAAAACATGCCTTTTCATTCAATAAATTGCCTTAGAAAATTGTTTCAACCAATAAAGATGAAAAAAATAAAAAAGGCATTTAGGCCTAAAATAAATAAACTTCTAATTGGTTTAACTATGAACTGGTTTATAAATATAGGCAAACTTAATGAAATGTATTTCATGAATTAGATTATTAGATCTGGGTATATGTAACCATATAATAGGAAAACCTCCCTGCCAATTTCTTACATAATGGTAAGTCATTTGAAATTGACATCTGTTATATGTTTATTATATATGACACTGTCATAGTTTCCATATTAAAGTAAATTAAAAATTATTAACATCATAATTTCTTCTAAGTAAATATATTTTAAAACATCTAAATGTTACAAACAGAAAAGAATTTAAATAAAATATTGTATATACTAAATGTATGAAACAGGTTTATTATTAGTGTATTTTCAATAATATTTGAAAATATAAACGTGTATTCTCTGTATAAAAGAAAGAAATGGTAATTAATTTTAATTAACTATTGTCTGACGTCAGTGTTTCCCATTTCTAGCGCCAAAAATTATATTTGGTCCCAGCACATCTGGTGACTCCAGATGTTGTTTTTCTGCACCGAGTCCTAAATTTAAACTAAGCTGCCATCATGGCTCGAATTTCGTAGCTTTGTTCTTACATTGTTACATTCTTACATTGTTACATACGCTACATTCTTCAAAATTACAAAACACAGCATTAAATATACCAATCGACGAAGCTATAATATTGTAAATAAAAATAACGGTTGTTATTTACCTAACTCCCATATATAATTATACCATAAATAGTTTAAAGTATTAAATATAAATGTTTATTAAAACACGAAAAGTAAACTCAACAAAACAATAGTTTTTTTTAGAAGAAGCATTAGATTTGTTTACTTACTACAGAGTGGATATTGGATAATTTTTATCACTTTAAATAATTAAAAACACAAACTTGCTTAAAAAAAAATTACAAGTTATATATATAAATATCTACCTAAAAATAATAATTCTGTGTACATTGAAAAATATTTTATTAGTCTAATTTCCCTGGGTATTGATTCTTAATTAATCTCAGGATGCGTGGACTACTTCACCAATACTTAAAAATAGTATGGCTTTTAATTAGGTATATATTTCTAAAGTATAGGGGAAGAAACATATACTAAATTCGAGCCCCACGTTGGGCGCCATTGATGAGTTCGAGAGCATTTCATATATTTTTAGTATTTCCAGATCTCTACATGTCCATATATTGGGGCGCCAGTGGCTGCAGAAAACCAGACCACAAATTTATTCATCTATGGCACATGTAGAGACCTAAAGCTGTGCCGGCTAGCAATTATGTTGATGGGGAAATTAACCAATCAATCTTTTTGATTAGACAAATTTTTATTTTTACTAATAAAATCTTTCAATGTACAACATTTTTTATTTATTATATTAATTAATGAAATCACACACATATATATAATTTAAAAATGTATTTATATTAAAAAAAAAACTGTAAATAAGGTTAAAAGGGAGGAGTTTCAAACTTTATACAAAAAGAAAATAAAAAAAAGGCCTATCGTGCCAAAGTCCCATTAACCCCGACCTACCTCTTCATCCCAGCCACCCATGTCCACCATTCAAAAAAATGGGCAGCCAAGGCCGCAGCTAGCGGCCTTCGCCCTCCGCAACTCCAAGTCTTCTTTTCTTCTCGGAAAAAAAAATCTAGTTTTTCTTAATAAAAAGAAATATAAAAATCCCAATGTCAATCAAAAATGTCAATCTTCCAGCATGTAAATATCAATCTCCCGCTTCCTTGTCCCAGTGTTGCTGACCTCACCCCCCCAAGCTATCATCGCCTTTCTCTCTATGAAAATAAAAAAAAATTAAAAAGGCATCTTAAAAAAAAAATAATAAAAATAAATTAAATATAAAATTATTAAAGAAATATTCACAAAAAATAAAATAAAAATACAAAAATATTGAATAAAAAAAAAAACAATTAATATTGTAGGATCTGGGCATCTTGGGGTCAGCTTGGGAAAGGTTCAGGGCTCGTGGTGGAGTCAGGTCAAGCACCATAGGTCGGTGGCTTGACTACAGGGGAGGGGCGTCTGGGTCCATCTTGGACTGGCTTGTGGTCAAGTCGGCCACCATCGGACATGTGGCTCGACCAACAGGAAGGGGTGTCTGAGTCCATCTCAGGCTAGCTTGGTGTTGGTGGGGCCAGGTCATCCACCATAGGTCAGGTGTCTTGACCACCAGGAAGGGGTGTCTGAGTCCATCTCAGGCTAGCTTGGTGTTGGTGGGGCCAGGTCATCCACCATAGGTCAGGTGTCTTGACCACCAGGAAGGGGTGTCTGAGTCCATCTTGGACTATCCTGGTGTTGGTGGGGCCAGGTCATCCACCACAGGTCAGGTGACTTAATCACCAGGGAGGGGTGTCTGAGTCCATCTTGGACTATCCTGGTGTTGGTGGGGCCAGGTCATCCACCACAGGTCAGGTGACTTGATTACAGGAAGGGGATCTCGGTCTCTGGCTCAGTGCTGCCAGGGCTAAAGGTGGCTTCAGGCTCCATCACAACACCTCGCAATCACCAGAGGTTTGTGGCTTAGATGGACATATGTGGGATATGGTTAGGTTAGGTGGGGTTCTGGGTTACTTTGGCATATTATGGTCACGAGGTATCCCAACACTCGTTGTTGCGATTTTGTTGAGGTGGGGGTGAATTTCGCAGATTAACGCCACTTGTTCCTGCTCTAGTTTCAATTATTCTTTTTCCCTCGAATTTACTCGGAATTATATTTTGCCTTCCATAGTCAGTTGGGCGCTCGTTCGATATTTGGGGTTTCTCGTTTGAAGGTCGTGCTGAACCTCTATAGTTGTTATAATTATATTTTCTTGTTTGAAATGGTTGGATAGGATTAGATCTTTGTCTGCAGCTTCTTCTCTGTTCGAAGTCAACCAGATGTTGATCAATGCGTCTTGCTAGTTCCAAGAATTCTTTAACTGTACTGCAAGGTGTCATTAATACGACGAGCGAGAGATATTTGTTCAGACCAGTTTTCATATAATAAAGTTTATCCTCAGCGGACATTTTAGAGTTTACCTTGTTGCACAAGTTGAGTACATCTTCAGCGTATCTTAGAGTAGATTCATTATATCCTTGTACTCTATTCTGGAGCTCCATGATTAATTTAAATTTTGTCGTATCTGCAATCTTAAAGTCTTGCATCAGTGTTTTCTTAAAGGTTGTCCAATTTGAAAATATTTGGGGGGTGTTTAGCTTTGCCCATTTTTTTGCAGGACCTTTCAGGTAACTTCTGGCATATGCCAGCATCACGTCCTCGGGCCATCGCTGCTGTCTTGCTAAAAGCTCGAGTTCTTCTAGCCACTCTGCTGGGTCCTCTTCAGAATACCCTCCGAAAATTTCTAGGCTTGGAGGTGGTGGCTGACAGAAAAAGACGTTGTTATTCCATGAGGCGGCATCTTCAGGATCAATGCGTCTTGTTGGCGAGGCGCTAAAAGATCTAACTGGTGGCAGGCCTTGTGTTCGCCTGCTTCTTCTTGGGTTGGAAACAGCATCTCCACCAGTGTTGCGCTGGTGGCCTGATGTACTGGGAAGAAACATTCATGAAGTCTTTTTAATGTTTAAATAATCTTTAATTAGAAAGTATAATAATTGAACGATAGGAAATTATAGTAAATAATTATACAAAGCTAAATGATGTAAAAAATAATTATACATGAAATTTGAAATAAGTTTTAGAAAAGTTATCGTTAAGTCCACGGGAAAAGATGTAGCCAAAACAAAAAGGTTTTGAACAGTGACACGTGAGCACCCGCCTCGAGCCGCGCTGCTCTCTCCTAACAATATTTAATTCTAAGTGGAAAAATAGTACAAATGTGATATTGTACAGGGATGAGGTTTATGAATTAAGAAAAGGAAAAAAGGCATCTCCTTATTGGGCAACTGAAAGTTGCTGATGGCTTGTGCGTTTAGGGCATTCAAGCACCATGAAAAATCATGAAATGGGTAGTCAAGGCTGAATTGCGTAAATATAAGGTTTATTTTTTTCTTTCGTTTTTTAATGTGCTAAGCGTATTTACGCAAGTTTGGCCTTAAATACCCATTTCTTGGTTTTTTTGGGAAGCCATTGGGATCAAAAAATAATTTTTGGTCGCAATGGTTCAGCCTACTCCACGCTGACGAGCGCCAAAAGCGCGAAACGAGTTCGTGGATGGCTTTTCTTGATTTATCAAGAAATTGGGTTGGCCAAATATCAGGGAACAGGCTAAATCAATGTTTAGTTGATTTCTGTTCCACCAGATGGCGCTCTGCCTTCTGAAAAGCACATGTGCTCCTGGTCAGGATATGCCATTTTTAATATTGATATATAAATATACAGTAAAACCCCTCTATAGTGAACCCCAATGGGACAGAGCTTTTAGTTCACTATAGCCACGGTTTGGCTATTTTTTTTTTTTTTACTTTTCAAAATTTCTAGACCGTATAATTGAAGAACGGCCATACACACAAGAAGAGACTGCCTCTTAATAGTGGTCACTTTGTATTAATTCCCATAATTGACCTATTTCCTTACATTAATACTGAATAATAATAGAAATCATTAGATGATAGGTTCATCTTATCATTAACATACATGTACCTCTATGTCTAATTTAAAAATAAAGACAAATCCTAGGCAAAGTTTTATTAAATATATATTCAAAGATATAAAATGATTTTAAAACATCGTTATCACATTATATAATACAATGTTTACTTGAAAAAATGGCTCTAACACCTTGTTGCTTCAAAGCATTCTTCAAGCATTGCACCATTCAAATAAAGTTAGTGTTTTTCTTCCATTTCATGTTTCCACATATTCTTCAAGGTCTAGATTTCGCTTTTTGACCTGTCATGCAAAACATTGCTGACTTTAAAATCACCATAGTTAATGGCATAAAAATAGTTTTTGTTTCATCACGGGACCATTTATTTGGATTTTTTTTTAGCCCTAAAACGTACGATCGCGATCGCGGCAAAAGTTGAGGTTGATTCCTCTTTGTAACAATTTTTAATAGCTATATATTTTATCTTTTATAATAGAAAAGTTATATTCTCTTATTTTAATATGTTCTTAACGTTTTGCCTGTGTTGTTTCACTTTGAAAAGTTCTGAAAATGGCCTCTTTTTTTTTTTAAGAAATAACGCTTTTGTTTTTAAAATGCCTTTGTTTTCTTCATTTTGGAAGCCATTTGTATTTTTATATTTCAAATTCAATGGATGCAAATATATTCTATTTAATAAAAAGTATAAGGTGTAAAAATTGATACAACATACAGCCAAAATAAAGTGCAAAATTCAAAACAAACAATGCCGCTAAATTTATTGTTTTGAAATCGCGATCCGCGAGCTGAACATGCTCAAAATTTTGTTGTTTTAACTTTTTTTTTAAAATTACAATTCTAAGTTCGTTATAAGCATAGTATTTTAAATAGATTTTATCATTTTGGGACCGAAAATAGGTTCGTTATTGGTTCGTTATTCTAAAAATCGCAAAGTTCGCTATAACGATGGTATTTTCAATGGAATGGAATTGGGAATCGGCGTGGGTTCGTTATATCCAGGGTTCGTATTAGCGGGGTTTTACTGTATTACATCTTTTAATTTTAAAATGCAATATTATTATAGAATCTCAAATTTCTCAATTAGTTTTTTGGAACCTTGATTATAATTTTAGTATGAGATTATGGGTATATTTTTCCATAAACTTCCTCAAATAAATAAAAAACATAAAATTCAATGCTCATATTTGATCATAGAATATTTTCGAATACTGTTTATAATAAATTTGCAACGCTGCCACATATTTTTCTTTCGCAACTTTTACTTCTTAAAGCGTGTGTTTGCAGCGTTTAGTTTCGATTCTTTAACGTTTTAGTCGGCTTTTATATACTTTTAAAAATTAAATACTTTAGAATTAACGCATTTTTTAAAACTTGAATCTATAACCTTTATTTTCGACATTTAATATTTCTAAAGTAAGTAATGTTTCAATTACTATCAGCCGAATCACACTATGCCCACAAAGATCCGTGCAATTAAAAAAAATATATATATATATATGCTTGAAAATAGAGCAATCCATATATTACAATATTTAAAAATGCCTATTTTAGATCATATATATTTACAGATGCAACAAAATTTCTCAAAGCACCTAACAAATTAATTAATATAGCATAGGAATTATATCGTCAAATAGGTTTGCCGTACCTACGTTATCAGTGTTATATGTTTGGATTTGTTAATTAATGTTAACATTTTCTTGTTTATATAAAAATGAATATAAAGGTTTTTAAAGTAATATAAATAATATTCTGAAAAAGAGAGCATAAAGCCAATGCCATTTTTAAATGAAAAAACTTTTTTTAAAACCAAATATTTATTAACTGGGATTAATAAACTATCAATATTGCTTTACAATAATTTCTTGATTCAGACTCATCAACGCCCAAATCTGATTTTTCAGTGACCAACTGTGTGTGTCACCCTTTTCAAGATAGAAAGCTTTAAAAGGGGGTAGCTGAGGGAAACTTCAAACAATACACTTTTTAAGGGTTGATGAATCTGCATCAAGAATTAACTATAATCCAACTATATCCAGTTATTTACTATATAGATAATGTATAGATTTTAATCATCTTTCTTATCTCCACCCGATCACACTAAAGTATCAAGCTTGTAAAGCGTGAGATTTTTGATGGTGTCTGCTGGGGAAGAGTAGAGCTCATCAATGGATGAGTCAATACAGTTAATAATATGTCAATCATGATCTTAATCTTGTTATCTCTGAATGATTATCATGCTTTAAAAGGTAACAAGAACAAATAGTACCTCAAACTATTTAGGTAAATTAAGAAAAAGGCCATGTACTATGTACTAAGTTCTCAGCCTGCAACCCCAAGACATATTATTGACTGTATTGACTCATCCATTGATGTGCTCTACTCTTCCCCGGCAGACACCATCAACAAGCTTTACAAGCTTGATACCTTAATATGATTGCGTGGAGATAAGAAAGAAGACACATCCCCGGCAGACACCATCAACAAGCTTTACAAGCTTGATACCTTAATATGATTGAGTGGAGATAAGAAAGAAGAAGAAGACACATCCCCGGCAGACACCATCAACAAGCTTTACAAGCTTGATACCTTAATATGATTGAGTGGAGATAAGAAAGAAGAAGAAGACACATCCCCGGCAGACACCATCAACAAGCTTTACAAGCTTGATACCTTAATATGATTGAGTGGAGATAAGAAAGAAGACACATCCCCGGCAGACACCATCAACAAGCTTTACAAGCTTGATACCTTAATATGATTGAGTGGAGATAAGAAAGAAGAAGAAGAGGAAAAAGGCATTTCCTTATCGAGCAACTGAACATTGCTGATGGCGTGCACCATCTATCAGAATAAATATTAACTATTCGTTGATTTTTAATTATTAGAGAATTGGCCAAATACCCATTCTTGATTAATGCATCATCAGTAACTTTCAGTTGCATGATAAGGAGATGTATTTTTCCTAATTTATCCACTTTATTTTCTTGTATCTATAATCCAAATTGTGCTTTATCCCACCTTATACCAGTACAATTTCACATTTGTACTATTTTTTCATATTATTTATGCAAAGTTTTTCTGCCTTTTAATTTATGTATTTAAAAATTATAATCTTGCGGCCGCCATAATATCTAGCCACCAATATTTTTTTATTTCATTTTATTTCAACACACAAAACGCGATATCCCGGCTAGGGATAATTGCATTAATTTACATTTTTTTAAAAACAGAAACAGTTATAAACATATTATACAAAAAAAAGTAAATGAAATAAAAAGATAAAACAATAATATATATTAGGAACCTGAACCTTTCAGGTTGAAAGAAAATCATGAATATATTTACAAAAATAGTTAAACCAATATTTGAAAAGTCATATCTGTAAATACTACAGTCTACTCTCTTTATAACGCCACCATCCGGATTTTGCAAAAAAGCGGCGTAAGGCGAGGGTGGCGTTGTATCGAACACGTTTAAAATGTGAAATTTAAAGATACAATAAATTATTTATAGCAATTACTAATAACAATTTATACTCTAAGTCAATATATAGAATGCCGGCATTAATTAATTAATATGACAAATAGGAATAATTAATTTATAATTTATTCATAAAAAGTAATTACATTTTCTTGAAGAAGTCTGTGATCACAACTTGTGTTTTCTCTCCCTCACTTATGGCATAGACACGGCGTAACAAATTCGCAGATAGATTGACGTCGTCAGATGTTGCTCTATTGGAGTGCTCAAGAAACAACAAAACTGTCTCAGCAGCTGTTCTGGCTTCCCTTAACGATGGTAGGCTCTGGGTCACTGTTGCATCATCATCCTCGCCAAGTTCTTCTTTCGCTGTAACAGTGGACAGCAGAAAATTGTCATCTGTTAGCTTCATTTCCACCTCCTGGGAATCATCAATCAGTTGAAACTCCCTTTCAGTCATCAAATTCTCTGGTGTAATAGCGAAGATGTCGTGATCGAGCAGATTTCTATAATTAAGAGGCTCAACTGCAGCAGTAGAAGTGAAGCGAATGCCTGCGTGATTCCAGCAGTTGCCCAACAGATTCCCAAGCCATTTTACAATAGCGTAATCCAGACGTAATTCTGTGGGTAGATGGGCATCCGCCAATTCCACCATTTTCTGGAGTTGAAGCTTGTAATATTGAGCCTTGAAACCTTTGATGATGCCACTATCCAGTGGTTGCAGACTGGCAGTCATATTTGGTGGAAGGAAGTGTATCTTTATATTGCTGAGACCATCATTAGGGACGCAGTGAGACATAGCGTTATCTAACAACAGTAGGATACGACGTCCTTCAGAGACAAGTTGCTTGTTGAACTGCAGTAGCCATTCTTGAAAGATGCTAGAGGTCATCCATGCTTTGCTGTTAGATGTGTAAGTGCAGTAGAAGTGTGGACTAAAGTTTCTGAAGCATCGAGGCTTTGTCGATTTTCCAATATTCAGCAATCGCCGCTTGTCTGTTCCAGTAGAGTTGCAGCACAGTAGAACAGTGATTCGTTGCTTCATCCTTTTGACACCACAGCAGTTTTCATCTTTGTGATCAAGTGTTCCGTCAGGAATGAGATGAAAAAATAATCCTGTTTCGTATGCATTGTATATGTTGGCTGGGTCATATCCGGAGTTCGCCAGCATACTGTTCAAATTTGTAAGGTGTTTATCAATGATAGCTGGAGAAATCGATGCGCCTTCCCCACAGAGCCGTCATTGCGAAATATGGAATCTCCCTTTAAATCGCTGCAGCTACCCACTGCTGTACACGAAATTTTCTGGTACATCCAAATGCTCGCCAAGTTTTTTTGCCTTTTCTCTTAAGAGGTCATCAGTAATAATATTATTATTGGCACGCTTTTGGGTAAACCAGTTGAAGAGAGCGTCTTCCAAGTCACTAAATTTTCCGACTCTTTGTCTCTTTGAAGAACCAACAGTATAATTTTCCCACTTCTCAGCCTGAGCGAGAATATCACGGACAGTTGTTCGTGGAAGTGAGAAACGCTTTCCAATCTCATTTTTTGACATCGTAGGGTTATTTCTTGCCAACTGGCATATCTCCTTCTTATTTTCAATGGTGATCGACTCACGTTTACGCTTTTGGGAACTCATGATACGACAATAAGGTTGTTGTGTTGATGTTAGCAAAGGATGAAGCGACTGTGTATGTCCCAGGCACAAGCAGGTAAAGGGTCTGCTGGCTGTTCACACAATCTGTTATCTGTTGTGTCAACAGCAGGCAAAGTCCGGTGCCGCTGGCGGAAAAAATGCAGACAGGAAAAGGGGAGCGAGGTGGACGTTGTGAGTGGCGCTATAACGAGTGGTTTTTGCTACTTGGGATACGAAAAATCAGCGGCGGAAGGCGAACAGCGAGGGAGTGGCGTTATATCGAGAAAAATACATTGGTGTCGATTGGGACAAAACGAAAAAGCGGCGTAAGGAGAGGGTGGCGTTATATCGAGTGGCGTTATAGCGAGAGTAGACTGTATTAAGATTTTAAAAAAGTTTAATATACTTTTTCCAACCTCCTCACTCGGCTGTTGTCAGTGTATTGCAGGTTGTATGCTGAAGGTTTTAACATGAGGAGTATTTCTTTATCTAATGGGGATTTAAGATTATTATATAGCGTATAGACAAACTCTTACATTAAAAAAAAAAGTTTTATAGAAGTTTGATTATCATAATAACTTTTAATTTATCCTTGGACCCCTTAGGGAGCATGGTTTACAATCTGTGATCCATTATGGTTGGACAATTGACAATTAAAACCACTTTTATTGACATCTTGTCAATATTTACACTCAAAGAGAGTTATAATAGTAAAATAATATAATAATATAAATAGGAAAATTAAAATATGTACAAAAATTATACAATGGAGGATGAAGGGAGGCATCCCCGGCACGCGAGTGTTCTCCTCCAGGCGATGAGCGGGTCCTCCACGCCACCGAGCCCAACCTGAACAAAGTGGCGGTAGATCCGTAACTTTTCCGACGTGTCCATTATGGTTGGTTTTGAGGTATAATTTTGTTCATAAAATAAATAAAGTAAAACCTCCCTATAAAGGACACCTAATTGCAGAGCAAAAGTGTCCTTTATGAAGAGGTGTCCTCTTACCGGAGAGTTGCTAAATAGTAAAAATGGTAATTTTGACAATGAAAACTGTGCTTTGTAGAGAGGTGTCTGCTAGCGGAGTGTCTTCTCATGGAGGTTGTTCTACTGTATTTATATATATTCTATCTAGGTCCTAGTAAGCTACAAAGACAACTAAGCATTAAAACTATAAAGGACAATCCATTTCGAAAAAGACTAAATTACAAAAATATTTATTTTAATAGTTAATCATATATATACATTCCAGGTTCATCTTGAGGAGCTATTTGAATCCATCTTAAGAGAAAATTTCTACTTAATAAATGCTAAAAAATATAGATGAGATTAAAGAGACACAAATGCATGCAAACAATGAGAATAAAGAGTTAAGTAACCATAGTAATAGCTATTTAAATTATAAATAAATTTTTGTTGTTGGATTAACAAAACAGATTTTTATAATTAAATATATTTTGGAGATAAGAACTGTTTGAAATAGCGATATTGACAGAATATCTGGACTTTTTTAATGAAACTTTCAATGAGAAATGATCAGTACCTAAACAGAATTTCATCAACACAAGGTAATAAGACCAAATCCAAATAAATAGTGTGTGACGTTTCAGTAACAACATTGGTACTTTTGTCTGAAGATGTTAACAACGCTGTTACCGAAACATCACACACTATTTATTTATTTAAATTTGATCTTATTACCTTGTGTTTATAATTCAAGTTGTGCCTTATCAGACTTTCATCAAATTAGTGTCAATTATGAATAGTAGTCCATTATATAGAGAGATATCATTGTATTAGGATATCAGTTTCACACAGACTATTATAGAATTGTAGCACACCGCATTAGTTGCAGAGCATTGAGTTAGAATTATGTCAAAGCACAGAAACTTCCCCATCACCTTTGCCAGTTCAAAGCCCAGAGGAGGAGGGGGAGCAGTAACAAGCTCACTAAAAAACCTGGGTTCAGCTGGCCCGGCTGATAGTACCCTGTAAGGGCTCCTGATCTAGACATGTTGAGCAGCATTTGTACTCCATGTTAGGAGCAGCTGCACATGGTGTCTGTTCCTCATTTCAGAAGCAGCCATTTCTTTTAGAGCTAAGTCGACCTGCCACTGAGTAGTGCTCCCAGTCTTGATGACAAAGGCAGACGCATTCTACTTCACTCAGTCATGATCTCTCACCCCTTCAATTTATTTATTCTGATTGATTGTCCTTGGGGATCTCACCCAGCAGGCAAGTGACAATTGACATTCTGCTCATCAAGTGACAAAATGAGACTTTCCACCGCATCTTAAAATATTTTGCTAGGTCCTGATGTGTAAGGATTTAGTCATTTCAGTTTCCAAGAGAGAATATAGGATATACAAGGTTGTCCCAAAAATTCGTAAACACTTGCAAAAAATTGAAATATTATTCGCTATTATGTATAAAGTCTTTGTATTATGTATAAAGTCTTTGTATTATGTATAAAGTCTTTGTATTATGTATAAAGTCTTTGTATTATGTATAAAGTCTTCTTCTTCCTTATCTCCACTCAATCAGTAATTGTATTATGTATCAACCAGCTCGTATCATCCACCACGCACATATATTTTCAAAGAATTTTGTTTTTCAAACTAAAAATAATGTAATATATTTTTCTCTCAATATATAATAAGTATTTAAAATGTTTATAATAATGTGTATATAAAAATTGTATTTATTATTAAGTTGGTTACGTGATAATCCTGTTGAAGGACTGACAAGTCCGAAAGCTTGAAAATAAAAAGTTGCACAAGAAACTTAACCTTGGAAGCTTCATTTATTTTATAATAATTGTATTATGTATTCACCATTATAATATTATTCACCAAGTAATAAGAAAAACATGAAATTTTGGGATAACCTTATAATAAATATACCCAATGATAGGGACCTGGAATTTCTTGATTCATATCATTTAGTAGTTACCCATTATCCACATTTTCCCTTTATTTGCACATCCTGTGGCTATCTCATGTACATAGCTCTCCATTTGTGCAAATATGGTAAGGGTGATGATTCAAAATAAGAAAATTGCTATAGTCACCTGTATCTTAATTTCCAGCAATCTCATGCTATGTTTATAGATACTTGAAGCATGCACTTTTTTTGGGGAAAAATTATTTTCCTCAAAAAGGTGTGTGGTTTGAATAAATAAAGCTTCATGTCTTACAGGTCAATATCTGGATTATAGGATATTTGTTTGAATTTAAAATCACTCTTTAAATGTTTCCATTGGAGTCAATCTTGCAGACAGGATTGAATAAATATTATTCAACAGTTCCAATGATATGGTGAATTTTTATCCAAGTGTCTAGGTTTGTTATTATGGCTGCAAGTTCTGCCCTGAAAACAGAAGTTTTTCAGTTTGAGTGCCCTTTTTATAATGAGAATTCAACTGCCCGAGCTGACACTTTCCAGAACCTCCCATGAGAGACCATAATCTGGTTTCTCTGTGGATTAGATAAAGAAATCAAGAGAGAGAGAGAGAGTACTTGCTCATCAGTTGGGAAGTTTTCCTTCCATCATTGAAAAAAAAAAAAATTTTTTTTAAGATTCTCCTTTCTCATATACAGTAGAACTACCTCCCTGTAAAGGACAACACCTAATTGCAGAGCCAAAGTGTCCTTTAGGGAGAGGTGTTCTCATACTGGAAAGTTACTAAATAGTAAAAATGGTAATTTTTAAAATGAAAAATGTCCTTTGTAGAGAGGTGTCCTCTAGTGCAAGTGTCCTCTCATTAGGTTCTACTGTATATCAATACAGGAAATGAATACCAAAATTAGTGCTGAATAAAGTACATTTATTAAGAATTCCACCATCTATCAACCATGAATAGAATTAGGCGTTGTAATAGGTCAAACAGAATTTGGATCTTCTGTCAAACATCATCTACTTCTGCAAACTTAGATCAGTAAATTGGACACCAAACCTGCTTTATCATCCAATCTGGCAGGACTCTTTGAAGACCATGGTTTTGTATCTTATGATTCCTTCTGATTGTTAAATCCCAAAATTTGAGAAAGTATATCCAGTTAGGGAATACAGTAGAACTCCCTTTAGTGAACACCTCTCTACAAAGGACAGTTTTAATTTGCAAAATTGCCATTTTTACAATTTAGAAACTCTCTGGTAAGAGGACATCTCTCTACAAAGGACAGTTTTCATTTGCAAAATTACCAATTTAGCAACTCTCCGGTAAGAGGACACCTATCCCTAAAGGACACTTTGGCTCTGCAATTAGGTGTCCTTTACAGGGAGTTTCTACTGCACCTAAAATTGAGGAATGGGTATTTAAGGTAATTAGTATGTGAGAATGTAAAGCTATATAAAAATTTGTACAAAATTACTGGGATCAGGAAGATAAAATCTACTTACCACCTGACTCCAGGACAATTTATTCTATTTTTTTTTTCTTATAATTTTATGCTCTCACACTTATGGCCTTGAAAACTCATTCCATGATTTTCCAGAAAGTCTCAAGGACCAGCTTTTTTGGTTGTTGAGATACAGCCTGCATTTACCAGCCATGATTTATCATTGAGAGGGTATTTTACCAATATTCTGGAATAATCAAAGTCCACATTAGGTCATATTTATTCCAAGAGATGGAGCAAGCCATCAGTTGCATGATCAGATGTTTTATCATTGATAAGGCACAATTTGGATTATAGATTATAAACACAAGGTAGACACATAAGACCAAATCCAAATAAATAAATAGTGTGTGACGTTTCAGCGTTGTTACAGAAGTCACACACAGTTTATTTATTTGGTCTTATTACCTTGTGTTTATGTTTTCTCATTATTCATCTACCTGATCCCATTACATTTTCAATTTTGTACAATGTGTTTTTTGTAATTTTGTGGGTAAGCATCTAGGGTCATTCTAAAATCATTTCAGAGAGGGAAAAGAGGACTTGTGTCAAGAATTCTTATCACCTATAAGCCTAATTCCTCCCAAATGGATGGAGTAATGTCTTGTCAATATTGTAGAGTGTTTTTCAAATTAGTAAGACCTCCGGGGAGCTATTACATGAGGTACTACATTTGTTGACAATTTTGTTGGTTTTGGCTTAATTTTGCTTCAACATTCTTAAAAACTGTTTTTTTTTTTTCAAGATCTCTCTTTCCTTTCTAACTGGAATTCTTTCTGCGTGATAGCAGCTACTTCTTTTGTGAAACTCTTATTTTTATTCTTGGCTTAGCAGCACCCTTCACTTTAGAATTCATTTTATTCAGGTTTAGACAAGAATTATAAGTGGGTAAAAGTAAAAAGGTTTGTAATTTAGGGCTATAAATATTCTCAAAGAATTATGTCATTTAGCAAAAGATAAGTTTCAATTAAAATAGAATTTTGTTTAAAAACAATTATTTCTTAACAATTTGATGGTGAACAATGGGAAGCCCAATATCATCAGACACATAGCCTGCATCACTAGAGGCTAATTTATAAACTAAGATTCAAATTTGGGTATACAAATTATGTTTATTATTTCAAAAAATATATGTGGATGACTCCATTTTATTTATTAATCAAGAAAAAATCAACAGAAATGCAGTCTAAACCTTTTTTTTTTTTTTTAATCTATACCTTTTTTTTCCCTTGAGATCCCAAAATAAGCAAGCTGGTCTGATATTTGAAAATTTTCAAATTCTGGAGTCAAATTCTTTTCATATCTAACCCTCATTTTTCTTTCACAAAATATGTAAATTTGTTTTTGGTTTAATTAGGGTTTGTATTAGCCAACACTTTAAACTGTTTTAAATGCGCAAGATTCTTTTTGAAATTCAAAAATAAAGCTTTACAAGCTTTTGATACCTTAGTGTGATTTGAGAGAGAGAGAGAGTGGAGATAAGAAAGAAGAAGAAGATATATATATATATATGTCATAATTTGTATAATATCAAGATGTATAATTTCTTTTCGCCAAAATAAGTATGTAAATATGTTAAGCTTGTGTTAAAATGTAAATATGCAAATTCATCCATCTATAAAAACTGTACAAAAATAAACGTGGCAGACATCGCGGGCGAATGTTACGGCACGTCGCGGGTGCACTGCTCACTTGGCTGGAACTACTTCTTGGGGATTATGAGCATAACTTTTGCACCCTTCCATTCGATCACGACAATTTATATGACGGTTCATATATGACCTGGCTTAAATATATAGCCATAATAAAGCCGGTGGTATAAACCGCCAGTTTCCAACAGCCATGAACCGGGATTGAATCCCGCATTGTACACTTTTTTTTCTGTAAAGAACCTGTTCATATTTTTCATTGTAAATAACATAAGCTAGGTTGTTCTTTTTGAGCGGTACCTAATAGAGTTATTGTGGAACAGAAATATATAGCCTGTGTTCTGCTAGAGTGAATGTTTGGCTGAAAGGATCTTGTATTTACCCATCAAACACGATTCAGCAATATTATCATCAACATTTTATAACTAAAAATATATGCAAATTAGTTCAATAGTTGATTAATTTGAGATTTTATTTGGTTGAAACTCGTTCCAGAGACTTAACTCTATATCCTTTTAACATTTGAGCCAGATTGGTTAAATATTGAGGAAATATAAAAGGAACAAATAAATAAATATATAATACCATGACCTTTATATATTTAATTTATATATGCTGTACATTAGAACTTCCCTTTAGTGGACACCTCTCCACAAAGGACAGTTTTCATTTGCAAAATTAACATTTTTACAATTTAGCAACTCTTCGGTAAGAGGACACCTCTCCCTAAAGGACACTTTGGCTCTGTAATTAGGTGTTGTCCTTTACAGGGAGGTTCACCTGTATAACTGATTACACACACTCCCAATATCCAATTAGGTGATATTTCAATCACATCATTGTTACCCACACTTATTAGCTACTACTCAGTTCAATGTGCTGAATGATAGATGTATGCTAAAGTACTTCATTAAGTGTCCTTTCTACACTATTCATAGTTAGTGATACTGTTATGTCCCTGGATTTGACCATATCCTTTTTTTTTCACATTTTCATTATTTTTTATGACCCCCCCCCAAAAAAAGGAAAAACAGAGATGCTAATTAAAAGTGGGTAATCAGCAATGCAGCTAGTTTAATTAAAACATCTAGATTTTACACAAGTCAAGGCTATATCTCCCCACTTTCGAGGTCATTATTAGTGAAGTGGAGACTACTTGTGAAGTTTTACTCAGTTTGGGTTTCCCTTTAATCCAATTGTGACATAGTTACCAACCAATCATGTTGTTACACAGAAGGACTACATTATGGACCACCTCAAAGTTCTGGTGATTGGCGGAGGAGGCCGGGAACATGCCCTGGTGTGGAAGCTGGCCCAGAGCAGCCTGGTGGACAAGGTGTATGTTGCCCCAGGCAATGCTGGCACAGCCAAGGAGGACAAGACTACCAATGTTGGTGGTGAGTAGAAGGTGTGCAGCACCAATGTGGACTTGTATAACAAGTGAGGGTCACAGACCTGAAGGTGAAGGACCACCAGGCTGTGGCTGACTGGTGCCATCAGAACAACATCAACCTGGTGGTGGTGGGGCCTGAGGATCCCCTGGCAGAAGGTGAGTAACTCCAGTACTTGGTGCACATTCTGATGATGGTGCTACATCACAGTGAAACTGGTCACCTATCATTGTTCCAATATCTGTGAAAAAATAATTACAAAAAATAAAAAATTCAGGTGTTGGTATTAAAATCAAAGAAGGCATATCCTGACCACAAGTATATAAGCTTTTTAGATAGCAGAGCGCCATCTAGTGGAACAGAAATAACTAAACATTGTTTTAGCCTGTTCCTCAATATTTAGCCAACCCATTTTATTGATAAATCAAGAAACGTCAACCACGAATGCGTTTCAAGCTGTTGGCCCTCGTCAGTGTGTTGCAGGCTATACCTCTATGACCAAAAATGTTTTGGTTCCAGGGGCTTCTTTAGAAATAAAGAAATGGGTATTTAAGGCCAAACTTTTGTAAATACACAATATATATATACAGGGTGCTTCAAAAAAATGTATACACACTTTGAACTTCCATAGAAAATTTATTTACCGTTCTACAAAGTTAAATTTCAGGAAAATAGAAAACTGAAAGTCCAATATAAATGAAACATAAATAACAAATGTTAATACTGTTCAATTTGGTGACCTGCAGCATCAATACAATTCTGAGTACGAGTCACCACAGATTCTGTACATCGTATCAAAATGTCCAATGAGATTTCTCTACACACTGCTTGAATCTCATTCCAAAGAATGTCTAGGTTACGTGGTTTACGTTTGTACACCCCATCTTTTACTGTGCCCCACAAGAAGAAATCCAGTGGTGTAAGGTCTGGAGAGCGTGCTGGAAACTCTATTGGCCCCCTGCGTCCTATCCACTGGCCCGACAAATTTTTATCCAGCACGCTCTCCAGACCTTACACCACTGGATTTCTTCTTGTGGGGCACAGTAAAAGATGGGGTGTACAAACGTAAACCACGTAACCTAGACATTCTTTGGAATGAGATTCAAGCAGTGTGTAGAGAAATCTCATTGGACGTTTTGATACGATGTACAGAATCTGTGGTGACTCGTACTCAGAATTGTATTGATGCTGCAGGTCACCAAATTGAACAGTATTAACATTTGTTATTTATGTTTCATTTATATTGGACTTTCAGTTTTCTATTTTCCTGAAATTTAACTTTGTAGAACGGTAAATAAATTTTCTATGGAAGTTCAAAGTGTGTATACATTTTTTTGAAGCACCCTGTATATGCAGGTACAGTGTTTACCTAGTACTGGTGGTAGCCAGCCTCCTGAGATATTGCTTTACTCTATTAGATATAGTGGTATTTTTAAATGGCCTCTTCTACACACAAGTCTACTCATTTTATATGGGTTTGATAAGGCACAATTTGGATTATAGATTATAAAACAAGGTAATAAGACCAAATCCAAATATATAAATAGTGTGTGACGTTTCGGTAACAACGCTGTTACCGAAACGTCACACACTATTTATTTGGATTTGGTCTTATTACCTTGTTTTATATGGGTTTCTTTTTTCATCCTAACCCAACTAGTTTATAACCTATGGCCGCTGTCCTTCCCCATCTTAATCTCCACCACTTTCACCAAAATGTAAATCAGGAAAGATGGCTTCAAATTAAGAACAAATCAGCCGCTTTGTATATGAAGCAGCTTGACCTCAAGATTTGTGAAATGGTAAAAGAGTATAAAATTAAACCTGTAACCAGGCATCTTGACATCTTTTCTGGACATTTAAAAACCAAACCATTAAAATGTATAAACATAAATTTATCCTCTAGGTGTATACCTGCCTCACACAGAGATGTCCAGGAATCAAGGACTCCCTCTCAGCACAGGGCATCAAGTGCTTTGGTCCCTCCAAGGCTGCAGCTCAGTTGGAAGCCAGCAAAGCCTATTCTAAGGACTTCATGACCAGGCACCAGATCCCCACGGCTCGCTGGCAAGCCTTCACTGACCCTGCAGCTGCTAAACAGCACATACAGAGGTAAGTTTCACATCACCCTACGATGTTTGTTATTTAAAATTATACATAAGGAACCTCTCTTACAAGGGATGGAGACCGAATACATTAGAACCTCCCTTTAGTGGACACCTTGCTAGAGGACACCTCTCTATAAAGGACAGTTTTCATTTGCAAAATTACCATTTTTACTATTTAGCAAATCTCCGGTAAGAGGACACCTCTCCCTAAAGGACACTTTGGCTCTGCAATTAGGTGTTGTCCTTTACAGGGAGGTTCTACTGTACATGATGTCTCAGTATTAGCAAAAGTCTTGCTGGTGTAGTGGGTAGAGCTTGCATAGAACAAATGGTGCACACTTGTGGAAAAATAAATTACTCTTCTGATAAAGTATTCTTGGTAGTATTCCTCCCCAAGCATATATAAGGATGGTAAAACACGGGAACTGTCTAATGCTTCGGGCACACCCATCGGTTTCATTAAAAAGCTCACCAATCTGCTTAACAATAATGGATCCCCTGCACTTGTTTCCTGTGATGATCCTGAAACGCTGAGGAGCGCGATTACAGGGCTTTTAAAAACAGCGGCAGACCCATCTATACAAAACGACCTTACAAGAATGGATAAATCTAAGCTATACTCTCACTACAAAGACATTCACATATCTTTCATGACGGAGGGATACCTTTTAGGGAATTTTCCTTTCCCGGTTGTAAGACTATTCGCACAAGTTAGAATACTTTCAAGTTTTTTTAGAGAAAACCACACCAAGATGCTCTGCGGTGAGGACCCGATTTGTACCTTCTGTAATTCAAAACTAAAAAATGAAAGCACTCACTATATTTTCGATTGCTTTGCTCTGAAAGAAGAACCCTTATGCTCAAAACTGGGGAACTCTTTGCTTCACTTCCATCAATAATTGACAATATGACCCAGAATAAGTATATTGCTACGGCGTTTTATGGTTTCCACAAGTCCATATCTCAGAAGAAGGCCAAGTGACACTCACTCCTCACTTTCTTACTGCTACTCTTTTTGTGTTGTTTTTCTTGCTTCCCTCTTTCTTTTTCTTTTTTTTTTTCTTTTTATTCTGTCTATATCGTTATTTCCTTTGTCTCACTGCTTTGTTCTTATGCATACCTCTGGTGAATCCTGTATAGGGTCAGTGACCCTAAATAAAGGCTTTTTGTTGTTGTTGTTGTATATAAGGATGGTAACAATTCTGAAATGTCAGGTAGAGAATACTTAGTGGTTACCTGGCAAAACTTGAATGTTAAACATCGCCCAGATTTTGTTTCAATTCAATACTTCTCTCTGATGGTGGTAACAACACTGTTACCAAAATTTCACCCGTAGTTCATTAATTTGGATATAATTTTGTTGCCCTATGTCAAATGGGGAATAAGGCCCATAGATATTTGTCAATTACAGTTTATTTTCAAAAGGAAAGTTTCTGAGAAGCATATTCTTGTTTGTGTGCTCTAGGGGGTTCTTACTTTAGGTATCTTATTTGGGTTTTGTTCTTTCTCATTTTCTGTTTTCTCTGCAACTTTTACATTTGTTGGTCTTGAGAGATCATCCTTCAATGGTCAAACTGTTTTTTTTTTTTTGCTTATCCCTACTACACGTAGTACAGGCCATGATAATCATGGTGGGTAGAAGAAGGCGACTGCTTTTACTGTAAGTACACCAGATGGCTACACCTGTGAAAAGCAGTTGGTCAAACTGTACCTGGTGCCACCTGTGTATACAGCAGAGAGATCTGAGAAGTAAAATTTTACTGCGGTTGTACTAAATTTTCCCAAAATTCTAATTATCTAATTTGGATTTTGAAGAGTGAGAGTTTAGTTAAAACTAATGGATAAAACATCTGACTTTGGATCAGAAGATTGCAGGTTCTAATCCTGCTGCGGATATTTTTTTTTTTAGTTAAAAGCCTTCATATTTTCCAAGAAAAAAAAAGTTAATCAGATTTGAATAAGTAGGACTTTGGAATATTTGAATATACAGTTAAACCTGTCTATAGCACCCCCTCTCCATAGCACCCTATTTTGGTGAGTCCCAAGAGGGGGTGCTATAGACAGGTTTAACTGTATAACTAATTCTACTAGATTATATAAAAGGGCCTACCTGGATCTGTAAAGAAAAAAAAAAAAATAATAATAATAATTTTTTCTTTACAGATCCAGGTACGCCCTTTTATATAATCTTAATTAATGGATCGCCTTTTGACTCAAACTAATTCTACTAGAGTAAAAAAATAAAAGAGATGGGTGTGAGACATTGTTAGTGAGAGTCACAGCTAGGTGTTGACATACTTTGTGCAGTGCTGACTACAAAGCCCTGGTGGTGAAGGCCAGC